>JAZKJV010007644.1:0-374152 GCA_037367405.1 Ottelia alismoides
TAGGTCCCAAAATGAATAAAGAATGGGTTAAATAAAAGGTGTATTTTTATTGTATTTCCGACCCTTATCTCCCCCCTACTTTATTCCTTGTTGACCTAGTCCATCGAGATGCCTAGGTCTCGTGGTTTTTGGGTCATAAAATATTTACAATATTTTATTCATTTTCTTTTATTTTTATTTATTCTATAATTTTGGCTTTAAAAACAGTATTTTACACACTATTTATATGCACATGCATGGATGCTAAGATGCTGGAATTAATGGTATTTACACGCCTTTTGCCAGGGTTTTTGAGGCCAACCTGATAGAAATAAAGATGATGAAATGTGGATTCATCATCCCCCTATACTTTGCCTTTGCTAGTACCTAGCAAACACTTATGCAATAAGTGCAGAAAGAAAAATAAAGAAAAGAAAAAGAAGAAGGTGGAGTAAATTTAATTATCAAACTTGTCTTCATAAAATCAAAGTTTGGAGCTTACGTTGGACCTTTGGAATTTTAGTGCGGACAGAACCTTAATGAGAACCGAATTTGAAAATCCAACAGTCCCTGAGAATCCCAAACTCTGTTCAAGTCTCCTCAATAGCCAGGTCAGAAATACTTCAACTCATACGCAAACCCTTACGACTATGAATCTGACTCGTACAGTGTAAGTGATAGTGGCTCTCCCCAACTAGAATGACAAAGAGACTGACTTCTCCAGCATGACAACCTAATGATTCCCCAATCCAACAACTCATTCCGCAAGGAGAAGGTTATTCCCTTCTAAGTTCAAGTGGCAACCAACTCAAGAGGAGGGGTGAAGAGAAGAATGGACGGTAGCCAGTGTAGCTACCTATCCTAGGATGCAAGACAGTGTAGTCAAGTCATCCAGCTGCAGGCTCACATGATTTGACTTTGAAGCTCAAGCTTGCTTATTGATTATACACATATGTACACTCCAGCAGACATTTTTATTTTTGTACAGGCCTGTCCACTTTTTTTTTTGGAGTTTTTGCTTTTTGCTTTTTTAAATACTATATACATCAACATTTACATAGGGAGTTTTTCCTCTTGAGTCAGTAGACTATCCCTCTTTTGAAGCTTTATCGCAACACACAATCTACTGTCCTCGAAACTCATAATCACCGGATGGGTTTGGATGCACTTCCCTCCCTAGAGGAGGACAAATGTTTTCACTGGTGTGCGTCTCATACCGGCGAATCCAACCCCCTCACCACTCCAACAGAGTTGAGCAAAGTGAAAGGTGCATGTGTCAAAGTTAGGTCATTATCAACAAGAGTCGTGCGTGTGCTCTGAAATACTCTACTTAGGCAACCAAGAATCCATTGAACCAAATCTCGTCATCATCAAAGAATTAAGTCAACTAGACCTGAAGTACCTCAATTCCAGCTCCTATAAGGTTCCTATTAATTAGGTAGATTTAAGGTCCAACCAAACTCCAATCTCCGGATTTTACTTAGACTCATTCAACTATCAAACTCAATCCGAAAAATGCTCATGCTATGCAAATGCAGAAAATATTTTTGTGATGCAATTTTCAAAGATTTTGAACTTTTTATGGATTTTGAAAAGATGATGCATATGCTATTTTTTGTATTTTTCAAAAAGGTTTTTCAAATGTTTTTTGGTATTTTAATTTTGCAAATGTTTTTGGGATTTTTGAAAACAAAAGGTTTTGGCTAAAAACTAGGTACAAATATTTACATGGGGATGCATCTTGTATTTACAAGAAATAGATTTTAAGAATTTACAAAGATACGTGGTCATTTTATAAATAAATATACATAGTGAATTTTGGTGTGATGTATATATTCCTCAAACTTATTTGAAAAGGTTTTTCAAACAATTTTGAAAACTATAGTCCAAAATAATTTTTAAAAAATAGTTTTTACAAATGTGTACACACATTTGAAAATCACTTTGCAAAGGTTTTCCAAACATTGTATATAGGTTTTCAAATATTTTGCAACTATTTTTCAAACCATTTGCAAATCATTTTTCAAACCTTTTTATTTCACACAAAGAAAATAATTTTCAAATAAAATTTTTTTTAGAAAGGTTGAAAATATGTAACAAAACATTTTCCAAATAGTTTTCAAAAGATTTTCCACAAAGATTTTCAACTATTTTTCAAATATTTTGCAAAAAACATTTTCACCTGATTTATTAATCAGTATTTACAAAAAGAATTTGAGGAACGATCAATATCTTTTTATTAAGGGTTTCAACGAATTTTAAAGCCATATTATTAAGAAAATACGAAAGTACGAGTTATGGCAAAGTATATACGCAGTATATACGACCCCCCTATACTTAGCTTGAGCTATGTCCCTCATAGATCAGAGAGAAAAGAGAAGACGTAACTCGTACTGAGTATAGAAAAGTCTAAAGAATAAATGAACAAGAGAAGAATGAACGAATGAGAAGTCGACCGTCCCCCCTATACTTAGGATAAAATAATCCTAAGTATAGAAGATTGTACACAAAGCAGAAGGATCAAAGGTGGGAATGAATAGATCGTACTCAAACTATCTCCCCCTATACTTAGGTTAAGATATCCCTAAGTATAGACAAGAAGAGGAGACAATGGAGAGGATCGAAAAGAATGAAAACCCGGGGCGTACACCCCCTATACTTAGGACAAAGTACGTCCTAATTACAGAAAACTGTCTACAAGGGGTGACACCTTTCTGATACAAAAAGAAGATATAGAAGGAAAAGAAGAAAAGAAGAAAAGACGAGATCACGCTTAGTGTGTGTACCCCCTATACTTAGGACAAGGTGCGTCCTAAGTATGGATAAATCGGAAGAATGAAAGAATGATATGGACAGATGGATCTATACAGCGGAAGATGGAAGTAATAACCATGTATAATATGCAAATGATATGAGTCGAAGAATACATCTCATACCAGAAGAATGGGGGCAATATCAACGGTCGGTAGATCATGGTCTAGATATAGCTTCAAGCACCGACCGTTAACACGAAAGGTAGACAAAGATGACAGCTCGGATATATCAATACTACCATTGTCATGTACCTTCCTGACCACATACGGACCTTTCCACTTACTCTGCAATTTCCCTGGAAATAACTTCAACCTAGAATCAAACAACCATATGCGCTGATCGGGCTCAAACTGTTTATGGCTGATATAGAATCGTGCCATGTCTTCACTTTTTCCTTATACTGTAGGCTGCTAGAAAAAGGCTGTATCTCTCAACTCCTCCAGCGGTGCCAACTCTGCTTTCCTCTGTTCTCCTATACTCTCGGGATCCAATAATAACTCAGTAACTGTCCAAAGTGACTTGTGCTTGATCTCCACTGGTAGATGACATGGCTTGCCATAGGACAAGACGAAAGGGAGATGGTCCCTATGGAGTCTTGAAGGAAGTCTGATAGTCCCACAATACCGAGTCCAAAAGCTGTGACCAAATCCTTTCGGTCCGGGCGGATAACCTTCTGTAATATAGTCTTGATCTCCCGATTCAAAACTTCAGTAAGACCATTAGTCTGAGGGTGATATGGTGTGGCATCACGATGGTCAATGTTGAACTCGTCTGCAAGGGCCCTAACTTTGTCAATAATGAAGTGAGACCCCCCATCTGAAATCAAAACTCTAGGCACCCCGAACCGTGAAATGATATTTTTCCTCAAAAATCGACATACGATCTTAGCATCTGCGGCTCGGGCAGGGATGGCCTCAACCCATCGGCTCACATAATCCACAACGAGCAGAATGTACTTAACCCCTGACTCTTAGCAAATGGGCCTATGAAATCAATCCCCCATGCATCAAAAACCTCACAAAAGTGAATGGGCTGCATGGGCATCATGTCTCTCTGTCCGCGAGTACCCATCTTCTGATAGTCAGTACATCTCTTCACGGAATTCATCAGAATCCTTGAAGAGAGTAGGACACCAAAGGCTGGATTGGAGCACCTTTTGTGCTGTCCGTCTCCCAGAATGATGTCCTCCTGCCTCAAGCTTATGGCAATATGTGAGGACTCTATGCTGCTCTTCTTGAGGAATGCACCTCCTCCATATGCTATCCCCTCCCTCATGATAAAGGATGGGGTCCTCCCAATAGTAAAACTTGGCCTTCGCTAGGAAGGTCTCAGGTTTCTTCTTGGGCCAACCTTGTGGAACCGTCTTGGCAACAAGAAAGTTCACAATGGGAGTGCGGTGATAGCCAATATTGCCTCATTCGGAAATGTCTCTGTAATAGGTGCGCTGGGCTCAGATTCCTCAAGGTTCTCTAAGCGGGAGAGGTGATCCACCACCACATTCTTAACTCCATGCTTATCCTTAATCTCAATATCAAACTCCTGGAGCAGAAGGATCCATCTGAGTAAGGCGAGCTTTGGCATCCTTCTTGGTCATGAGGTACCGGATGGCGGTGTGATCTGTAAATATAGTCACTCTAGATCCGAGTATATATGATCGATACTTATCCAAAGCAAAGACTATGACCAATACCTCCTTCTCTGTCACAGTAAAATTCCATTGAGCGGCATCCAAAGTCCAGCTGGCGTAGTGAATGGCATACGACAATCCATCCCTCCTCTGTCCAAGCACAACCCCTATGGCAAAATCAGAAGCGTCCGTCATGATCTCTAATGGGAGAGACCAATTGGGTGGCTGAAGAACAGGAGCCGTGACAACCATATTCTTGAGAGTCTCAAAAGACGCAAGACACTTATCATCTACAAGGAACTCGGTGTCGTTCGTCAGCAAATCAGTAAGCGATCGGGCGATACGACTGAAGTCCTGAATGAACCGTCAATAGAAACCGACATGACCCAGAAAAGAACGCAATTGACGCAAATTGGATGGTGGATTGAGTTTTCTATGATATCCACCTTAGCCGAATCAACCTTCATGCCCCTGTTGGAGATGATATGGCAAAGGACCGTCCCTTGAGTCACCATGAAGTGACTCTTTTCCCAAGACAAGACAAGGTTGACCTCTATGCAGCGCTGAAGCACACGGTTTAGGAAGTCAAGACAAGCATCAAACCCATCGCCATAGACCGAGAAGTCATCCATGAAGACCTCTAAGCAGTCACCCACCATGTCCGAGAAAATGGACAACATGCACCTTTGGAATGTCGTTGGGGCCTTACATAGACCAAAGGGAATCCGTCTGAAAGCATAAGTCCCAAATGGACAGGTGAATGTCGTTTTCTCCTAGTCTTCGGGCGCAATGGCACTTGATTGTAACCGGAATACCCGTCAAGAAAATAGTAGTGACTCTTCCAACTAGCCTCTCGATAATCTGATCAATGAATGGTAGTGGGAAATGACCCTTCTTGGTGGCCTGATTCAATCGTCTGTAGTCCACACAGACCCTCCAAGAAGTGGGTACCCGGGTAGCTATCTCCTCTCCAGACTCATTCACAACGATAGTGATACCCGTTTTCTTGGGTACCACATGTAATGGACTAACCCACTTGGAGTCGGAGATGGGGTAGATAAAATCAGCGCTCCACCACCTCGATATTTCCTTCATGACCACATATCGAAGATTCAGGTTCAGTCGTCGCTGGAACTCACGCGAAGGCCTAGCATCCTCCTCAAGATAGATGTGTTGGGAGCACAGAGCCAGACTAATCCTCTGGAGATCAGCTATACTCCATCCTATCGCCTTGCGGTTTCTTTCAAGAACCTCCATCAGACGAGATTCTTGTTCTCCAGTCAAACCATGCTGAGATAATGACTGGGTGCATATCAAGGAATCTATACTTCAGTGACTGCGGAAAGGGTTTCAATTCTGGAAAACTGGGAAGTGGCAGATATGGCTTCTGATATGTCTGTGTGAAGGCTACCAGGTCTGCATGTGAGAACTCTCGCTGTGCATGAGAATCTGACGAAGGGAACCTTGCTGAATCTTTTATGAACTATACTGGCTCGCACTCCGTCCTAGCTGTCAGCTCAATAGGAATCAGACACGGCAAATACTCATCAAAATCATCCCAATTAATGTCTGAATCCGAGGGATCTGAACTAGAAGAACAAGACTGAAACTCTGCATCAATACTCGTCCCACAACTGTCAGCCTCAAAGGTATCCTCATCCAGGGGTGTGCTCTCCAGGCTCTCAACTGCCATAAGCTATAAATAGAGTGAATCTGCAGGAAAGGCAAGGGTCTATGCTACTGGATCTATCCAAATGGATTCATCGTCTGTCATCACAAAATCACACTCCTGGTGGATGCCTCGCACGACGTCTGTCATCTGCTCCTTATCACTGGACTGCTCTGAGCATGCTGATTCTCTCGCTCTGGTCTCGTCGATCGTATCTATTTGTATACTTTTGCCCTCTACGCAAAAACACACCTTCCCACTATCATGTTCAGTCACTGCCTTGGCAGTGGCCAAGAATGGACGCCCGAGTATGATGGGGGCATCTGTTACCCGACTCAGGGATCTCCATGTCCAATACAACAAAGTCCACGGGGAATTTCTGGCCCTGAATGGTAACGACCACATCTCTTAGCAACCCCTTCGGCCTCTTAATCGACCTATCAGCAAACTGAAGGACCGTCCTGCTCCAAAGAAGAGGACCAAACTCGAATCGGTTGAGTAAGGCTGCCGGAAGGTGGTTGATCAAATATCTGCTGTCTAATAGAGTACGATCGAACCATTTGCTCCTGAATCTCACATCTGACATAGGGAGCTCCTACATCAGGTCTCTTGGTTGGCAATCGGTTCTGAATGGCGTAACAAGTAGAATGGGTGAGCACATGGATCTTATCTCTGTGGTTCCTTCTCTTCCTGTGAACTGTAGTCTTCTCTCTCAAACTCTTTTGGAAGAGGGGAATGTGCTCAAGTGCCTCCTGTAGAGTCAGCTGTATCTGGAATCTATCGATCATCTAGTTGCTGAAACTCTACCTGTTGAGTCTTTTTTGGATTTTGTCTTTTATTCCCCTTTGCCAAGCGGAGTGCTTGAGGGAAGGGGATGGTAGGGGCCTCCTCAGATGGAGGACTAGGAATAGGTTTCATGTGCCTGCGAAGGAATGGAATCCATACATTGATCATCATGAAACACATATGGACTCGAGGTGGATACAATAATCCTTCCTTTATTCATTTTTTGTTCTTTTTGTTACCACAGTCCTGAGATACAAAAGGTGGCAACACAACAGGGGGAAGCTCACCAAAAGTGGAAGTGGTGGCCTCAGTACCACCAACGGCATCTGACTTCGCGGCATCAACACCGTGCTCTGGCTCTGCATAAAAAATGGTGGCCTCAGCACCACCATCTGCATCGTGTGTCATGCCGGCTTCAGCACCATCATCTGGATCTCCATCATTGGTGGCGTCAGCACCACCGTCATCAACATCATTAGCGGCATCAGCACCGCTACTCTCCTCATCTGGCGCTCCTGGTTCATCGTGTGGCTGTCGCTCAGATGAGGCATCGCCGACTAGCATCCTACCGCTCCTAGTAGTCACGAAATCAGCATCATACAAAGAAGACATGTCACTCAAATAATCAATAGGAGAAGTATCCTCTGTAACTGTACCTGCTCAGACTTCCTCTTTAGATTGTTTGGATTAGGCTCGATCTGTGCAGGTATGGCAGCCTTGCCCTTGATGATATCCCTCATCTCCTGCCGGAACTCATCCATTTCCCGTCAGAAGGATGCCTGCTGGTCAGAAATTAAATGGGCGAGGTCATCTAGAGTTGGGTTCTCAAAGACAGGTACCTGAGAACCGAAAGTGTTCCCCTGCTGGAAATGAGGCTGCTGCTGGTAGTGGGGAGGCTGGGAGTATGTCTGGTGAGGCTGCTGACGCTGCCTCCACTGCTGTCCCTACCCTGCTCATACTGCTGGTGGGCATACTGGGGCTGGTGCTGCTGCTGGTTGTTCTGATGTCCCTAAGCTAGAGATTGCTGCTGGGATGAGGTGCCACCAGTGGCCCAACGGAATCCGGGGTGATCGCGACGAATCTCGGGATGCTGTGGGTACCGGTCCTACCAAATCCCATTGACTTCCATCAATGGTTCCTGCTCAACGGGGGGTGGTGGAAGAACTGCCTGTGGCTGATCCGGTTGATAGACCACCATCTGAGTATCCTGAGATGGCGGTGGCAATGGGTAATGGTGTAGATGCTGGACCGGCTCTGCCTGGATGTGATGGACCTGACGGTGCATGGCAGAGGGCTGGGTGGAGCTGCTACTACTGGGATCAGCCCGTGACCTGGGAGGCTGCTGAGTAGACATTTGTGCCTCCTGGATGTAAAGAATCTACATCTTTAGGTCACTCATGGTCTTCGTAATTAGGTCCATATGGGCAAGACCTTGACTCTGCTTCTTCTCGAGGATCTCGATGCGGTCCAACTTCTCGCTAATGATCCCCATGTCGGCTGCGGCGGATTTGGCTTGGGTTGTGGCTGCTGACGGAGTGTGGGGACCAGTATCGATGTGGACGATCCTCTGAAATGATCCTGCTCCTTGGGGGAGCTTTTGCTGTGTGTAGACTCGGGCTTGGGCCATGACTGTCGAATTCTTTGACATTCCTTCATAGATGGCCCAAACATCATCTTCACCCTTGGAAAAATAGGACCCACTACAAGAGGTATTTACTAGCCCCTGCAGCTCCGGTATCAGCCCACAGAAGAATCTCTAAACCAAGTTGGGCTTTGATATCTCACGATGTGGACACCGGTCAATGAGCTCTCTAAAGCGATCCCAAGCCTCATGGAATTGTTCATTCGGGATAATTGTGAAATTGTTGTTCATAGCTCATGTCGCGTTTGTCCGGTTGAGAGGATAATACTTATTCAAGTATGCGGTTCGGAGTTGTACCCAGGATGTGACATACCTCCCAAGGTGTTTCAGCCAGTAGGCTGCTCTGTCAGCTAAGGAGAATGGGAAGGCAATCATCTTGATCGTGTCCTCATCCACGAATCTATCATGGAAAGTGCTACAAATCATCTCAAACTCCTGCAGATGGATATGAGGTTCCTCGGTGACTAGCCCATGAAACTTGGGCAATAACTGAATAGTCTGCGGGCGAAGCTCAAAATTCCTGATAATGGGAGGAAGCTGAATCCATCGGTGAGTGAGGGTTGCAGCTGGGGTTTGCAACTGCCTCATGGTCATTGGCGGTGGCCTCTCCTGGTTAGGGTCTCCTCCTGCGGCTTCTGGTATATCTCCACCACCGCCCTTGGGTCTGTCATCTCTGCCCTCTCGCATCTACGCCAACTCTCTCATGATATCACCCATGAATACTCCCTGGTCTCTGATTTGTCTCTGCATGGTCTTCAGGGAGGCTAATAGTGAACTGTTGATGGCAGCTTGGTCATATAAGAATGGAGGATGTTCCTGCTCATCTGGGTGTTCTCCTCTGTCTGCCATTTCTGGATTCTCTGAAAAGGCAAAAGAACCCATCTCAGGGGCTGTCAATTGTTCTTAGATCTGTGCTGCACTAAATTCTGAAACTACTGGACTGATGGAGGTGGAAGGATGGTCGAGGGGGAACAGAGTGGAAGTGAACTCAGGTTCGGAGAGTGGGTCTAGAGTCCCCTAAGCCATCCTAGATGAATAGGGAGGAGTGATGGATAGCAGTGCTGTCAGAGACGGCCTAAGAGATCTCCTTCCCATCATCGTGATTGTTGAGAAGAGTGAGGTTGAGAAATGAAGAGGGGGCGGGGCAAAATTGTGCACAATTGTGTAGCGTTTTTTATCTTGACCATAATTCAACTAGTCAATCAAACACAATACAAGGGATTCACCAACTCAATACGTGAAGCTGTGAAGGATCGGCTATTATCTTTGTAGTTTTTAGATTGAATTCAGGCAATTAATCTTTGAATGAGTCCTTAGAGCGCTACGTCTATAGGAGAGAGAGTACTGCCAGAAAAGAATCTCGTACTTGTCCTCCTCCTGTGTAACCTGTAGTCTGCACTTTTTTAGGTCCTTGTAACCCTTCCTGGATCCCTACTCAGCCAAAGAAATAGAGGGAGGAAGCCGATAGGCGAAATCGATACCTCAGATCTCGCTCGCAACGGAATCACCCATGAGCGTGCAAGAACCTACTCGGACGCAAGACGATGAGACAGACACCCCCGTGAAGGCATGGCCTATGCTCGATACTTCGGACAAGGCCAATGCTCTACACAATAGAGAGTCATCAATGGTGACCAAGCCCTACTCGTCGACGTACGATAGAAACGCCAATACTTCGGAAATCCAGGTGATGCACAAGGCAGCCACAGACTGGGCTTTGGGATGTAATCCTTACGAAGCAGCTCACTCACTTGGAAGGAGACCTTCCTATGCAACCTGAATACAATGGAGGGCTTTGCTCACCCCAAGCAATGTGTCCAATTAGCCAATTTTGTTAGGTCAAGTTTTCTTTAGCAACCCCTTTTTTAATTTTTTTGGTGTTATCACTTGCTTTGAGTCAATTCAATACAAGCACCTAACATTTTTTTGTATTTTTCCTTGGTTCCTATTTGATCCAAAAAATAGAGGGAGAGAGTCGGAAAAGCAATGTGAGTTGACACGAAGATGGAAATCTCACCTTCGTGCCTAAATGATGAATGTTCAAGTAGAAAGACTTACAGTGCCTCCAGCTCTCTTCATGCAGGATGCAACGCAGGAATTTATAAACCTATACTACATGCCGATATGCACACGGAAATCGTCCTAAGCAGGCAATTGCTAGCGTGAAGAACCAAATGCTAAACACATAAAGCGAAACCTAATAGTCCGGTCTTGGAATCTCCTCAGTGCCCACCACAATGGGTCCTGCCAGCGCTGTATGGAGATTCTCATGGTGCGGTGGTTTCGAATTATATGTTCAACAATTAATTATATCTAAGTACAAACGATAAGTCTATAGGTGCATGCAATGGTTATTAGGTGTTTGGCCTTAGATTACATGATCATGCAATCCGAAAAAATAAGGGCTCATTCAACAAAATTAAAGACAGGAAAACAAAAATCGAAAAATAGCAAGCGGTGAAAATCCGACGAAAACGGCGGTGAGCCCCCAAGTGTACAAACACTTGGAAATTGGGCCCGAGTGTCCAAGTCCGAATGTACCTGTATTATTACAAATAATAGTCGCTCTATCACCACAAATTACAAAATAATGAACCAAATCTAATCTACGTCTAAGTCCCCTTGGTGCTCAAGTAGCAGACCGAAGCCGGCTTTACGTGGGTGCGTCTAATCCCGGTTAAGTCAACAATCAACCAACAATTAAATCAAACAATGAGAAGCAAATGTGGAGTCAAAATTTGTTATAACTCTACAAAAATGTGTATAGTGTGCAAGTGTGTAGAGTCTCGAACTCAGGGAGCAAACAAGATAGATCAAGCAAAAAAGCACAAAATGTGATGTGCCTACCAACAAGAAAATTTTATTGGTTTTAATTTTTTTAAATTTTTTTGGTTTTCAGGTTTTATATTTTTATACTTTTATTTTTAATTTACTTATTTTGTATTTTGTATATTTTTTCTTTTTTTCTTTTTTTAAATAATTTTTTTATAATCAGAATATATACACAATATGAGAAAAGAGAAGGATAGGGTTTTATAAAAATAGGTAAAATACTCAAAAATCAGGCAATAAAATGTTTTTGGGCTTTTTATAAATTTCTAATGTTTTTGTGATTTTTGTAGATTTTTCTGATTTTTTTGTTATTTTAAAGGCAAAAATACTAGAAAACAATGTACTAAATTACTAACCGAAATTAAAATGAGGATGAAAAATATCAAACAATATCCAAAATTCCTCAAATTAATTTTAAAATAAAGACAATAAAATAGAGAGAATACAGAAACTAAGATTGTAATTTTACGATTTTTCTTGAATTTTTTAGATTTTTATGAAGTTTTTAGGGGTTTTCTAATTTTTAGGAGTTTTACTTTGAATTTTTTAGTGATTTTTGGATTGACACTAAAAGATGTTAAGACACGCAAAATATAATTTTTTTGAATTTTTCAAGAACTTTTACTAATTTTTATGGATTTTCTAATGCATATAGTACTGAAAATGCATGCTTTTGAATTTTTATAAATATGAAAATGCGATAAAAATGCAAAATAAAAATATAGCGTGAAACTACATTGCAACGGGAGCCTAAGGTAATTTTTGTAGATATTTTATATTTTATCGGTGCATTAAATAAATAGAGACAACAACAGGAAACTACACTACTAGCAAGGGCATACATGTAAATAGGAAAACATCCAAGGGCCACAGTGCAAGTTTTCCACAAAATTTATAATTAATTCGCTAAGTTCCAGGATCAAATACAAATATCAAAACCCGCTCGGGCATGCCTGTAATTTTCCCAACCCCACTCGTGACTGGCACACGCCTGGCAAGGACCTAAAAGCAATATACAAAACTCTTAAGGGTTGACATGCAAATTACCCAAAAATATTACACGTTACAGAATAATTCCTGGATTAAATCGAAATAACTAAACCCTCAGGGGGTCCCTGCAAAATGCCTAGCCCCCTCATGCGTACAGGGACGTGAGGTGACGTGTCATGGACTAAAATGCAAATACTAAAAGTTTGGAGGCATAGATGCAAATATTACAACAATATTTAAACTACATACGAAAGTTTATGGAATAAATAATAAATATAAAATGGCAGGGGTGAAAGTGCAAAATACCTCTTTGCGCGCGATTCAATGACGATGGAGAGGCCACTTGACACGTGGCGCACGAAGAACGACCGATGACGCTTCGACGATGGACGACTACGATTAGATCCCTTGACTTGATCTTACGGCGGAGTCGCGGGAGGATCCAACGGCTGCTGTGCACCTGGAGCTCGGGCCTTGATCCGACGGTGCAGACACTTCTTGACCTACAAAAAGACGTGAGAGGGTCCAGGGCAAAGTGCCTGGACCCCTCAGAGGTGGCAACAAAGTGATATGTGGTGGCGGTCGATGGTGGCCGGAGGAGGACTCCGGCGAGGTGATCGTGAAGGGGATTCGATGGGCTAAACGCGAAATTTCTTGGGGGAAACCGATCCTAATGCTAAGTCGAGTAAAATGCGAAGAAAATAAATGGAAGAAAGTGGCTGCCTCGATGGTCGGAACCATAGGGAGGTACCTCGACGCCGGCGAAAGGCGGAGGTGATTGGAGCCGCCTCGATGCTCGCTCGACCCGCCCGAAGCTCGGCGAAGGAAGCTGTCACCTTCCTCTGTCGATTGGGCACGAAAAGGGGAGCGGAGCTTGTGTAAGAGGGGTTCAAACTGGGCTCGAAAGTCGGAGGTCCAATATGTAGGGTTTGACATTGTGGCTCTGACCCTCCAAAGGCCGAGGGAGATGGCTCGAATCGTCGCTCCTCGGCCCTAGGAAAGCCTAGGGTGTGAAAGAGAAATGATCGAGGTAGAAAAGTCACGAAGGGCTCGACATGAAAGGATGCAAGCTTTGACCTCAAAAAAATTGAGAAAAAAGGGGTTGAAATGAGGTCTGACAAGGGGCAGAGGAGGGAGGACAGACAGTTGACCCGCCGGTCAACGTGGACTACCTCCTGGTTGGTCTACGTGGACCAACTAGGAAAAATCCTTGACAAATGTTTTATTAAGTCATCTAAAAATAGAAAATGATTTTATTATTTTTAGGTTATAAAATGAAAAATATTTGTTATTTTATAAAGTAATTTATGGTGATTTTTATTTATTTTTATGAGCTTTGTAATTACAAGTTACCTTTTAGGCTATGTACAGGTATATACATCTATATATTTTAATATTTTATGATTATTTTATGTAATTTAATTTATTTATTTATTATTATTATTTTATATATTTATTAAGTGTTTTTATACACTTAAATATATTTTTATTTTATTTTTCTGAAGTGTTTTGTACACTAAATAAAATAAAAGTATGAATTATATAGGTATAGATATAGGTATTATACCTATGCAATATGTTCATGTATTTTATTTTATATCCTCTTTGAGTTTTTATTCTAATTTTAATATACATATATATTATAAATAATATTTACAAAATTATAAATATATAAAATAGTATGAATAATGAATAAATAATAGAACAAATATTTTAATCTGTACAAGTATACAAGTGGGGTCCAAAAGTCAACTTTCAAACCGTAACTCCGCTAAATGCAAAACCACCACCAGAAAATAGCTTATTTTAAATTATATACAATTAAAAGTGAGTTTTATGCATTTGGAGTTTTTATTTGGGAGATACAGGTTTGGAAAGTTGGGATCCTTGAATCTTATTCAGATCATAACTTTTTATCTGTGCCTTATTTTTGTATGAAATCAATTTTGTAATTTTCTATATTTGATTATCTACAACTTGTACAAAGTTTCTTTATTTGAGGTGTAAAAAGTGGAACCAAAAATAGGTCCCAAAATGAATAAAGAATGGGTTAAATAAAAGGTATTTTTATTGTATTCTGACCCTTATCTCCCCCTACTTTATTCCTTGTCGGCCTAGTCATCGAGATGCCTAGGTCTCGGGGTTTTTGGGTCGTAAAATATTTACAATATTTTATTCTTTTTCGTTTCTTTTATTTATTCTACAATTTTGGCTTTAAAAATAGTATTTTACACACAATTTATATGCACATGCATGGATGCTAAGATGCTAGAATTAATGTTATTTACACGCATTTGCCAGGGTTTTTGAGGCCAAAATGATAGAATAAAGATGATGAAATGTGGATTCATCAGTAGACTATCCCTCTTTTGAAGCATTATTGCAACCCACAACTCCTGTCTTGAGATCTCAGCACCGCTAGACCAAATTGAGGTGCACATCCTTACCGAAAGGAAGACGAGAGGTTTCGCCTATAAGTACTACCCTCATATGCTACTCCAAGCCAAAGGATTCTGCGTCCTCGCGACCTTATCCGTGTGGAGCTATGTGTAAGGTGTTGGTCCAAGTAAAACCATTGTTTGTGTGAGACACATGTGTGATGTTAAGTGTTTACATAGGCTCATAAAGATGACATGTGAACATAGCCTAGTGGACTCAAAAAATTAAGTCACTAATGGACCTAAAAAGTCTTAATCCCAAATCCTATGAGGTTCCTCTGAAAGTTAGGTGGATTAAGGTCTTAACCAAGCTCCATTTTCCAATTTAATTCTAGAAAAGTTTAAATGTTAACTATGATTCAGAAGAATATACAAGCGAATATGTACAGAACTCCTTTTTGATGCAATTTTCAATACATGCAAAATTTTTGAAAATGTTTGAATGCAAGGAAGGAGAGGAAGTTTCGCAAATTATTTACAAACATTTACAAACAGATTTTTGCAAACTTTTATTTTTCAAAAAATTTTTCAAACTGTTTGTACTATATTTATAATTTTAATACAAAAATATTAAAAGTACTTTACAATCAAAACATTTTTACAAGCATTTATTAGAAAAACAATTTTTACAAATAGGCTATTTACAAACATGTATGTGCGAGAAAGAATTTTATATGCAAGAAAAATTGGAAAATTTTAGCCATTTTTAGATGTGATTTTTAGCCATTTTATTTATTAACATACTCACACAAAGTACGACTTATGCCTAAAGTATATATCAAATATATACGACACTCCCCTATAGTTAGCTCGAACAATGTCCTCAGAGTGATCAAAGAGTGATGAAGAAGACGTAACTCATGCTGAATGTTGGGAAGTGAAAAGAAAGGCTAAACTACAATGATGAATAAAAGAATGTAATGAATGAAAGTCGGCGATCCCCCTATACTTAGGATCAAGTAATCCCAAGTATAGAAGTTTGTACACAAGGGGAAAATTGAGGGTCAGAATGTACAGGGTCTACCTCCCCTATACTTAGGGTAAAATATCCCTAAGTATAGGCAACAAAACAGAGGTAAAAGAATACAAACAATACTCACAAGTCAGACCCCCCCTATACTTAGGGTATAGTACACCCTAATTATAGCATAATCACAAGATGGAGATGGGGTGTTAGATGAAAGAATGAATGATATGAACAACTGGATCTATACATCTGTAGGCAAAAAGTGATAATCAGGCATGAGATACAAATGATGTGAGTCAAAGACCACATCTCATGCAAAATGAATAGGGTCAACATCAACGGTCAACGGATCATGATATAGATATGCCTTCATGCGCTGACCGTTAACTCGAAAGGTAAAATCAGACTACATCCTGAATATATCAATGCTACCATTGTCGTGCACCTTTCAGACCAAGTATGGTCCCTTCCACTTGCTCTGCAACTTCCCTGGAAATAATCTCAACCTGGCATCGAATAACCATACTCTCCGATTCAGCTCAAACTGTTTATGGCTGATGTGAGAATCATGCCATATCTTTACTCACTCCTTATACTATAGGATACTCAAAAAGGTTGTATCTTTAAGCTCCTTCAGGGATGCCAACTCTGCCTACCTTTGATGTCCTATACTCTTAGGATCCAATAGTAACTCAATGACTGCCCACAGTGACTTGTGCCTGATCTCCACAGGTAAATGATATGGCTTGCCATAAACGCGATTAAACGGAGATGTACCCAAAGATGTGTTGAGGGAAGCCCAATAGGCCTACGAAACTGAGTCCAAAAGATGTGACCAATCTTTCAGTCTGGTCGAATGACCTTATGTAATACCATCTTGATCTCCCTGCTTGATACTTCAACAAGACCAATGGTCTGAGGGTGATATGGAGTGCCTACGCGATGATCAATTATGAACTCGTTAGCAAGGGCCCTTACCTAGTCATTGATAAAGCAGGATTCCCTGTCTGATATCAAAACTCTAGGAACTACGAACCGTGAAATGATATTTTTCCTTAAAAATTTGCAAACAGTCTTAGCATATGTGATTTGTGTGGGGATGCCCTCAACCCAACGACTCACATAGTCCACAGCAAGCAGAGTGTACTCAAATACCTGACTCTTAGGGAATGGACCCATGAAATAAATGCCCCATGCATCGAAAACTTCACATAAGTGAATGGGTTACATTAGCATCATGTCATGTTGTCCACAAGTGCCCATTCTCTAAAGTCAGTACACCTCTTCACGAATTCATCAGAATTCTTGAAGAGAGTAGGCCACCATAGGCCGGATTGGAGCAATTTATGTGCTGTCCTCCTCCCAGAATGATGTCCTCCTACCTCAAGCTTGTGGCAGGATGTGAGGACGCTATGGTGCTCCTCATGAGGAATGCACCAACACTAGACGCTATCCCCTCCTTCATGATAAAGGATGGGATCCTCCCAATGGTACGACTTGGCCTTCACAAGGAAAGTCTCAAGTTGCTGTCTGGGCCAACCTTGTGGAATTTTCTTGGCGACAAGATAGTTCACAATATCGACATACCATAGAAGTGAGGTGATAACAAGGACCGCCTCATCTAGTAAGGTCTCTATAATAGATGCCATCACTCTAAATCCTCAAGGTTCTCTAATCGGGAGAGATGATCCACCACCACATTCTTGACTCTAGGCTTATCCTTAATCTCAATATCAAACTCCTAGAGTAGAAGGATCCATCTGGTCAATCTATCTTTGGTATCCTTCTTTGCCATGAGGTACCCAATGGCAGTGTGATCTGTAAAAATCATCACTCTGTATCCAAGAATATAAGATCTGAATTTATCCTAAAGCAAAGACTATGGCTATCATATCCTTATTTGTAACAATATAATTCAGTTGAGCGACATCTAAAGTATGGCTAGCGTAGTGAATGACATAAGGAAATACATCCCCCCTCTGTCGAAGAACATCCCTTATGGAAAAATTAGAAGAATTCATCATGATCTTGAATATGAGAGACCAATCAGATGGATGAAGGACAAGAGCCTCAACAACTAATCCCTTGAGAGTTTTGAATGACACTAGACACTTATCATCTACAATGAACTCAATGTCTTTCATCAACAAGTCAGTAGGCGGTCGGGCAATCCGTCTAAAATCTTGAACAAATCATCGATAGAAACCGACATGCCCCATAAAAGACCGCAACTGTCTCAAATTAGATGGTGGATTGATTTTTCTGATAATATCCACCATGGTGGGATTGACCTCCATGCCATTGTTGGAGATGATATGGCCTGGCACCATCCCCTGAGTCACCATGAAGTGATTCTTCTCCCAAGATAAGACAAGATGGACCTTGATACAACGCTGAAGGATGTGGTCTAGGAAGTCAAGAAAAGCATCAAAACCGTCACCATAGGCCAAAAAGTCATCCATGAAGACCTCTAAGCAATTACCAACCATATTTGAGAAGATGGACAACATGCACCTTTGGAATGTAGACGGGGCATTACATAGACCAAAGGGCATCCGTCTTAAAGCATATGTCCCAAATGGATAGGTGAATGTCATTTTATCTTGGTCTTTGGGCACTATGGACACCTGATTATAACCAGAGTACCCGTCAAGAAAACAGTATTGACTCTTCCCAACTAGCCTCTCGATAATTTGATCAATAAATGGTAGCAGAAAATGATCCTTCTTGGTGGCATGATTAAATCGTATGTAATCCACACAGACGCTCCAAAAAGTGGGTACCCGGGTAGCTATCTCCTCTCCAGACTCACTGACAACTATAGTGATGCCCATCTTCTTGGGCACCACATGTAATTGACTAACCCAATTGGAGTCGGAAAAGGGGTAGATAAAATCGATGCTCCACCATTTTGATATTTCTTTCATGACCACATCTCGAAGGTTCGGATTGAGCCGTCGTTGAAACTCATGCGATGTCTTGACTTCCTCTTCAATATAGATATGGTGGGAGCACAGGGCCAGACTTATCTCCTAGAGATCAGCTACACTCCATCAAATCACCTTGCAGTTTCTTTCAAGAACCTCCATCAAACGAGATTTTTGATCTCTAGTCAGATCCGCTGAGATAATGACTGGGTACAAATCTGGATCACCCGAAAGGAATCTGTACTTCATCGACTGTGGTAAGGTCTTCAACTTTGGGAAACTGGGAGCTGGCAAATCTACCTTATGAAATGTTTGAGTGAAAGCAACCAAATCTGCCTGGGAGAACTTTTGCTGTATGTGTGAATCTGGCGAAGACGACCCTATTAGTTTATCTGTAATCTGTGCTGGCTCAATCTCCACCCTAGATATCGGCTCTGAGGGAATCAGACATGACAAATAATCATCAAATTCATCCCAATCAATGTCTGAATCCGAGGGATTTGTTACGGAAGAATAGAAAATATACTCTACCTCGCTATCCTGCTCGTGATCGTTAGCCTCAAATGTGTCCTCTGCCAAGAGTGTGCTATCTAAACTCTCATCTACTGGAAGTTGTAGATATAAAGTATCTGAAGGTGCAACGAGAGCTCGTGATACCGGGGCGGACCAAACTGCTTCATTATTTGTGATCACAAAGTCTCATTCTTGGTGAACGTCTCGCTTTTCATCAGTCATCTGCTTTGTGTCACTCAACTACTCGGAGCAAGATGAATCTCATGCTCTGGACTCCTCAATCATCTCTATTAGTACACATTCGCCCACGACATGAAATTATACTTCCCGCTATCATGATCGGACACTGCCTTGGCTGGGCCAAGAATGGACGTCCTAGTATGATGGGGCTATCAATCACAGATTCGGAGATCCCCATGTTCAATACAACAAAGTCCATAGGGAATTTCAGGCCCTGAATTGTTACGACCACATCCTTCAACATCCCCTTCAACCTCTTGACATATCTACCAATAAACTGAAGGATTGTCCTGCTCTGTCGAAGAGGGTCAAACTCGAGTCAGTCGAGTAAGGCTGTCGAAAGAAGGTTGATGGAAGAGACGCTGTCTAATAGAGTCTGATCGAACCGCTGCCCATAAATATGACATCTGACATATGGAGCTCATGTATCTGGCCCTTTGGCTGGCAATCAGTTCTAGATGGCGAAGCATGTGGCATGAGTGAGCACATGGATCTATGCGTTGTGTTTCCTTATCTTTTTACGGATAGTGGTCTTCTCTCTCAAGTCCATATGGAAGAGAGGTATATGCTCAAGTGCCTCGCATAGGGTTAGCTGAATCTGGAATCTATCGATTATCTACTGGATGAACTCTAACTGGTGTCTTTTTTGGGTTTTCTTTTTTATTCCCCTTTTCCAAGTGGAGTGCCTGAGGAAAGGGGATAGTTGGACCCTCCTTAGGTTGAGGATCAGGAATAGGACCTTGTGTATGTGAAAGAACAAAGTCCATACCAAGATCATCATGCAACACATATGGACTCGAAGAACATATAGAAACCTTTCCTTTATTCATATTTTTGGTCTTTTCATTTTTTCTATTTTTTGTATTTTTCTGAAATTGTCCTGAGATACATGAGGGGGTAACACTACTGAATGAAAAATGGTGGTATCAGCTCCACCTACAACATCTATCTTCACAGCATCAGCACTGTGCTCTACTCAGTATCTGCTGAAATGGCGGCATCATTACCACCGACTACATCTAGAGATACGACGACCTCAGTACCATCAGTTTGATCAACATCATTGGTGGCTTCAACAACGTTGTCATCAATATCATTAACGACATCAACACCACTATCCTCTTTGTCTGGAACTCTTGAATTTACAAGTGGTCGTCGCTCGTACGAGGCACCGCTGACTAGCATCGTAGCGCTCCTAAGTGTCACAGAATGAACATTAAATATGTAGGAAGAAATATCACCCAAGGAATCACTAGGAGTGGTAGTCTATGTGAACTGTACCTACTAAGACTTCCTCTTCAGATTATTCAGGTTTGGTTCAATCTGAGCGGGTATGGCGGACTTTACTTTGATGATATTCCTTATTTCCTGTCAGAACTAGTCAATTTCATGCTGGAAGGATGCTTGTTGGTCTGAGAGTAGGCGAGCGAGATCGTAAAGGGTTGGGTTCTCATAGACGGGTCCATGAGAACCGGATGGGTTGCCTCGTTAGAAATGAAACTGACTCTACTGGTAATCGTGATGGGGAGGATGAGAATACTGTTGAGGATACTATGGCTGCCTCCACTGCTATCCGTGATGGCAAGGATGAGGACCTTGCTGGTACTACTGGGATGGATGGGAGTACTGGGGCTCTTGTTGTTGACTGTTATGTCCACTCTGAACTGGAGGCTGCTATTGGGACAAGGTCCCTCCGATAGACCATCTGAATCAAGGATGATCATGATGAATCTTGGACTGTTGCTAGTATCGCTCGTACCAAATCCCATTAGCTTCCATCAATGACTCCTGCTGATAAGGGGAAGGGGGAAGAATTGCCAGGGGTAGATCCAGCTGACACACCACCATCTTAGTGTCTTGAGATGGTAGTGGCTGAGAGTAGTGTTGTAGCGGCCAGACCAGCTCTGGCTGGATGTGGTGAACTTGGCAGTAGGTGGCAGAAGGTTGGGTGGACATGCTGCTGCTGGGATCAGCCCGTGACCTAAGATAGGACTGTGTAGCTGTCTTTGCAACCTGGAGACACATGATTTGGGTCTTCAGGTCACTAAGTGTCTATGCCAACTGATCTATCTGCGTGAGGCCCTGGCATTGCTTCTTCTCTATAACTCTCGATGTTGTCCATCATCTCGTTGATAATCGCCATGTCAGTTGCAGATGACTCTACCTGTGTTGCTGCTAACGAAGTATAAGGACCTACATTAACCCGTGCTATCCTCTGATAGGACACGTACTGTGGGACGGGCTTCACTTGTGTGTAGACCTGAGTTTGATACATCACCATGTAGTTCTCTACCATCTCCTTGTAGATGGCCTAGATATGGTCCTCATCCTCGGCGAAATAAGACCCCCCACATGAGGCATTGACAAGCCCCTGTAGCTCCGGTGTCATCCCACAAAAGAATCTCTATACTAAGATGGGCTTGGATATCTCATGGGTGGACATAGGTCGATGATCTCTTGGAATCGATCCCAAGCCACATGAAACTGCTCGTTGGATATCATAGTGAAATTATTAATCAAATCTATAGCTACATTGGTTTGGACAAGCTGACAGTACTTGATCAAGTGCCTGGTCCGAAGCTCCTCCTAAGTGGTAACATACTTCTCCAAATGCTTCCGCCAATAAATTGTTCTGTCGACTAAGGAGAAGGGGAAGGCCACCATCTTGATGCTGTCCTTGTCCACAATCTGTCGTGGACTGTGTTGCAGATCATCCCAAACTCCTGGAGATGCAGATGCAACTCCTTAGTGGCAAGCCCATGGAACTTGGGCAGAAGTTGAATCGTCTGGGGACAAAGCTCGAAATCGCCCAAAATCTTCAAAAGTTGGATCCATCTACGAGTGAGGGTTGCATCAGAGTTGTGCAACTGCCTCATCGTCTGTGTAGGTCTGGCTGGCTCTTGTGGATTATCTGATCGTCCGTCTCCTCCTCCTTCTGCTAATTCTATGTCTCCACCGGTTGTCCACTGCAGCTCTCCTCTGTCAGCTCGCATCTGTGCAATCTCTCGACGTACCTCTACAATGAATGCTCTGTGGTTTTAAATATGTCTCTGCATGGTCTCCCGAGAGGGTGTATTGTTGATGGAGACCTAATCAAGTACGTATATGGAACCACGGGGTTGCTCATCGGTTCGTCCCTCATTGTTGTCCATCTCTCAGGTTTTTACAAAGGCAAAAGACCACAACTCAGGTGCCGTCAAATGTACATAAATCTGTGCTGGCCTTCGCTCTAGCACCTCACGCCTGGAAGAAGGGTGGTCAAGGGGGAAAAGGGTGGTAGTGAACTCCGATTCGGAGAGTGGGTCTGGGCTCTCTAAAACCGCCCTAGGTGAGTGGGGAGGAGTGCTCGAGAGCGGTGCTACCAAAGGCATCCTAAGGGACCTCATTTCTATCCTCGTGATGTTTGGATTTATGAAGATGAAATCTGGAATGCAAACAATATCAAAAATCAAAACTCTAATTCACCTACACAACTCTTGAGTTGGTGACCATAAAGGATCAGTCGTTAATCTTTTCATTTTTTATTTTGGTGATCAATCAATCTATAAGAGCGATTAGTCAAGCTATCAGGACCCTGATGGTCCCAGGAGACTAGCCCAATCCCACAGTTATTTTTCCCAGCAAGTATGGATTGCGAATCATTTATCGGCTACCTGATCTATCCACTCTGCTAAGGAAGTACTAGACTGCTTACCGGCTACCTGGAGAGGTCCTCACTGGAGAACAACCAATCACAAGACCAGTAGTTTGAAAGAAGTTCAAGTATGGCTTTATCCTGGGGTGCAGATCACTCTCTCACTGTAGATAAATCAACAAATGAGGGGTGACTGATGAATATGTAATTCATCACTCTAAAAGTGGAAAATAGAGCCTTGTTCCCGAGTAATTAGAGGCATACTTCCACTAATATTACATAATTAGCATTCATGCATGCATTGATAACATTTTCATTTTAGCATTCGCATCTGCATGAAATAAGAAGCCAAATTCATCTGTAAAATCACCTATCTGTATATATTTTACACTAACCCTAATACCCATAAATTCACTATGTACAGTATATAGTACAAACAATAATACAAGAAAATACCAAAAAAATGCCAACCTGTAAAATTGACAAACAAAACCCCAAACCAAGTTTGAGACCTTGGACCTTAGAATGCACATAACTCTCTCATACATCCTCCGATATAGGTCTACTCACTTTTAAATTAATATACAAATGAGACCAATTTCATTTAAATTGGAGCTCGTATGCAAAACTTGTGTTTTGGTCCCCATTGTATACTATATGTATGTATATTTGTACCCTTGTATTTTATTACCTTAGTCGACCTCGTTTCCGTTTTTGGTCAACATGAAACTTGTAGATCTCATCGAGATCTACCACTTTCATATCTCAGTTTTTTCAAATTTGAGCATTCTCTCCATCTAATTTCACATTCTTCCTCAGCCATTCTGATTGGGCCACGTGGCACACTCTGGTTGCGCCATGCGGCCCTACTCATCATGCGCCACGCGCCCTGCCTCCCGGTCTTAGCCATCCATTCCACAACCCATCCCAACAGTTAGATCAAGTCCAGATCTAATCTTGGCCGATCACCAGTGCCTCACTCTCCTTTGATCACATGTCGACACCCCTACGAGGTAACGCCCTCTCCTGCGCTCTGCAAACTCCATGCACACCACCCTCTCCATCATATGCACCCCCATCTCTTCCCTATAAATAACCAGCCTCCGACCACCTTCCACCCTATCTGCCATAGCGAGAGGTATCCTAGAGCTCCTAGCTACCCATTGGTGACAGCAATTGCAAGTGAAAGTGAGAGACGATAGGCTCTCACCTCTGATGAGATCCACGGTGTAGTCACGCCGTGCCGCAGCTTCTCCAATGAGCTGCTTGAGCTCGGGCCCACTACCGACCTTCGAGCAATGACCAGAGCCTCTTCAATGAGCCTCCATCCCCAGGTAGCTTCATCCATTTCTTCTCTGATCTTCCTCTTCTTTCCGTTGATTTTTCTTGCCTTTTTCCCGCCTTCTCTAATCGATTCCACCCTCCACCAACTATCCACCGATCTTCCCCTCGAAGCTATTATCTTCACGCACCATTCAGTCGCCCCGACGACACATCGAACTCCCCCTCCGACCAAAGATCCGCTTTCCTGGTGAAGAAGCAAACCTGCTACTCATCGCTTCACCCTGCAGGCCTCTCGCACACTCACGTACTCCCACGAGCATGAGCTCCAATTTTTTGTCAACCACTAACACTGCAGGAGATGCTTCTTCACTGATCGAACGCCACACCAGAGCTGCTTTGAGATCCATCGATCCCGGCTTGCAGACCTCCCAAGCTCTGTCCAGACACATCGGACGCTCCGTCATGACTTCACGATCGATTCCAGCTATCCAGGTGCCTCCAACGACCTTCATCGGCCACGGGGGAAGGCGTCGGAGCTAGACCCCCTTCACTGGAGCACCGCCAAGTCCTTCATAGGAGGCGGCGGCCTAGAGGAGACGTACAACCACTGTTGGATCATCTTGATCTAACGGTCCTCGTCATGACACGTCTCCCTCACGTTCAAGCATCAACCACCGTTGGATCAGGAGGATCTAATGACCCATACACAACCACATCGTCTCGCTCCAGAAGCCATCACCACCGTTAGATCTATCTTGATCTGACGGTTCGAAGGCATTGCGTTCAACTCCAGCAGCCGTTGGATCTCTCCAGATCTAACGGTCTAGCACTCGCCACGTGGCGCCCTCCGAGCCTCTTCCCCGACCCTTGTCTCGGAGCACCTGAAGCGAGACACGAAGCACACCCAAACCTCCAAAGCCTCCGAACCTACATCCGAGCCTCCTACGCTTCTCGAGCTTAGCACCACACGTGTCCCTTACGTGAGGACTAGGTAAATTACATAGAGGCCCCTGCAAGTTTCCAGAATTGCAAATTGGTCCCTACCAGGCACGTCACGTGAGGAGCACACGTTCTTGTGGGAATTTTCCACCCATACCCCCAGCATTATAGGTATTTGCACTTTAATCCATGTATGCATGTTTCAGAATTAAGCAATTTTATTTCATGTTGCATTTCAGTCCCTATGTTTGCACGCATATTTAGGCATCCATTTATCATCATTTTTAATTTTAAAAAATTGCATGTTGTTGTTTAACTTGTGCTTTATCTTTTGTGACACGTTTCATATTTTTGTGAGCTTCATAGAATTTAATATTATTATTTTTGTGGAAATTGACATAATTTTGCCACTGTGTGCTTGAAATTCATTATTTAAGTATTTGTTTCTCCAAAAATCACTATAAAATCACATTAGGTTTAGTTTAAGTTTATCTACATTGTGCCCAAAAATCAAACTATTTGCACGTATCCCGAGGCCTGAATAAAATAATTAGTCTATTTTTAGATCGATTTTTAATAGGTCCAATTTACATCATTTTTTAAGTTTGTTAATTTTCCTGGATTCATATCTGGATATATCTAAGATAGTTTTTATATCTGGAAATAATGTGATTTAGTATTTATTAAAATTAACTTTGCAAAAAACTACCCTGTATTCATAGTAAATTCATTTTTAATTCATTTAGAGTCTAAAAACTCCAAAAATATTATATTAGCTTAGTCTCATTGCATATCATATTCTGGCCAAGTTTCAGTAATTTTGGGTTTTATTTGATGATCATTTGTGATTTAACTTAAAATTTGGCCCGAAATTGCATTTAATTTTCCTTAATTGCATAAAAAAGACCAAAAGTATTCTTCTAAAAATTTGACATTGGGACTAACTGAAAATTGACCTAAAAAAAGCTACCTTTCTGAGTTTGACCTTGGGATTACCTAAGTAAAAAAAATTCTGCCGCTCGTATTTAATTGAATATTTATCTAAGTGGTTTTTGATAAGTCTTTGATTAGCCGACTACAACGAATGACAATCATTTAATTTGATCATTAATCAGGTTGAATTAACAAGGGTATTCTAGGCACTTTTCAAACGACGCTGTTGCTGGGGAGGCACGACTTAGGTTAGTTTTTAGTGAATTTTGATTTTAGATTTCCCATCCTAGGCTAGTATGATTCCTGGCTTTTCTTGTGAATATTATTCTGTCATCTTTATTTGCTTATTTTGTGTCGTCCTTTATCTGACCTCCATTTATTTTCGTGCGAGGAATACGAGGAGTCGAAGGCGCTTCACCAAGAGAGCCGAGGATCCTGCATTAAAATAATTTGAGTGATTGTGTGAGGACTTGTAATTTCCTTGTATTTCATTTTGCATTTCCCGTGGTTTCCGTTTGGGTTCTCGAGCGTGTAACTATAATAAAACGTGTCCCTGTGTGCTGTGTGGATTGCTTTACATTGATTAGGATCTGCACTTGCGGCTCTTAGAGCTATTTTAGGACCTGACTGTGCTCGTAAAATTCTAGGACCAAACTTCACTCATAAAAGACACACTTAGACTGCAGATCTTAGCCAAAATTAATCTGTTCTTCACTCGCTAATAGAACTGCCTGTCTAGGAGCAGCTTTTCATCGTTTGCATTCATATAGTTTAAAATTTTTTAATTATGTTTTGCATCCCGCATAAAAAGTGAAAGGATCACTGTAAGTCTTCTCTACTTAGCATCCATCGTTGTTTTTGTCGTGCATTGGCTTTTCTCGACTCCTTCCCCCTTGGTTTTCAAACTTAGTTCTAAAGGAAATTGGGACTGGACGATAGGCATGCTCTGTGGTTGGATTAATCAAGTGATCACCTAACTTAAAATCAAGAATGCTAAGAAAAATTGACCAAAAAATCAATAAAATCAGAAATTCTGTTTGCAGGAGAGTAACCCCGAACTAGATTGCAAGCTGAGTGAGGGTAGAGAGTGTGTGTGCACACCATAAGGCAGAGCCAAAATCCCCGCCTTCTATATCACGTACCCCGATCCTAGCAAATATCACAAGTTGAATTCTTTCAGGCTCACTGGCTAGCACCAAGTAACCTCCGCCTCTTCGCAGGTAGATAGGGGTGAACTAGCGGTGCTCCGCGACAAGTTGCTAGTAACCCTTCGGGGTGAAGTCCCAACCTTGTCAGCATATGCCTGCTTCGGTAGGTAGATAGGGGCAGGTCTTTGAACTCCTCAGCTTGGGATAGGAGCGGAGAAAGGAAGGGCGCCGATATCTTAGGCGATAGGTTAAACAGGGAAGACGCATCCGGCTTTGAGCCGATTTACCTATAGGCCATGCAACCTTTTCTACTTATCTGAAAAATTACACTTAAAATCAACCAGACTAATCGGACCCGACTTCGGGTCCTTCACTGTGTTGAGTGTGAAAATCAGGGTTTGGATTCACATGCTTACTTTAGATAGGAGTAAAATCCTATCTTACACTCCTGATTCTTCTTCTTATCATCCAAGAGCCCCTCATGAAGTTTGTCTTCATCATGAAGTTCATCTTCATCGACCCAAGTGCAACTTGGGCCAACCCAATCTCATGACCCTCTTGAGTTTAGGATCCATCACTCTCAGGATGGTTACCCTCAAACCATCCCTTTCTCTCCTCTCAACTCACCGAGGAAAACTATCGCCTCGGTGAGAATATACCTAGGTGAAGAAGACGAACCACAGACAAAGATCCCTCCTAAGAGATCCCCGGAGGAAGAGGAACACAAAGCTGACCTGATAAATCAAATCCTTGCCCCGGTTAGCCACAACCGAACAACAGAATGCAGATGTAGTGGCGAGGATGGGACAAGTGATCGCAGCGGGTGGAATTGAAAGACCGATGGTGGATGCCTACAATCCAGCGGAGAACGAAATACATAATTGGCTTTACCTGAGGTACCCCCAGAGGCATTCGAATTGAAACCCCATTTTTTGAGTCTGCTACCAAAGTTTAATGGGAATGCCACCGAAGAACCATATGCTTTCCTAAGAGACTTCGAGATGGTTTGCTACAACCTTAGTCACCCTAGGGTTGGACAAGACTATCTCTAGATGAAGGCTACCCCGTTTGCCTTAGGATATAGGGTTGCTCATTGGCTGAAGAATCTCAGGGTCAGATGTACGACCTAGGCATAATTCAAAGATTTATTCTTGAAGAAGTTCTACCCACTCAGTAGGATTAACCAGATGAGGACTAAGATCGCGAGCTTTTCCCAAGGCCCACATGAACCATTTCATGAAGCCTGGGATAGATTCAATGATTTGATCCAAACATGACCCTGCCATGGCATTACAAAAGCGATCTTAGTCCAGACCTTGTTATGTGGAATGACCCAGGAGATACAGGGGTTAGTGAGTGCAACTTGTGGAGGAAGCTATCTCAATAAGAACGAAAATGTCGTATCGAAGATTCTGGAGTAGATGGCAGAAACATGCAGATCTCAGGCAACTAGGGCCTATCAGTTTTCTCCCTTAAGCTTATCTAATGAGATAACTAGGAGGACTGTAGCGGATCTGACGGATGACCTCATCCTCAGTATGGGGATAATAGTTGATAAGCTCGCCATGGTAGAGCATATCCACAAGAGGGTCACTGATCTTGAGGTTCTTTCACGATTGCCGAAACAAGTGGAGGAATTGACTGAGAAGGTAGCCATGATACGACTACCTGCCCCTTCTACGCCACCTGTGCTTGTACATCGAGTCCATCTTGTACAGGAGCAGGTAAAGTGACCTCAGGGAAGGTGGGTAGAGGAGCAGCAGTACACTAAGCAGGAGCATCACACACCCCTACAATTAGAGACAGTCTACGAGGAGCCTCCGCAGGTGTTTGAGATCAACAGGTTGTGGTACAGCCATGACCCCGTCGGCAGATAGTCGGGGATAGGGATCGGTCAACCGCACCGACCTTCGCTAGCTTATCAGGAAACCAACTCCGTCCCTGCATCACACTTTGTACATTCCCGACCCAGATAAGGGTACCATCCTCAGCACCACCAGCAGCAGCACACGTTCCACTCGGGCCAGCAGGGCCCTCCACCACCTTCCCAGCAACAACACTATCGGTATGACCAGCAGGGCCAATATAGACACTCATCCTCTAGTCATCAACAGCAAACCCCGCCTACTAGTGAATTGGAGTCCCTCACCTTGGCGATCCAGACCCTGACTAATAAGGTCCAGCAGATACATAATGATTACCTGGATATCCAAACTGATCTGAACCACGTTTCACAAACCCAGGATCAGTAGGTGGCATCAAGGACCCCAAATCGCGCCCAGGTTCAGGCCAACCCAAATAGCCTGAATCATGGTCAGAACCGACCACGAGATCAGGTACACTATTCAGATAACTCTCTATATGAACATGAGATCCTTTCATACGATAATGTTAATCATATGTCCCTCAGGGGTGGAAGGACCGTGATCATACCTGATCGGGCACGAGCACAGAAGGAAGACGTCGCCAATTCTCTACTTGAGAAGAACTTGGAGGCAGAGGAGCAGCACCACCACAACCAACAGAAGAAGAAGAGGATTTCCATGTCCTCAACGAAGAAGGAGAAGATCACCAGAAGTGAGTTTGACGAAACCGATGAGGAGTCCGCACCTCCATTTGAGGAGGACATTGCAGAAGTCGCGAAAGATGCATGACCGGTTTTACAACAGTAGAAATCTCTTTTTAGTCCGAGTTCATATCAGTGTCAGAGTCAAAGTCATGTAAAGAACTCAGTTTCCCAATTCAATGAAGATCTTTCAGTTTCAGAATCTGAGTTAGCATCAATAATCCCTTTCCCCCAAGCTCTTAAGGGTGGAAAGAAGAACACAAAAAAATCCAAAAAGATGACCCTGAGATGGTAGATTTCTGCAATAAGTATATCAAGGTCACAATCCCCTTGGATATGTATGTGGACATGATACCTACATTCCAGAAGTACTTTAAGGTGAGATGCACGCCTACTAGGGTCAGCAAGAAGACCAAAAGCCGTGTTGAGAAGCACGTTCTGTCAGTAGACACTACTTGCGCCATAAATAATGCGTTTCCAAGGAAATGAAGGGACATGGGTGCCCATTATGTGGTGAGTCATGTCGATGACACTGCGTTTGCACGCACTCTCCTAGATAATGAATCCTCAATTAACTTGATGCCTACAACCATCTATGAGAGGCTTAATCTAGGACCTCTTAGCAAATCCATTGCATTACTCCAGTTTGCAGATAATCAACAAAGAGGTCCCAGGGAGAATTGAGGAACGTTATCATCAAAGACGAGGGTCAGGAGTACATGGTGGACTTTACAGTCCTTGATATGGAGACCCCTTGAAATTGGAGAGATTCCCAGATCATTTTAGGAAGTCCCTTCCTTAGAATAATAGGGGCCTTATTTGATTACAAGATCGGGAAGATTCAGTTCCAAAAAATCCAGGCGGAGATGAGTAACTTGAGATGAAGCAGACCAAGTGGCAGAGGCCAGACTCAGAATCCAGCACCGAGTACTCTTCATCTGAAGCAGATTGCAATCATGTAGACACTATTGGGCCATGGAGACAGAACCCATCTAGCACCGATGAGTCCATATCCTCCGGAGAAGATCTTATGCATGAGACAGTCTGTGAGAGCCTTAGGAACGAGTACAACGCAGAATATGCGTCCCCCTACATCTTCGATGACGTAGAGGCCCAACTAGGCATGTCAGTCCTTCCCTCTTTAGGACAATCAGAAGATGAGGATGATGAGTTAGACGTGCCTTTTGTTGATTTCTTGGAAACCTTTGACAATCCGACTCCAGAGTTCAATGAGTTGGTGGCAGTAACTTAAAAGATAGATCCAGCTACTACCAGCACAGAGCTAGAAATGATTGAGCCAGACTTCCTCGATGTTCATACCTTACATCAACTCAAACCTTTACCCACAACACATAAGTACACCTTCCTTGCAGGACAAGAGAAGAATATTCGGTCGTCATCAGTTCGCGATTGATCGAGGAGCAGGAATCTCGCTTGCTTGAGATATTGGAGAAAACTGCAAGGCGATAGGTTGGGGCATTTCCGATCTCCACGGGATAAATCCCTCTCTGTGTTCGCACCATATCTACTTGGAAAATGAAGCCAAAACCTCTCATGTATTCCAACGTAGGTTGAATCCAAATTTATGATAGGTAGTGAAGAAGGAGATAGAGAAATGGTTTGATGTGGGTTTTATTTATCCCGTCTCCGATTCCAAATGGGTGGCACCTATCCATGTTGTCCCAAAAAAGCCGGGAATTTAGACAACCACCACTGAGGACGGAGAGGAGATCGCAACACGAGTACCCACGTCGCGGCGCGTCTGTGTGGATTACAGATGCATGAATGCTGCAACGAAGAAGGATCATTTTCCCCTCCCATTCATGGATCAAATCTTAAAAAGATTACCGGGAAAAGAATTCTTCTACTTTCTAGATGGGTTCTCGGGCTACAATCAAGTAGCCATTGCTCCTAAGGACCAGGAGAAAACCACGTTCACATGCCCCTTTGGTACCTATGCTTTCAAACGAATGCCCTTTGGGTTATGCATTGCTCGTGGTACATTTCAAAGGTGCATGATTGTTGTATTCGCCAAAATGGTCAGTGAATTCCTGGAAGTCTTCATGGATGACTTCTCGTTCCACGGTGATTCCTGACTTAGGAATCTGGACTGAGTCCTCAAGTGGTGTTGTGAGGTTAATCTGGTGCTCTCATGGGAGAAAAGTCATTTCATGGTGATAGGGGGTATTGTGATGGGACACATCATCTCCAAGAGAGGAATGGAGGTTAACCCTATCAAGGTGGACGCGATCAGATGACTCCAACCACTAACCAACGTGAAACAGTTGCGATCATTCCTCAGGCATGTTGGATTTTATCGAAGATTTATCAAGGATTTTTCGAAGATTGTCCAACCGCTAACTGAGCTTTTAGGAAAAGACACGGAGTTTATTATTGATCATAAATGTCTTGAGACCTTTATGCTACTGCAAGGGATGATCATGGATGCCCTGATCCTACAAGCCCCAGATTGGTCTCTTACTTTTGAGATCATGACGGAAGCCTCAAATTTTGCTGTTGGGGCTGTGTTAGGACATAGGAGGGATGGCGTGCCATTTTCTATACACTACGCAAGCAAAGTGCTTGATACTGCTTAGCTTAACTGTACATTTTCGGAAAAGCAGATGCTCGTGGTAGTGTTTGCCTTGGATAAGTTTAGATCTCATTTAATTGGATCCAAGGTGATTGTTTTCACGGACCATATAGCACTACGATATTTAATGGAAAAGAAGGACGCAAAGGCGCATCTTCTTAGGTTGATTCTACTCATCCAGGATTTTGATTTGGACATCAGAGATAAACCTGGAAAGAAGAACGTAGTGGTTGATCACCTCTCCCATCTCGAAAATCTTGATGCTTCTGAGGATTCGACTATTCAAGACTTCTTCCCTGACGAGTCGATTTTTGTTATCGACTCACTCCCATGGTATGCCAATATCGTGAATTATCTTGTCTCCAAGAAAGTTTCCGAAGATTGGCCCAAGAGCCACGTAGACCGACTTAAGTCGGATTCAAGACATTACCATTGGGAGGATCCGATCCTTTTCTTTGAAGGAGCGGATTGTGTCTGGAGATGGTGTATTCCTCAGGATGAATATCAGAGTGTCCTTACTTTATGCCACAATCTGGAGGCAGGAGGATGCCACTCCGGGAAGATGACCGCATGTAAGGTACTTCAATGTGGCTTATACTGGATGACTCTATTTCATGATGTGCTCACCTTTGTGAAGTCATGTCGAGTATGCTAGCGAATGGGAGGAACCGTTGGTTCCAAGGATGAGACGCCTATGCAGTCTGTCATCATTTGTGATATCTTTGATGCTTGGGGCATCGACTTCGTAGGCCCATTCCTGATTAGCCATGGATTTGAATACATCCTTCTTGTGGTATATTATCTATCAAGGTGGGTGGAGGCTATCCCAACCTAAGACGTAGAAAGCAGGACTGTCCATAAATTTATTAGAGATCACATCATCTATAGGTTCGGGATCCTCCAAGTGTTGATATTCGATAGGGGTAGCCATTTTGTGAACAGAGAAGTGAAGAAACTCTTGAATGATTACAATATCGAATACCATGTCGCTAGTCCTTACCATACACAGACCAATGGCATGGTAGAGGTGTCGAATAGGGAGGTGAAGACTATATTGCAGAAGCTTGTCTGCCCAAACAGGAAGGACTAGTCTTAGATTTTGGATCAAGTCCTTTGGGCTTATAGGACAACTTACAAGACACCATTAGGAACCTCCCTATTCAGGATGGTATTTGAGACCATTTTCCTGTTGAATTAGTGCACAAATCTGAATGGCAATCAAGAAGGTCAACTGAAACACACACCTAGGGCAGAAACAGAGAGAGATGGATCTGAATGAACTTGTGGAAGTCAGAAATCAAGCATATGATAATAGTTTGGTGTACAAGGATAAGGTAAAGCATTGGCATGATAGATATATCATACGAAAGACCTTTGTTCCTGGACAGAAGGTATGGTTGTTCAATACGAGGCTGAAGGTTTTCCAAGGTAAGCTGAAATCAAACTGGGTGAGTCCATTCATAGTCTGTGTTGTGCATGATAGTGGATGTGTTGAGATTTCAGATCTCACAGATGGAACACAAACATTCCTAGTAAATGGACAACTGCTGAAACTCTTCGTCGAACCCAATGAACAGTTGGTCCATGTTGAGGAGATTGTATTCATGCACGAGACAGATTCAATCAATACACATACAACCGCGCATGAGACCTTGAAACAGTGAGCTCTCGCCATCAGCAACATCTAAAAGATTCAGATCGTGATCCTTGTATATACGTACCCTTCCTGTATATTCTTTCCCTCCCTTCCGCGACTCCAATCACTCACCCCGACTCCATATCTTTTCATGATTATACTTAGGATGACCAGATCCTAAGTATATGGGGAGAGTGTCTTGAGTCCATTCCCTATTCATTATACATCCTCCAGATCCCATCTGTCCTCATACTCACTCATATCCTATACTTAGGCTGATTTGAGCCTAAGCATAGGGGGGACTGATGCCCATCATGTATATATTCTCCTCCATTTCCCTTCTTGACCTCGTCCGCCCCATTTTTGATCTTCTTCTACACTAAGGATGCCACAACCTAAGTATAGGGGGGCGGGACGACTTCTATATACCTTTTGTTCTCGTACGCTTAGCATGAGCTATGTCGTCTTCCTTGCTTTTCATGCTCTAAGGACATAACACACACTAAGTATAGCGGGGCATGTATATATTACATATATACTTCACCCATAGCTCGTACTATCACATATTTTTATGGGGTGAGTAAAAATTTATTTATTTTTGTAAAATACATGTATATTTGTAATACTCTTGTATATTATTGTTGTAAAAAAATTCATAAATCATATGCTTCTTCTTTACTCTACATTAAGAAAAAGAAAAGGAAAGAGTCTTGCACTCATAGCATGTCATCTACATCTTATCTGCATACTTTGCATATGCAAAGTGAAAAGCTAGTGGGTTCCGAACCAAGTTGTGAATAGATGTTGAGGATGGACATGATTTAACATTAATCCACCTAATTTTAGAGGAACCTTATAGGAACTGGATTTAAGATTTCTCTGGTCAAGTGACTTAATTCTTTGGATCCGCAAGTCTATGTTAACATGTCATCTTGATTAGTCTAAGTAGAATATCTCGTACACACGGACGATTCTTTTATACAGTGACCTAACTTGGACAAGCACCATGAATATAGCTCTTCATTGATGGGATGGTGAGGAGGTAGAATCCTTTAGCTTGGAGTAGCACATTGGTGGAAACATCCATCCTCCTCTAGGGAGGGTAGTGCATCTCAACCTAGTCTAGTGATGTTGAGACGGGATGCTGTAGGTTGCAATAATGCTTCAAAAGAGGGATAGTCTACTGTCTTAAGAGGAAAAACTCCTAATGTACACGTTGCACCTTGTATATAGTTCAAAAAATGCAAGAACTCCCAAAAAATAAGACAGGCCTGAGTGAAAATAAAATACCTGTCGGAGTATGAATATTAGCAAGAAGCTTGCAGCTGAATGACTTGGCTACACTGGTCAAGCATCCTGGGATAGGTAGCTACACTGGTTACCGTCCATTCTTTTCTCCACCCCCTCCTCTTGTGCTGGTCACACTAGAACTTAGAAGGGAACACCCCGCTCCTCGAGGAAAGAGTTACTGGGCCGGGGAACTAGAGTTACCTTGCTAGAGGAGGCTGCTTCTTATCCATTTCTAATAGGGAGAACTATTTTACACTTACACAGTACAAGTAAGAATCATAGTCATAAGAAATTTTCATTTGAGGATTTGTTCTGACCTGACTATTAAGGCGTCTTGAATAGAAGATTTGTGGAACTTAGAGTCGGTTAGGTCTTAAGTTCAGGGGTTCCACCACATAATTAACCCAAAGGTCGAGTCAAGCTCCATTTTCAACTTTTGTTCATGACCTTGGTATGGAACCCAAAATCACTTCACTCTTGCATTTCATTTTAGTTGCTCAGAGACGAGCAAGGTTTAAGTATAGGGAGTTGATGAATATGCAATTCATCACTCTAAAAGTTGAAAATAAAGACTTGTTCATGAGTAATTAGAGGTATATTTCCACCAATATTGCATAATTATCATTCATGCATGCATTGACAACATTTGCATTTTAGCATTCCCATCTGCATGAAATAAGAAGCCAAATTTATATGTAAAAAACACCTATTTGTATATATTTTATACTAACCCTAAAAACCATAAATTCACTATACATTGTATATATTACTAACAATAATACAAGAAAAATACCAAAAAAATGCCAACCTGTAAAATTGACAATCAAAACCCTAAACCAAGTTTTAGACCTTGGACTTTAGAATGGACATATCTCTCTCATACATCCTCTGATCTAGGTCTATTCACTTTTAAATTAATACATAATTGAGACCAATTTCATTTAAATCGGAGCTCGTATGCAAAACTTGGATTTTGGGCCCCCATTATTTACTATATGTATGTATATTTGTACCCTTGTATTTTATTACCTTAAACCAACCCGTTTCCGTTTTTGGTCAACATGAAACTTGTAGATATCATCGAGATCTACAACTTTCATGTTTTGAGTGTTTCCAAATTTGGCCATTTTCTCCCTCTAATTTCACAATCTTCTTTAGCCATTTTGATTGGGCCACGTGGCGCACTCTGGTTACGCCACGCGACCTTACTCATCAGGAACCACACACCCCTCGTTCTCCATCGCACGATGGCTCCCCCTTCACCCCGATCTCAGCCATCCATTCCGCAACCCATCTCAACCATTTTTATAGATGAAGGCCAGATCTAATCTGGGCCGATCGCCATCGCCTCACTCTCCTTTGACCACGTGTCGACACCTCCATGATGTAACACCCTCTCATGCGTTCCGCAAACTCCACGCACACCACCCTCTCCATCATCTGCACCTCTGTCTCTTCCCTATAAATAACCAGCCTCCGACCACCTTCCACCCTATCCGCAATAGCAAGAGGTATCCTAGAGCTCCTAGCTACCAATTAGTGACAACAATTGCGAGTGAGCCACGATAGGTTTTCACCTCCGAGGAGATCCACGGCATAGCCACACCATACTGCAGCTCCTCCGACGAGCTGCTTGAGCTCGTGCCCACTACCGACCTTGGAGCAATGACCAGATCCTCTTCAGCGAGCCTCCATCCCCAAGTAGCTTCATACATTCATTCTCCGATCTTCCTCTTCTTTCCTTTAATTTTTCTCACCTTTTTCCCACCTTATCTGATCGATTCTACCCTCCACCAACTATCCACCGAGCTTTGCCTTGAAGCTCTGATCTCCGCGCAGCATTCAGTCACCCCTACCATACATTGAACTCCCCCTCTGAGCAAAGATCCGCTTTTCAGGTGGAGAAGCACACCGACCGCTCATTGCTTCACCCCGCAGGCCTCTTGCATACTTACGTACTCCCATGAGCACGAGCTCCCATTTTTTTAGCAACCACTAACATTGCAGGAGACACTTCTTCACTGATCGGACGCCACGCCGGAGTTGCTTCGAGCTCCGTCGACCCCGGCTTGCAGACCTCCTCAGCTCTGTCCAGACACGTCGGATGCTCCGTCACACTTCCACGATCGATTCCAGCTATCCAGGTGCCTCCAGCGACCTTCATCAGCCACAGGGGAAGGCAGCGGAGCTAGACCCCCTTCACCGGAGCCCCGCCAAGTCCACCGCAGGAGGTGGCGACCTGAAGGAGATGATGCACAAACACCGTTGGATCATCTTGATCTAACGGTCCTCGTCGCGACACGTCTCCCTCGCCTTCGAGCTTCAACCGCCGTTGGATCAGGAGGATTTAACGGCCCATACACAGCCATGTCACCTCGCTCCAGAAGCCATCAACACCTTCAGATCTATCTTGATCTGACGGTTCCTAGGTGTGCCACGCGTTCAACTCCAGCAACTGTTGGATCTCTCCAGATCTAACGGTCCAGCACTCCCCACGTAGCGCCCTCCGAGCCTCTTCCCCGATCCTAGGCTCGATGCACCCGAAGCGAGACCCGAAGCACGCCCGAACCTCCAGAGTCTCCGAGCCTACATCCGAGCCTCCTACGCCTCCCGTGCCTAGCACCTCACGTGTCCCTCACGTGAGGACTGAGTAAATTACATATATGCCCCTACAAGTTTCCAAAATTGCAAATTGGTCCCCACCATGCGCGTCACGCGAGGAGCATGTGTATTCGTGGTAATTTTGCACGTATACCCCCAGCATTATAGGTATTTGCACTTACTCCCTGTATACAAGTTTCATAATTAAGCAATTTTATTTCTTGTTTGCATTTCAGTCCCTATGTTTACACACATAATTAGGCATCCATTTATCATCCTTTTTAAATTCCAAAAATAGCATGTTGTTGTTTAACTTGTGCTTTATCTTTTGTGACATATGTCATACTTTTGTGAGCTTCATAAAATTTAATATTATTATTTCCGTGGAAATTAACATACTTTTGCCACTTTAAGCTTAAAATTCATTATTTAATTATTTATTTCTTCAAAATTCACTATAAAATCACATTAGGTTTAATTTAAGTTGATATACATTGTTCACAATAATCAACTCATTTGCACGCATCTCGAGGCCTGAATAAATTAATTAGTCTTTTGCTAGATCGATTTTTAATAGTTCTAATTTACATCATTTTTTAGGTTTATTAATTTTCCTAGATTCATCTCACATGGAGATATCCAAGATAACTTTTATGTATGGAAATAATCTGCTTTGGACATTATAAAAAATAACTTTTCAAAAAAACTACCCAACATTCATAGTAAATTCAATTTTAATTCATTTAGATTCTAAAAATTCCAAAAATATCGTAGTAGCTTAGTCTCATCGCACATCATCTTCTGGATAAGTTTCATTAATTTTGGATTTTATTTGACGATCATTTGTGATTTAACTTAAAATTTGCCCTGAAATTGCATTTTATTTTCCTTAATTGCATAAAAAAAGACCAAAAATATTCTTATGAAAATCTGACATCCAAATTAACTGAAAATTAACCTAAGGAAAAAGCTGCCTCCCAGAGTTCGACCTTGGGCTTGCCCAAGTAAAAAAAATTCTACCACTTACATTCCGATTGCAACGAACGACAAACATTTAATTTGATCATTAATACCATTGAATTAACAAGGGTAGTATAAGCACTTTTCAGTGACTCTCCCCAAAACAAATGTTTTTAAATGAGGTGAATTTTAGGTCAAGTTTGCATTAACAATCCCAATTTTATTATTTTCACCTTTTTAGGTATTTTAAATAAAATAACCCTAATGATTTTTTCAATTTACTTGTTTATTTTGAGTCCAAAACCTGGGGGAGGAAGTCGAAAAAGCCGATGCGCGATCAAACATAATGATGCATGCATAAATAGAAATGTACCTGTCTCCAGTACTTTACATGTAGGGTGATCCATGCATAACATTAAATACTGAAAGTAAAGTAACCATATGATTGATGAATCTATGATTCGTCATCTTTATTCATTTATTTTAGCTTAAAACACCTTACAAAACACATGCATATAACACTGACTCTATATTCTTACTAACTTGCATTTGTGTGTAAATATTGTACACTTCTTACTAATTTTAACCTAAAATAAATAAAGAAAGAAAGAAAGAAAAAATAAAGAAAAGAAAATAAAAACAGTAAGACTGTATACAGGCTGACCCGAACCCCGAGAGAAGGTCAAGACTCGACCTGATCGACCAGGAATAAAGTAGGGGTGATAGGGTCCTTATATAGAAAATCCAAAAAAAATTGTGTGTGCGTTGTTGTAAACATTTCTCACTTATTGTGTGTATATCTGTATAAAACTAACACTAATTTATTTGTGCCTTAATTGACCCCAAATCAAGTAACTTTCAAAACCAAAGTTGTAAATAAAAATGTGTCCTAATTAATAAAAATGATTGCACAATTAAATCATGTAAAGAATAAAAGTAGCCACACTTGGGAAAAGCCACTAAGCACTAATTGAAAGATCAATTCTAGCTCCACATGATCTCAAATCGAACCAATATCACTTCCATTGAATTCTAAATTAAATTATCTTCAAAATGGCTGTGATTCATAATTTTTGAAGTTACGGTTGAAAAGTCAGTTTTCTGGGGTGATTTGTGCAATTTTCACATATACTTTGTGCATATTGTATTTGTATATATTTGTAAATATTTTTACTAATTATTTAAAATAAAAATATAAATAATAAATAATAAAATTCTTAAAACAAAAAGGCTAATTTCCTCATTTACCATTGCATATAATGTCATATATGTATATAGTATATGTATGTAGTTGCTATTTTTAACTAACCATCATAAAAAGAATAAAAAAATAATATTTTTTAATTACAATAAATAAAGTGACGAAAATTTAAAAAAATAGTTAATTTTCTAAATAATTTTATCTCTCTTCTATTTTATCTCATCTCTCATTTCATCTCTCTTATCTCTTCCACCAAAAAAATTCAAAAATCCATTTCAATTTTTATCTCTCTTATCTTGTTATCCAAAAAAATTTAAAAATTCAAATTTCATTCCATCTTTTCTATTTATATGGATCCTTCTCCCTCATTTTAACTTGATCAATCTTTAGAGAGAGGAGCCGGATCTCCGAGAGAAAATTTCGTCGAGAAAGTTGCCTAGCCTCCAAGCCGTCCGGTGACAGCGAGTCGGCCTTGTCGAGGCGATCACGGTCCTTTTCCGCTCCTAAGGTGAGATACACATTTTTTTCGCATTTTATCTTAGGTTAATCGTTGTTTACTTCGTCACATTTTTTATTCATCATCATTTTGTTTTTGTAGATCTTAAAAAAATCCATCTCGATTTGATCCGCCACCGACTCGATTTTTCATCTCATTTTCTCGATCTCTACGTGTTCTATTTCTATCGTCCACGATCTCTCAACTCCAGCCGCATATGGTGGCTGGAGATTGGATTCGAATCCTCCACTTCTGACGGATCCTCATTCATTTTTCCGAGTTGTAAATAAATAAAAAAATAATAATAAAAATAACCATTTGTTTTCTCTATTTCTAACCTTTGTTTTACAAGACCATTAAAAAGAAAACAAAAAAAGTATTAAAAATTCCTCTTTTTCTAGAATATTTTGGATTTACAAAAAAACAAAAAAAGAGTTTGGGTTTCTCTTTATTACTGTTCACATTACAATAAATTGAAAAAAAAACAAAAAAAGAGAGGGACAACTGCCCCCAGGCGCCGCCGCCTCTTGATAACCGCTCCTACTACCCTTGTTAATTCGAGCAAATTAATGTCCAAATTAATTATTATCGTTCGTTGCAGTCGGATAACGAGAGTGAATCAAAAACCACTTTCAATTATATTCAACTTAATCTTGAGCGGCAAATTTTTTTACTTGGTGGAAGTCCAAGGTCGAACTCAGGGAGGCAACTGTCTCCTTAGGTAGATTTTTAGCAAATTTCCAATGTTCAATTTTCAGAGGAGATATTTTTTTGGTCTTTTTTGGTTTTTTATGCAAGACACATGCAAAAATCAGGCCAGTTTTAAAGTTAAATCAGATAAGTGTTCAAATGAAGTCCAAAAATAGCCAGATGATGAAATATGATGTGATTAAGCTACCCTAATTTTTTTGGAATTTTCTGACACTAAATGAATTAAATGTGAATTAAAAATGAATGCAAGGTGATTTTGACTAATTTAATTTTAATAAATACCAAATCGCACTATTTCCAAATGTCAAAATTATCCTAGATAAATCTATGTGTGAGGAATCCAGGAAAATTAATGAAGTTAAATTTTCATGTGAAACGGAACTAAGAAAAATCAATTAATCAAATCAGTAAATGATTTATTTAGGCCTCGAAAGGCGTGCAAATGAGATGAAATTTTTATGCAAGGTGCATCTAATTATCCTAGAGATAATGTGATTTTTTTGGGAATTTTTGGAGTCACAGAGAAATTACTATTAATTAAAAGGATAAATTGGGAAAAATATCACAGAAATGAACCAATTAATTAATTAATTAAAATTCCACTGATATCACAAAATGTGCCAAATGTCACATAAGATAAAGGACAAGTTAAACTACAGCATGCAATTTTTGGAATTTAAACATGATGAAATATGGACACCTAAATATGTGTGCAAAGACAGGGGTATAACTGTAATACAGGAATTTAAAATTGATAAAAATAAAATATGCAGACAGGGACCTTTATGCAATTACCTAGAATGCAGGGGGTGGAATGCAATTTCTCCACAGGCGCACGTGCTCCTCACGTGGGGGCGCTTCGCAGGGATTGATTTGTAATTTCCGAAACTTCTCGGGGCCTTGATGCAATTTTCCCAGGCCGCACGTGCTCCTCACGTGGGGTACCCTAGGCTTGGTGGACTTTGGAGGCTCGGGCCATCACTCGGCTGTTCTGGAGGTTCGGTCGGAGGCTCGGAGAAGCTCCGGGTGATCTGAGCCTAGAGGTCCGGGAAGAGGCTCGGATCGGGGTGACGTGGTGCAATCAAGATCGTAGGATCACAACAGATCCAACGGCGATGGAATGATGATGCGTGGCGTGATCCGGGACCGTGGGATCTAGAGGAATCCAACGGTGCCTGGGTATCGATGAAGAGGGCGACGTGGCGTGCCCAGACGCATTGGATCAAGGATGATCCTACAGTTGCTTCGCAAGGTGACGTGGCTGATCTATCGCTGCTGGATCATGATAAATCCAATGACTCTCTGCTGCTCCGGTTGATGTCGACGTGGCTTGCTCCTGAGCGTGGGATCAAGGATGATCCTACGGCTCCTTCGCGAGGCGACGTGGCGTGATCTTGACCGTTCGATCAAGATGATCGAACGGTGGCTGAACGTCTCCCCCAACGGCCCTCCGCCTGCTACGGAGGAGAAGGAGGGGCTCCGACGTAGCTGGCTTTGCTCTGCCCTTCCTTCCCGTCGTCGATGAAGGTTGATGGCGAGTCGGAGGTATATCGGAAGATGCGTGGATGGTCGGTGAAGCCTCCGGTGACCTCAGGAGTGGAGAAGGAGCTCTGAGGCACGGTGGTAATGAAGCTCGAAGGGAGCTCCGACGAGCTTCCGACCAGTGAAATGGGTGTACCTGCAGGGGGTTAGAGGAGATAGCCGAAGCGTGCACGTGCTCGTGGAGTCGTGTAGGGTGAACGACGAGGCCTACAACGGAGTGAGGGGTGTCCGGCGATCGGGTTCCGCCGAGGTGGCGGAGCTGGAGTCGAGCGAAGGTGAGGTATCTCGTCGGAGGGGACTAATGGTAGCGCGGAGATCAGTTCTCCGTCACGGAGCTCGGAGGGATGATGGTGGAGCGAGAAGATGATGGTGGAAGGCAAATTTAATCGAAGAAAAATCAAAGAAACGAAGAAGAAGATCGAGAGGGTTATGGAGGTGGCTACCTGGGGAATGGAGCTCAGGTTTGAGCTCCAGGTCATCGCTCGAAGGTCGGTAGAGGCCTGAGCTCGGGCAGCTTCGCGGAGGAGGGGCTGCAGCATGGTGGAGGCGGTCGTGGATCTCGCCGGAGAAGAAATCCTGTCGTCGCTCGAAGAATCACTCAATTGTTGTCACCAATAGAAAGATCTGAGCTCAAGGAACCTCTCTGGAGTGGCGGAGAAGGTGATCATATGTAGGCGCGTGAAAGATGGAGTTGAGGCGGAGCTAAAGGGGTGAACAATGGAGCGAGAGAGGGGGTGTAATGACCTGGATAATTAAGGAAAAATAAGAAAATACAAGAAGGAATCAGAAGGACTTACCGGATTGGAGGTGGAGGGAGAGCTTGTGCGCGAGCTCCAAGGTGGAGCCCTGGTCTTCGCTGGACCTCTGCAGCAACTGGAGGCAGCTCAAGCGGGCGCTTGGCTCCACGACGACGCCATGATCGGCGACGGGTCAACACCGGGGGATGAGGTCGTCTTCTCTCAATCCATTCTCCTCCCCCTGTCACAGGGAGGTGAAGGAGGGCTGGGCCCCTCCCCGCGTAAAGGTGGACACTGAAGAACAGGAGGAGGGGGCGAGTATTTGAAGGGCGATGTTGGCGGTTCTGGTGGTGAGGACATGCTTTGTGAGGGTGATGTGGAGTGAGTGGAGAGGTGTCGTGGGGTGTTGGAGAGTTCGCAAGGTAGAGGGAAGAGTGGGGAAGACCGTGAGGCAGTTGGGTAATGGAGAGGGGGGCTGGAGATGGCATAATAATAAGAAGGGGGAAGTGTCTTCGTGAGATGGAGAACGTGGGCACGAGGGTGGCTGGAGGTTGACGATGGCCTATGGCCGTTGGATCTGGAGATCCAACGGCTGTCGATTGGGCGCGAAGCGACGGGTGTGATCAGATCTGAAGGCGATGTGATCAACGGGCGAGTGTTGCACCGTGTGTCGAGCTGCGGGAGCTGCGCTAACGGACGGGCAAGATGATAAGTGGCTGCAGATCGAGGGGCCGAGAATTGATGCAGATTGAGTGGTTAAGATGGAAGGTTTAGTACGTGATCGAAAGGCGCAAAATGCGCCACGTGGCGAACTGTAAAAGAGGCGCGGGCGAGCGGTGTGGATCAAAGTTGGGGGAAGATCATACGGTCGTGGTTAATGCGCGGAAGTAGAGAGAGCTGAACCATTGGATCGAGATAAAGATCCAACGGCTCAGAGCAACGACAGATAAGTCAAAGGAGGGCGGGCCACGTGGCTCACCCAGAACGGGCCACGTGGCCCAATCAGATTATTCAGAGAGAATTTTTTATTTTTAAGGGTTAATTTGGCCGAATTTGAGAAAACCCAAAACATGAAAGTTGTAGATCTTGACAAGATCTACAAGTTTCATGTTGACCAAAACTGGAGATGAGATAAACAAAGACCCGAAATATTTTGGAGGGTATTTTTAAGGTTAAAAATACCACACATTTTTATTTTGCCATTTTCTTTGTGATTTTTAATTTATTTGAGGCTCTGTTAAGTACAAGACATTAACTTTGTTTAATTGACATATATTTAAGCAAGAGGGTTAATAATTAGAAATAAAGATGATGAAATCGAGTTTCATCACTCCTCCTCCTGGCCGTGCACCTCCATCGCTGCCGTCACCGCTCCTCCCATCGTTGGACCACCCGGTCAACCGCAGCCTTCTCCACCTAACGTACGCAGTAGCACGCGATCCCATCCTCCCAAGCACCGCCCGCTGCCTCACGTCTTCCTCCTCCACACGGTCGCGCGCAGTGGCCAAGGGCGGCAACCCCTCCACGCGCTCCAGCCACCGTGCGAGGCCGCGCTGCCCCGCTCCCACCCCCTACGCCACGGCCGCCCCTCCACGTCCCTTGCCGCGTTAGCCCAACCGAACAACCCGCCACCCGTGAGTTCTCTGCAGTCCGCCCCTCCTGCGTCGCCCCTCCTGTAGCTTGAGCGTCGTCGTCGCGCCGTCCTGCCGACCCATCGCACGCCACCACTCATCTGCGTGTCGTCGCTCTTGGTGAAGAAGAAAGAGGTGGCGGTCGGCGGCCTGGCTCCCCTTCCCCTCTTATCTTGTTGAAGACCAACGAAGAACAGGAACCCTAGGGGGTATAATAAAAAAATGGAGAAATTGTGCTTCAACCTTCTTAAGTTTCAACAATTGCAAAAAGACCCTCTCCTTTAGAGAAGCACATGCAAGGGATGCTCCTTACTGGATAAATTTCACTTTTCAGCCAGAACATTTATTTTTATTATTTATTTGATGCAAAAACATTGAATCTTTACATTTCAGTCCCTGTTACTCGGACTGTAATTTGCATGAATTTTCTATTAAAATAAATGTTATTTGTGATCCAAAAATTTTGCAAAAATTGTGCTATGCTCCTGATGTGATTATCTTCTTAGCGTAAATTTTTCATTGCATTTTGCATTTATTTGTTATTACTAAAAAATAAGAAACATGTCATTTTTCTCTGTTTGAAATTCCAAAATTCATAAAAATTCAAATATTGTTGCAAAAATTCTAAAAAAAATTATAGTTGTATTTCATTGCCTTTTAATTTTTGACCAATTTTCACGCATTCATTAATTATAAATCCAAAAAAAATGAAGAATATCAAAAATATTCTAAAAATCATAAACAATTCTACAAAAATCCAAAAATTTTGATTTCAGACTCTGTTTGTAGATAATTTCTTCTAGTTTGTCTTAAAAATAATTGTCAGGAGTTTTTAGCACTTAAAATATTTTTAAGTTGCAAATTACTCCAGGCTATGCACATTTTTGCATTTTCTCACTGTTTGATTTTAAAAAAAATATAAAAACATCTAAAAATTCCACAAAAATTCTCAAAAAATTTCAAATCTTTTAAAACCCAAAAGTTTTTTTATGAATTTTTCTGAGCATTCTTGATAAATTAGAAAAAATAACAAAAAGAGTTGGTGTGCGTATATTTTTTGACCTTGTTGATATTGTTCGTTATTTTTGAAAATTAAAAAATCACAAAATCAAAATCACTAAAAATTTGAAAATCAGAAAATAAAAAAATAGAAATAAAAAAATAAAAAAAATAAAAAATCACAAAAACCAAGCATAGTTTTCCTTTGAGATTCATGTTTTCTTTTAATTAGTTTCTGATTGATTGAATAACCCTTGGGAATTCTCGCCTCCATGAGTTCGACCTTGTTCGCTATACAGATTAATAAGTAGCAAAATTAAAAAAATAATATTTTTGTTATCACGTGATTTTGGGGATAAAATCAACAACCTATTTTTCATTAATAATTTTCAACCCTCGAGATTCCGTATCAACAATGGTGCACGAGGAAATTAGCCTTAGACAAGCAATTTCTATTCATCGTGAAGAACAATAGCTAGCTAATCAAAAACCAAGACCCCTTTTACATGTCCATTCTGCACTTACACATTCAGGTACATACCAATCAGGCTCTGCAAAGCCTAGGGCACATTTTAGCTGCGCATGATCATCGTATTTGCAAAAATGGTGGGCGACTTCCTGAAAGTCTTCATGTATGACTTATAGATCCATGGTAACGCTTTTGATACATGTTTAGCACACTTGTACCTATTACGCAAGTGGTGTAGGGAAATTAATTTGGTACTCTCCTGGGAGAAAAGCTATTTCATGGTTATAGAATGTATTGAGTTGAGTCGCATCATCTCTAAAAAGAGAATGGTGGTTGAACTTGCCAAGGTGGATGTGATCAAGAAACTCGAGCCACCAACCAACATCAAATTAGTGTGGTCATTCTTAGGGCATGTTGGATTTTATTAGAGATTTATTCATGATTTTTCAAAGATTGCCAAACTGCTAACTGAGCTTCTAGGGAAAGATACTGAGTTCATCGTCGATCACAAATATCTAGAGGACTTTGAGGTCCTGAAAAGGATAATCTGTGAATTGTCAGTCTTATAATGAGTTGAATGATCCCTTCCCTTCGAGATCATGATTGATGCATCGGATTCTGCTATAGAAGTTGTAATTTGATGAAGAAGAGATGGGATTTTGTATGTGATTCACTTGCGAGTAACATTTTGGATCCTGCACCGAGAAATTACACAATGATGGAAAAGGAAATGCTCATAGTGACTTGGATCCTAGAGAAACTCAGACATTATATTTTAGGCTCTAAGGTGAGAATTTTTACGGATCACATAATAATAAACTACTTAACGGAAAAGAAGGACGTGAATGCGCACCATATAAAATGGATCTTATTAATCCAAGAATTTAATTTGGAAATTTCAGATAAACTTGTAATGAAGAATATTGTGGCTAATCACCTTTCCCAAATTGAGTAGAGTGATAATCCTGATATTAAACCAATACCTCAAACTTTCCCATACGAGTCAGATTGCGTTATTGACTTACTCCCGTGGTATGCCAACATGGTGAACTATCTTGTCTCCAAGCTGGTTGCCAGGGTTGGAGAAGTGTTGAATCAATAAACTTAGGGTTTTTATTTCAGTAAAGTAATCAAAAATGAAAATGTGGTAGTTGCAACCTAAAGAAGTGTCAAACAAAAAATTTATTCAATTATCAAGCAAAAATTAGTAATGAAAATGTAGCAGGAGAATTTGCTATTTAATTTACTTATATAGATAATAGGATCAAACTCAAATAGGCTACAAAAATCCTAAGGGTTATTCTATGCAATGAAAAATCAATGAAAGAATGCAGGAATCTCTATGCAAATTACACCAGGTTATTGTATTTTCTTTTGATTTTTGTATTTTTTTATAGAATTTGAATTACATATTATTTATTTATTTATTTATTTTACTTTATTTTTTATTTTTTATTTTTTGCAAAAACTTTGTTATGTCTTTAAAACAATGAGAAAATTAAAAAAAATTAAAGCAACCACTTAACCTCTCTTTTTATATTTTTTATTTTGTCAAAAATATCAAAAAAATAAAAAAAAAGATTTTTGGGTTGTAGATATTTTTTAATGCTTTTTTGTAATTTTCTAGATTTTCTCGACAATTTTGAAAGCATTTTAGTAAAAATAAAATAGAGAATTAAATAAACATAAAATAAAATAAATGTTTCTGGAATTTTAAAATAACAAATAATGTTGAAAATGGATGAAATATATACATAATGAAAGATTTTTTATATTTTCCAGAATATATTTTATGATTTTTTGGATTTTAAATTGAATTTGTATGAAATTTTAATATTTTTAAGAGTTTTGTGATTTTATGGTTTTTATGAAGAACTAAAATGCAAAAGTAGATATAAATTAAAATAAATCATAATAAGCATATAAGAATTTAAAAAAATCATTCAATATTTATATTTTTTGTTTTTTGATGTTTATGTGCAAACAAGGAATTTTTATAAGGCTTTTGATTTTTTTACAGATGATATAAATGATTAAATGTGAAATCCAAAATGTGGATGCAAGATGAATGTAAGGGGAGCTTATATGAGTTTTTATGGAATTTTTAGACACATTTTGATTTTTTTTATTTTAAAGATGAAACTAAATGTATACTTTCATGTACTAAAATGCAAATTTTAAAATTTTCAGACTAAATAATAACGAAAAAGTCACGAGTGAAGTATGCAAAAATCCCAAAAAAATGCAAGTACAAGCACATACGCCTCGTTGGATAGGACCAATATGCAATGAAAATACTTCCAGGGGTTGAATAAATAGCTTGAGAATAAAATATCTTTATGACAATTAACCTAGCAGATAATGTGCGACACACGAGATACAATTCAAGCAGGACTAAAGTGTAAATAAAATAAATGTGAAGAATAAAAGTGCAATCATTCAAGTAAATACAAGATGACACATGTCCTCGCAGGGACCTATCTAAAAATTAAGTAAATGAAAGGGCAAAAGTGCTAATGTTCCCTTAAATGACATGGAAGCTCAGGAGGCTCAGATGCTCTACAACTTCGATCAAATGACTGCGACTGGCTATAAAGTGAAGGGTCACGATCAGATATGGGCTCTTGATCAACGGTACAGACTTGAAGGTTTTTGAATGACTGATATGTATATAGGGCATGGAGTTCTTAACCTGATGAACGTGAGATGATCTGGAAGAACTGGGATGCTGGCGGACTCTGTCAAGCTTCGATCGGGGAGAACTTGATCTTTTCTCGCCCAAATCTTCTGTTGAATAGTGCTACGGCTCCCCTGGGTCCTCCTTTATTGTTCGAGAGGAGCAATGGAGCTCAATGATCTACAAACATAAATCTTTAGGTTGAAGAAGGTTCTCCTGCATATGGATTCTCCACATCATGATCTATGCACCAAAGCCTTATCTGAGACCTACAGTTTTAAGCTTGTGCTCTGAAGGAGTCTCCTATCAATTAAGAATCCATAAAAAGTTGAAAAAAGGAAAACATCAAAATATTCTTCATTCTTTTCATTGAAAACTTTTTTTAGGTTATTTAGATATTAATTCTAAACCCTCTTACAGGTTAAATAAACAATAAACCACCAATACATTAATTGGTTAATTAAGTGTGGCTATTTATTGATTGGTTTAAATCGTTTGACTACAACACGACAATACATATGCAACAGTTAATTTGTAACAATTAACAAGGGCATTTTAGAATTCACCAGTCATCCACCCTATTTATAGAAGGATGATTGCCCCCTTCCTATTTCACCAAGGATGATTGACTTGGTTAAATTGAAATATATTGGTGATTATTCAATATGTTTAACTTAATTTAAATAAATTATCGTTGTAAACATTTTTTTGCCAAAAATCATGGTCATTGAAAGAAAAACAAATCAATCTCTACCATTGGATTTTTGGTGTCCAAGGATTGAGATCTTTGGACTCCCAAAATATTATAAAAGAAGTGGCAATACTAGCTTTTCTTTTTTTAGATAATGGAATTGAAAGTTGACTCTCTCTCATACCCACATCCTCCCTCTTTATTTAGAGTGGTCATCCATTCTAAATCCTAGAGAGGACCACCATCATTGCCATGCCATTGTGTCGTCGTTCGACCGCTCATGGATCTCTATCTCCTTTGATGCACCTCACTTGTGAAGAAGATGTCAGATCTCATGAGATGAGATTGGGAGATTCGTCGCTTGGATCATCAGCTTGGATTGTGAGGAGCATGTGTTTCATCAGCGTGCTTGCAAGCATGTCCTCCGTCGGATCGGACTTGAGACACGAGATCTCTAACTTTAGAGACACGATCACAACCATGCTTCAAGAGCTATTCCTATATCTTCTTTGTGGTTAGATGAAACGATCTGAGAAGTGTTCTTGGATCATTTGGTTTCATCGCTCTAAAATCTTTAAATTCTGCTGCCTCGAGCGACTAGTACGACTTGTCGCTCCCAATCTCATATGATGTGATCTTCACTCTTCCGTGATGCACTTAAGGTTTTACCCATAACTTTCATCTCCTCTACTTATATACTTTTTTGGATCGTTAGGATTGCAATCCTAATAGTTTAATAAATGGTCATGATTAAAGGAGCTGACAACCACATTTAGGATTAGAGTTCATAAGAATTATCAAGTAAATATCCACTTGATCCTCTCACCAAATTTATTATAAAATAATTAATAAAAAAATAAATTTGATGCTTTTAAAAATTAGAGACATCCACCATGGTTATTACAATCATGGACGCCCCCCTCTTTTTAAGGAGCTCCTTGTTATTTCACTTTTATGTTATAATAGATGTAATATTTCAACAATCATAGAAATTATTTTTTAATTTATTTTGAAATTCAATTATCAAAAAATGATTCCAAATTATTGTTGATAATTGCAGATAGGCAACTAACAAATATGAATAGTATTCATAGGTCCAAAACTAAATGCAAATCATATTTACATTTATTATATAATGTGAATCTACTCCACATTCACGTTAATTTTGTGAATCCTATTCATGATGAGGTCTCAATTGCATATTGTGGATCTTATCCACACTATCCATGATGATTGTGGATAGCCCTATCCACATCGATCTTATCCAAAATAATTAAATCCAATTTTGTCATCTTGAAATCATCTCTATACATATCAAACAATGATGTGAATCATATCCATATTATTCTAGGATAACTTTGGATAATATTATAAAACATAATGTTATCAAGGATAAATAAATCAAATTTAATCATCCTAAGTTCACCTCTTCACTCAGTGATTCAAACATCAATTAGAAGTCCCAATTCTCAGATTTATCTCTTTAGGAACATCCCTTATACTCCTTTTAGGATAGTGTGTGATATATGTGGATACTTAAAGATAGAGTCATGGAGATTGTATGTCATTGTATAATGACTTGTGCAATGAGATCTAATCTCATATCTAGATCTAGAGGACCTCTTCAAGATGTCTCATCATGTTAGATACAGTTGCCAATCCTCTTATTGTCCTTGAATCCAATTTAGATCAATGTCCAATATCTGGACAAAGATTATATAACTAGTTCACTAAGTGGAATCACTAAAATCCAAACATATTTCAACACTCCATCAGAATGGAAGAAACATGGTATACAATCGTTTAAGATCACATCACCATCGAGTGTTCATAATACTCATACATCTTGCATACTAGAAGACTATGATTAAAACCCCAAGTCCTTATCCCATTTTTTATTGTCTCCTTCATGATTTAATCTATTATTTTCTAATTTGATCATTGGAGTTGGTATCGATCATATTTTCCAAAAGCATGTATCACACCTTCAAATCATGTCTTGTTTCCTAAACAAGATGACTAATGTTGGAATTCAGTTTATCCCAATATGTCATGAGTGAGATCATGTCTTTCGATTCAGTAGTGAACCTACATGATCCCTTTGAGTGATTGTATTACTCGCATGCCATAATATGCACACCAATTAGACAGTGTATACACCTTGTTTAGGTCATCAACCTATTGGTCTGCCAAATGTGCATACTCATTCATATAGTAATACATTTGTCTTTGGTCAAAGGTTGTGTTCTTGTATCATGACAACATACGATATAAGACTTAGTTATCTCGATCTTGCTTAGTCAACTCCTTGACCTGACTTATTCGAAACCTTCGAATCTCCATTCCAATGCAGAGGACTTGCGTTAAGAGGTCAGTCAGAAGTCATCATTTGGAGTAAGTATTGCCATATCATTCTCAAGCTGGAGATCCTTTCTTGATAGACACTTGACGGTGCAAATGAGTCCTCAATCTAACCTTTTAGATATTCAACCCTGCACCTGGCCCTATATTCAAACATTTGGATCAACAACTTTATGGTATAAAGATGGCCATGGTACATAATCCTTATTATACAAAGGGACCTATTACATAAATTATTTATTCTTCATTTAGATTAAGGAGTGATTCAAAATACTATTATTGCACAATAGCTGGCCATGGGAACTTATGACCAACACAAGAACCATGAAGCCATTGTAGGTACCATAAGAGGAAAGATTTCCAAGCCAGTTAGTACTCCTCCGACTCTGACTTTGACACGTCAACATCTTCTGGGATTGGATCAGATGATCCAACAAAGAAGAAGCCTTGCTCAGGGTCACGGTTCTAGAAAATGAAGAGGTAAATTTTTAAGAACTCTCTTTAGATGAATTACAAGAGGATGTTTACTGAGTTGAATAATATTGTTTTTAAGTTGAAAAGGGGAATCAATGTCTAAAAACAATTGCACGCACCACCATAGAAGATCATTCAAAAGAAACTAGCTCTTTATAGGATAACATTAGAGAGCCCACATCTAGTTTGTCTCTTTCTAATAAGAAGCATGTATTTGAGATTAAATTGCTCAATACAAACATAGACAACAAATGAATTCATGATTCTCACTTTTTATTCTTTTATTTTATTTCTTTTTCTTGTTAAAGCTTCATGTAAATTCCTATACATACAATAACTTAGCAATTTGCATGCATGAGTAAATAATGCATATTTAGCATGCATTCTTGGTGAAAATAAAAGAATAAATGAAAAGAAAAAGAAATATGTATTTAAAATAAATACAAAGTGACCCAAACCCCAAGAGAAGGTCAAGACCTGACCTGATCGCAAAATAAAATACGTAGGACGAGAGGCTCACTATGTTGTGTACATATTATTTATATTTGTATCTATTATTTATATATTCATTAAATTATTTTTACACCCTATACATACTTTTAGAAATAACATAAAATAAAAAAAATCATAAAAATAAAGTAAAAATAAAATCCTCCATTAATTGTATAAAACACATGTATATGCATTGCACCCTCTATTTACTATATTCCCATAATTAATTAATAAAAGTAAAATAAAAATTATTTTATACTCTAAAAATTATGTTGTAAATAAATAACATATAAAATAAGGGTATTTGTGTAAAAATAAAATAATAAAAATATTTGTACTTAATATATAGGTATGTTAAACCTACATATATTATTATATATTGTATATACGTTAATTTATTTTTCATAAAAATAATTAAAAATCATAGAAAATACTTTGAAAAGTAATAAACATTTTTTATTTTATACACTTTTTGATTTAAATTCATTTATTTTTAATTCAATTATCTTTATTTACACCCCTATTTTGTCCTCTGGCCTATTTCCTATCCTTTTCTCAGCCCTCTTCGAATTGGTCCACGTCTACTTTGTTGACATCTGTCAACTGACCCCCCTATCACCCTTTTTTCTCAGATCGGGTTTGCTCTGCTTTTCATCTATATATCCTGACCCAATCCGATCGAGTTCTTCTTCCATCTACAACTCGAATTAGAGGGAGTGGATCCCAGACCCATGCTCGATGTTGATATTAGGGATCTACCTCTCGGTTTACGTGCGTCCTTCCCATCCTTCTGGAACCTTGCCGACTATAAAACCTCCAGAAGCACCTCCAAATTCAGCATCTTTTGGTCGTCGCTCTGCTTCCGATGTGCCCTATCGCCTTATTATGAGTAACAGCACGCGAGGACTGTCGTATGGGAGAGGCTTTGAGATGTGTAGCTCACGATTCGATGGTTTCTCCTCCGTGCTCCACCACGAGGTCAACCAAGCCTCCGGGCCCAACGACCCATGGATGCCATGACCCACGGAAGTCTCTGACCTCCAGCCTAAATGATAACATCAACCAGGTACCCTAGTTTCGTAGATTTTCTGCATTTGTTTTGTGTGTTAGGTTTGTGGGTAGAGCCATCCTTTCCAGCTTATGTCACCTTGGACTAAGCATCTTCTTGCCATACTCCTTTCCACCTTCTTTCCTCCATTCACCTCATTCCACCTAGGAACGAGCTCCCGGCTCTCCTCCTCAGCCGCTTCACCGGAGAGCCACACATCGACCAACCCTCCCTCCATTTCATGCTTTAATGGGTCGAGGCATTTTGCCCTCAACTTTCCTGTTCAACTATGTAGGTTAGAGCGCTAGAGGACCTAATCTGGGGATCTAATAATCGAGGCATAATAGCCCTAGGTTGCTCCAGGACTCCAAACCTCTCTAGGAACTTCTCTTTGGTCTTGGACCCTCTTGAGCACATCCACCTCTATGGCCTACCATAAGAAACATTCCCCCCATCTGAGCAGTTCGCTGGGACGCTTCTGCCATGCGTATGAGTCGATCAAAACTCATCGGAGGCGAGTTCTTCACTATTTCATCTAGAGGTCATCCCGACTTTTGGATCTAGCGCCCCCCTCCACCCCCACATTCAAATCGCCACCGTCCAGTCTCGAGAATCCCAGATCATTGGATCCATCCAGGGATCTCATCCAGAGTCGTCCATCGTTGAAGGGATACCCATAGATCCTGGTCGTCCGTCCATAAGTGGAGCTCCCTCAACCGTTGGATAGCGTTTACTATGGGATAAATTTCACTTAAGCCCCCTCTATTTTGCATTTGTTATCTAGTCCTATTAATATTTATCGTAATTTAATTTACTTTGGATAATTTGCAGTTAGACCCATGCAGTTCTCCGTATTTTCACTTTAGTCATGTCTATTCGAACTCATGTGCTTCTTCACGTGCTATTTGGGTTATTTGCAGTATTTTGTACGAACTTCTATGTTATTATGAATTGAATGATAAGTTTGTAGAATTTGTATTTATATCCTTATAAGCATGGAACACGTGTCTCACGTGTGTCAGGTGGACTACTTCCATATGAGGCCCATGAGTTTTTATTATATGTTATTGTTTGGCCCCTCAAACTTGTATCTTGACATCCAGGTCGCTATAAACTGCTTGTTTTTTATTTAGCTTAATATTTATCAAAATAATCCTAAAAATTACCATCAACTCGTGTTTAGTTGTAGTAATTAGCATAATTTTTGAGGGTTAATTTCTTTGCATTTATTATTTTTGAAAAAAAAACCCATAAAAATGTCCTGTTTATTTTTTAAAATCCAGAAAAATTCGAAAACTGCCTTAAAAATTCTATAAAAATTCGTTTTAGTGTGTTTTTGTGTATTTTATCTATAGTAGAAAGTTTAACAAGCTTTTTGGGAGGATTTGGATAAGAGTCTACAAGGAATCCCACAAAGAGAGATGATTTGCATTGGTGGAGATCTTAATGGACACGTGGGAAAAGATGCTTCGGGGTATGCTAGTATTCATGGAGGACATGGTTTTGGGGATAGAAATGAAGAGGGAAAAACCATCCTGGATTTTGCAACGGCGTATGATCTTTTCATAGCAAACACTCTCTTCAAGAAGAGGGAGGAACATTTGATTACTTATAAGAGTGGGCCAACTAGAACATAGAGAGATTACTTTGCGTTGTGGAAAAGATATAGGTTGTGTTGTAAAGACTGCAAAGTAATCCCAGGAGAGAGTTTGACAACCCAACATCTTTTGTTAGTCTTGGATGTACAAATGAAAGGGTTGATAAAGAAAAGGAGGGTTTCTATGATAACTGGAACTAGATGGCGTAATCTTCCACTAAAGCAAGCGAGCTTCAGGGAGAAGGTTTTAGAAGACTTATCTTGGGATTGTAGCGGTAGTGCAAACGAGATGTGGAAGGCAGTAGCATCTTGTATCTGAAAGGTAGCCAAAGAGATGCTAGGCGAGTCAAAGGGAGGAGCTCCATGTCAAAAGGAGGCTTGGTGGTGGAGTGAAGGGGTGCAAGAGAAGCTAAAAATAAAAAGAGCTTGCTTTAAAGCTATGTTTGAGGATAGAATAGAGGAAACTGTCACAAACTACAAAATAAAGAATAAGGAAGCAAAGAAGTCCGTAAGAGAAGCTAAGTCAAAAGCTTATGAAGTTTTGTATAAAAATCTCGACTCTAAGGAGGGACAGAAGGATATATTCAGGTTGGCCAAAGTAAGGAAAAGAGAAACCAAAGACCTTTCTCAAGTGAGATGCATTAAAGACGAGGAAGGTCATGTGCTTGTTACTCAGAAGGATATAAATACTTGATGGGAGTAGTACTTCCATAAACTTTTCATTGGGGAAGGAAATAGAGATATCACTTTGGGTGATCTAGCTTGTAGTGAAAGTTACTTGAATCGTGCATGCTATAGACAGATACAAAGAAAGGAAGTAGAGGAGGCTTTGAAGGTTATGAGACCTGAAAAAGATGTAGGATCGGATGACATCCCTGTAGAAGTATGGAGAGTTTTAGGTGAGCGTGGTTTGACTTGGCTTACGAATCTATTCAATGTTATTCGGCGAAGCAAGAAAATGCCTAAAGATTGGAGGAGGAGTATCGTGGTGCCTCTTTATAAGAATAAAGGAGACATTCAAAACTGTTCAAATTATAGAGGTATCAAGCTGATGTGTCACACTATGAAAATTTGGGAACGTGTGATCGAAAGAAGGTTGAGGTAAATTTCCAATGTAAAAGAAAACCAATTCGGATTCATGCTAGGTCGCTCAACGACTGAAGCCATCCATTTGCTCAGAAAAACAATGGAGATTTATAGAGATAAAAGGAAGAACCTCCACATGATCTTTATTGATTTGGAGAAGGCTTATGATTCTGTCCCACGAGAGATATTGTGGAGAGTGTTGGAGAAGAGACAAGTACATGTCCTATACATTAACCTCATAAAGGACATGTATGATGGGGCTTTATCTTGTGTAAGGACCCCGTCTGGGGAGACTGGATATTTTGACATCAACATTGGTTTACATCAAGGTTCTGTTTTGAGTCCATTTCTTTTTACTTTGATTATGGACGAGTTGACCAGCCACATTCAGGATGAGTTACCTTGGTGTATGTTCTTTGTTGATGATATTGTGTTAATTGACGAGACTAGAGATGGAGTAAATGAGAAACTTGAGGTCTGGAGACATGAGTTGGAGACTAAAGGATTTCGTATAAGTAGGGCTAAGACGAAATATATGGAGTGCACCTTTGATGGAAGCAGTGGTGAAGGAATCGAGGTGAAGATTGGTGACGATAACATTCAGAAGAGAGATTCCTTTAGATATATGGGATCTATTCTGCAACTTGATGGGGAAATTGATGGAGATGTTACTAATAGAATAAATGCAGGTTGGCTAAAGTGGAGAGGAACCTCTATTGTTCTCTGTGATAGGAAAATTCCTTTAAAGATTAAAGGAAAGTTTTACAAAGCAACCGTGAGACATGCTATACTTTATGGATCTGAATGTTGGCCTATGAACCATAGACATGTGTAGAGACTGAATGTAGTAGAAATGAAAATGCTAAGGTAGATATATGGACACACACGTAAAGATCGGATTCGGAATGATGCAATCAGAAAGAAAGTTGGTGTAGCTCCGATCGAGGATAAGATGCGAGAAAACCTCTCAAGATGGTTTGGACATTTGAAAAGAAGACCAGTTGATGCACCAGTTGGGAGATGCGAGTGTTGGGATATTGAGCTGGCTAAGAGAGGGCGAGGACGACCCAAGAAGTATTGGGAAGAGACCATACGAAGGGATCTTAGTTTTGTGGATATAAGCCCGGGATGGCCCAAGATAGATCTGAATGGAGGTGAAGAATCCATGTAGTCGACCCTTCTTAATTGTGGGAAAAGGATTTGTTGTTGTTGTATCTACAGTAGAAAGTTTATTTAAAAATCCCATATAGAAACCCTAAAAATTACAAAAGACCTAAAATCTTATAAAAATCATATAAAATAAAAAAATCTGAAAATTCTCATTTTAGTTCATGTTCATATGTTTTTATCTATATTTGTCATAAAATTGCTATCAGGATTTTAGGGCACCTTGATTATATTTAGTTTGCAATTTAATCCTGGTTGTGCAATATTTTCATCTCTAGTCACTGCTTGATTTTTATAAAGTTATAAAAACATTTGAAAAATCTCAGAAAATTACCAAAAACACTTTAGATTATTAGAAACCCAAAATATTTTTATCTTAATTTTTTGATCATATTTAGCAATAAATAAAATCCAAAAAGATGGTTGTATTTCCTTATTTTCTCATTTACTGATTTTGCTTCCTTATTAAAAATTTAAAAAATACAAAATTAAAAACCACTAAAAATATGTTGTTTGATTTATGTGATTTGACTACTTCGTAGGTTCTATCGTGATCCCTGTGTTCGACCCTGGTTCTTATACAAAGTAAAATAAATAGCGAACCACTTACATTTGTGTCTAATTGTTTAATCTAGTTTGAGTGGTTTAATCTTCTTCATTGATCGAGCTTGGCGATTCGGGTAGCAACAACCCTTGATTATTTGTTTACTTAACCTGAGTTGTCAAGTGTATCATCAGAATGGCAACGTTGCTAGGGAGCGTGACTTAGTAGTCATTTTCAGTACTTGTCTCTATTTGATATAACCTCTTTCTAATGCATTCTTGTTTTGCTTTTTGTGGGAGGGACCGCTCGAGGACGCTTCAGCCTTTTGTTGGAGTACCCGTACCAGAGGAGGAGCAGGAGAGCAAGAGAAGAAAGTTATAGTATATAGAGCAGATAGTTTATTTTTTGCAAACTATTATTATTGTAATATTTGTCGACTTGGACACTTTTGGACACTTAGATATTTCGGGATCTGTTTAACCGAGTGCTGGTGCACTCGGGGGACCTCACCGTGCTTTTTTGTGTTTTGATTTTATCACTTATTCTTTATATTTGATTGTCGTGGATTTATCCCCTAGACATAGGATTTTTGTTGATTGTGACGTAATTAGCTAGGGTCCAACACTTAATTGATTGCCTGTTCCTATAGATCATAATTGGACATAGCTAAAAATAATTTGAAAAAGTTAGCTTAATTGAATTTGAGACTACTCACCGTGAGGAGTCACATACAACACTAGTAGGTTTCGTTGTGGCGGGCACCGAGTGACTCCCAAGATCGGACTCTGAACTTGATCCGATTAGCTAGCTATTGTTCTTCACGATTAATAGAAGTTGCTTGTCTATGGCTGATTTCCTCCTGCATCATATAGTTAGTTTACTTTCAGTCTTTAATTTATGCATGGATCACCCTCCATGTAGAGTGTTGGGGACAAGTACGCATTTCTATCTCTGCATGCATCATAGTGTTTGATCGCGCATCGACTTTTTCAACTTCCTCCGCCTTTTTTGGGACTTACAATAACCACTCAAATAAAAAAATTGTTAGGAGTGGTTTTTATCTTAAAAATACCTTAAAAATGAAAAAAAATAAAATTGGGACTGTTATGCAAACTTGACCGTAAAATACAATTAACTCAAAAATATTAGTTTTGGGGAGAGTCACCCCTTCATTGGTTGATTTATTTGCAGCGAGAGAGTGATTTGCACCCTTGGCTAGAGCCATACCTGAACTCCTTTCAGACTACTGGTCTTTTAGTTGGTTGTTTTCCAGCGAGGACTTCACCGGGTAGCTAGTAATCGGTCCGGGACTTCCTTAGCATATTGAATTTATTTGGTAGCCGGTAAACGGAGAGCGATTCATACTGTCTAGGAAAATACTAGCTGTAGGAATGGGCCAGTCTCATGGGAGCATCGGGTTCCTAACAGCTCGCTTAATCGCTCTTATAGATTAATAGATCACCTAAATAAAAATTGACAAGATGAACGACCGTTCCTTCATGGTCATCAGCTCAAGAGTTGTGTACGTGAATTGGGGGTTTAACTTATTATCATGGTTGCATCCCAGATCCCTCCCTCAACCTAGAAGCCACCATAGGTAAGTTTAAACATAACACGCACACACCCTAGTTAACATTCTTGCAATGTTCACTAAGAGAAAATAGAATCTAGATAAATTATTAGAAGGTAACTACCAAATTAGAATTAAGTATCAGTTAGGGTACAACCCAGAAAAGGACGGAGTTCTAAATCTGTTAAGATTTAGAAGCTTGCTTTTTCTCTTAAGAAAATTTGAAGTAAAGTTAAAGCCAAGAAGGACGTGGAACCAAGTAGAAATATGAGAAACCATCCTAACCCTCCAAGGACCCACAAGCAATGGGTACCAAGAAAACCCATTAATTATTTTGCAGAACTCAAGCTTAATTACACAAAACATTTTGAGTGTCAATTCATGACTAGAACATATTTCATAGGACATCAAGGAAGACTATACTAGTAAGTGGATCATGGACAACATATGCTCACAACACATGACTGGAGACAGGGGACTCTTCCTCAAACCTAAAAGACAATGCTGGTGGGACTGTCACTTTTGGCAACAAACACAAACGTATAAAAATTGGTGATGGAACGATCAGAAACCCTTTAATTTCTATTAATCATGTTAGTCTTATTGACGATCTGAAATGTAATCTTTTGAGCATGTCTCACATCTGCGATAAGGGTTTTAAATTATTGTTCTTATGGTTTTAGTGTTCCTAAGGATGACACACAAGACTTGTTACTTGAGGGAGATATGCATAAAAGCATATACATACTTAGATTCAATGAGTGTTTATTGCTAGATTTCCTTATAACAACACAAGAATAAGGCTTACTTTGACATAAAGTATTAGATCACATTCACATGAATTAATCTATAGAATTAGCAAACTTTTCTTAGTTAAAGACGTTCCTAAATTATCATGTAAGAAGGGAACCATGCCTTCAACATGTGAACATGGAGAACTCCGTAGAATATGCTTAAATTCTAAAAAGCGCATTATCTCAAACTGACTTTAGAGCTTTTACATTTAGATTTTTTGGACCTATGAAATATGAAAGTTTAAGTGGTTATCACAATTGTTTTGTTATAGTAGATGACTAATGTTGTTATACTTGGGTTGTGCTCATCTTTTCCAACGTCTTAGCATTCGTCGAGTTTGAGAAGCTATCCAAATGGATTCAAAACAAACATAGATATACCATCACTAAGTTAAGAAGTGATCATGGTAGGAGTTCAAGAATAAGAAATTTTTGACTATTGTGCTAAGGCTGGGATCAAACAGGAATTTTCTACACCCAGAACAATAGCTCAGCAAGTTGTAGTAGAATGGAAGAATCGTACTCTCTAGGAATGCACCCATACAATGTTATGAGAATTCGATTTACCTACATATTTTTGGGCAGAAGCCCTTTACACAACCTAATATGTCTTAAACAAGGCTTTGATCCAAAAATATTAAAGAATATTCCTTTTGAGCTCTATTTCAGATGCTTACAAAGGATATGTTATTTTTGTGTTTTAGGAGTAAATGCTTTATTCTTAACACTAAGGATAACCTTGGCAAGTTTGATCCAAAAAGTGAAGAAGGAATCTTCTTATGTTACTCTTAAGGAAGTAAAGCTCACTTGTTATTCATTAAGAAAACAAATAATTATTGTGGAAATAGTTAATGTTTTGTTTAATGATAGGTTCAACATGACTCCTCAATTACAGGAATTAAAATTTGAGGAATATGCTTAATTTTATCCTTCTAGCATCCTCAAGAATATTGATTTTAAGGTGTTACATGAGGATTTTCGCCTCATCAGATATAACTCAAAAGAGTTGGTAATTTGGTTCATGTCTAAAGGAATCAAAACAAGATCTTACTTAAATTTATTTGTGATGTCTACGTTTGTATCCTTAGTTAAGAGGAAATATGTTGATGAGGATTACAACATATAATATTGGTTGATTGCAATGCAAGATGAACTTGTTCAATTATAGAGAATCAATTATGGAAGCTTGAGCCTAGACCTGAAAACCATACGGTTAATGGAACCAAGTGGGTTTTTAAGAACAAATAGGATGAGTTACAGACAATTATCACAAACAAGGAAAAACTTGCTGCTTAGGGATACACATAGTAAGAAGGCATTGATTTCGATAAAACCTATGCACTTGTTGCAAATTTTGAATTAATCGGAATGCCATTAACATTGGCTTGTTTGAGGGAATAAAGCTCTATCAAATGTATGTTAAAATAACATTTTTAAACTACTTCATTAAAGAAGAATTGTATGTCAAGCAACAACCTAATTTTGAATATCCATCAAGACAACATGTTTTCAAGCTCAAGAAAGCCCTTTACAAACTTAAGAAAGCTCATCAAACATGTTATGATCAGCTTACAACATTTCTACTCATCTCATTTTTTACAATTGGTAAAGTAAAGTTCACCTTGTTTGTGAAGTTCGTGTTGTCTAATTTTATGGTTGTGCACATTTATATCTATGACATTTTGTGTGCATCCTCTAATGGAAGTCTTTGCAAGGATTTTTCTCACGTCATGCATGATTAGTTTGAGATGAGCATAATGTCTGAAGTTTTTCATAGGGTTGAAAATAAAACAGACAGAGTTCATTACACTCTTTTGTAGTAGAAGTAGATAAAAGAGATGCTTGTGAAGTTTGGTTTTGAAGTTTCTGGGAAGTCTATTTCGATTTCTCCAGTGACACATCCCGGCCTTGACGAGTCTGGAAAGCAAGTCAACCAACAATTGTACAAAGTTATTATTGATATTTTTCTCTATCTAACTGCGAGCAAATATGACTTGTTTAGCATAATACTTTCAGTCAGCACGAAAAGAAATTCACTTAAAGGCATTAAAAATATCCTTATTCATCTTCATTTTAAAAATAATTTATGCTTGTTTTATCCAAAGATGCATTCATCGGATTTATTTACATATAGGCAAATTATGCTTTTTGGGTCATACGAATAGGAAAAGTAAAAGCAACACGGACTAGTTCACCGGGAATATCCATGTTTCCTTGTTTTCCAAAAAGCAAACTTGTATGACTCTTTCTACTACTGAAGTGGAATATATAGATGTGCCACTAGCATGTTTGCAACTATTCTGGATGAAAAATACACTTTCAAACTTTGTTTTGACTTTTAACAATAATAGAATTTTGTGTGACAACACTATAGCTCTATCAACTTACATTAAAACCTGGTTAATCACTCTAGGAAAAAATGCGTTGATGTTGTACATCACTTTCTTAGAGAAAATATTTTGAAAGGTGAAATATGTTTGGACTAAGTTTCAACAAATAAGAAGTTAGAAGACATTTTCACAAAACCCTTAATTCTACCTCAACTTAAGTTAACTAGAAGAGACTTGGGTTGTGCAAACTTAGTGATATTTGTTGAATATTAAATTCACAAAAAAGGATATCAAATTAGGGTACTTCTGATCGATTATAAAATTTGGTTTAAATACATATGCAAGCCTTGCTCTTCTCTCACGCATCTAGAAAGCAAGAGAGAGTCCACCAAAATAGATTTTCCTCAAGTCCTTCTCCAAGCTTGATCAATCACTTTCTAGAAGTTAAACGATAAGCCCTGATCAAACACCCTTGTTCAGCTAATCGGTAATTTATAATGTCAGAAACCTTGTTTTGATTTATTTTTGATTTGATCTTAGATCATATCCATTTCTTAGTGTTCCTCTTATTACAAGAAGTTGATCTAGTGTGGAAGATGGCCCCCAAGTGATCGAAGTCCTCCTCCTCATCTTGATATGCATCATCTCTTTATTGGATCAAAACCTACTCTTACCTCTCGATAATGACTAGTCGACCCATCTTGTGGCTTGTATTCCAAGATCACTTCTCATCCTTTAACAACATCTTTGACCTCAACCATGTCGACAACCTATTCGACCCAACCTTCTTCCCAATCTATACAGAATCCTTCATAGATTCGATATTTTTAGATATTATAGTTGAGTTCTACGAAAACCTCGAGGACATAGGTTATTCTTCGACATATCGACTTAGGATAACTATCAGCGGGAACACCTTGTGAATGCATGCAATAGTGGGGAACTTGCTAATGCATGAGCATGTATATTCTGTTAAGAGCAAAACTTGTGTGCAAAGCTAATAGCTAGGTCAAGAGCAGAAAACTATAAGACCAAGTTGACGCTTAAGTTGAATTGAAGAATCTAAGAAGCCCAAAGGAATTCAAGGGTATGGAAATCCAACTCAAGCTCAAGGATTGATCTCAAATTCAAAAAGAAGACGAAGTCTTTTCTTTTATTGAGTCCTTCATTATGCAATTATCATAGAATGTAAAAGACCTAAAATCATACATATTGCATTTTAGTCCTTTTTGTTTGACTTTTAGGTCAAAGAGTTAAGCTTATCGATCAATCACTCTAGCTTGGTTGATCATACCTAATCGATCAACTTTGCTTTCATGATCGATCATTTGATTATGATCAATCAATTTTGATCTATAATAGATCGTATCTTGATTATGATAGATCACCTAATTCCTCATGTTAATAAATTGATTCCATTCAATCGTCTTTGTATTTTGATTGATCATATTCTATTTCAAGAGGATTTTTTAATGTAATTTTATTTCTGATTTATTTGCAACGGCTAGTTTTAGAGAGACAATGCCTATAGAGTCTCTACATTTATAAATAGGACCTCATACTACACTTGTTCAATACACAAAAAGAGCAACAAACTCTCTACTCTCTGCTTTCCATGTTAAATGTTTGTGCAATTGTATGATTTCTTATATTGTGATTGAAAGTTTTACATAACATTGTGCTTGTTTCTAGATTATTATGGCTGTAGAGGTCTAGGTCATAATGTCAGATCCATCCACATTTATTTTTCATTTAGAATTTATAATTCTAAGAATTTATACTCATTACTGATGAGCCATACTAATTGAAACTATTAAAACAACTAAAAGAAACATGGAAATTTGTTCAAATGGAAGAAACAAGTTTGTTGATAAATAAATACAAATTTGTTGAACATTACTTATTAGATCCTGCTCAAGATTTTGATTTTCTCTTGTAGTCCAAATAATCCCATACCCAGTTATCTCATGGATATTAGTAATTATTTAAAAAATAACACTTGTACAAACTAATAAAGTAATAGTCCCCAATCCTCCAAAGGTGGAAATAAGTTTAATATTCATAACTATTTAAAAATATTGCAACAAATATGACTAAAACATTTATAAACCTACATAAATAAGGAGTTTCACAAAACTATAAAATAGGAGCTTGATAAATTGTAATAATATGGGTATGCAAACAAGAATCAATCCGAATGAAAAGGCAGAAAAATAGGATTGGTAAATAAAACTACCCCTAGACTTCCTAATATTAGAACGAATCCTAGAAATACTACAAGAACATTACATATGGGTCCAGTTAAACAGTACCCATCAGTTGGTGTTCACGTGGTATACATAAAACCAACATTTGGTATCAGAGCCTCTTCAAGAAAAATACTCTCTGAAGAACATATGTCATGCATTTCAGGTTCACATCAGGAGGGAAGTTCCATATTTCATCCACCTCCATTCAACAGGACAAGTTACTCGAGGTGGAAAACAAAGATAATGATTTTCCTGTAGTCATCAAATTTCGTAATCTGGAATATGATAAGGAACGAATTCAAAATTATCAAGGAGAAGGAGACTGACTATACCTCTACCAAGCTATTGTTGGACATGCGAGCCCACGGCGAGCCATTATGCAATAAATGTTATTGCAAATATCATTCCCTGATCTGAAATGAAGAATAAATAGTTTGCATAATAAGTCCCTTAGTACAATAAGGGTTATTTACCATGGCCATCTTAATAATCATTTAGTTGTTAATTCAACTATTGAGTCATAGAGGCTGGTGGTTGGATGAATATCTAAAGGGTTAGATTGAGGACTTGTCAAGCACCGTCAAATGATTGTTAAGAGATGATCTCCAGCCTGAGTTGGAGATGGCAAGCCTTTTCTCATTTAGGCTGATATTTGACCGACCTCTTGATGCATGTCCTCTACATAGGAATAGAGATTCGGAGGTGTCAGATTAGTTAGGTCAAAGAGTTGACGTAATAAGATCGATATAACCAAAGTCCTATATCGTATGTTGTCACGATACAGTCATGCATCCTCTGACCGGAGACAGATGTGTTACTATATGTTTGAGTATGTACATTTGGCAAACCAATAGGTTGATGACCTTACCAAGGTCTATACACCGACAGACTGGTGTGTATATAACGGCATATGAGTAATACGATCTCTCAAAGGGATCATACAGGTTCAGTTACTGAACCGGAAGACATGAGCTCACTCATGAGATATTGGGAAGAATCAAATTCCGTGCGCGCGGTCATCTCGCTTTGGAAGCTTGACTGAATTTGTTGGTTTGATATATACTTTTGGAAAGTATATGATAAAGACCTAGGTATGATATATGCTTTTGGAAAGTATATGATCGATACCGACTCCCAATGATCGAATGAGAAACTTATTGATAAAACCATCAAGTAGACAGTATAAGGTTGATCCAATACTTTGGGTTTATTCTGAGTCTTCCAGTATGCAGGATGTACAGGTATTGGGAATACCTGAGGGTGATGTGATCATAAATGATTGTATAACCATGACGCTTCCATTCCTAGGGAGTGATGAAAGGGTCTGGATTTTAGTGACTCCTCTTGGTAGAGAAGTAGTCTGACCTTAGTCCAAATGTTGGACATTGATCTGAATGTGATTCAGATGCAATGAGAATATTAGATTTGCGGTCTTTATTTAATCAAGCATCTATAGGAGGCCCACGATCTGGATTTGAGATATGATTTCAATATCCAAGTCACTATATGTGGAACAATACAATCGCCCTGTCCTTATCTTCAAGTATTCGCGGAGAAAGTGCATCATCCTTGAAGGAGTTCATGGATAATTCTATTGTTGATATATAGATCCGAGCATTGAGAAAATAGATAATTAAATGTGATTTAATTATCATGATTAATATGAATTCTATTCATATTACAAAGAGAGTTGTCTTAGATAGTTAAATGTGATTTGATTATCAAAGATGTGAATAATGTGAATGTGATTCATATTATTTGAGAACAAGAGAAAAGAGATCGAAGATGATTAAATATGATTTAATTATCATGGATATGAATAATGTGGATAGCAATATCCATATTAGTCATATATATTATAAATGTGATTTATAATATATAAGAGAGAGCTATTTGTAATTTACACTTGTTAATTAAATGTTGATGTGAATTGGATTCACATTGGACTATTAAATGAAAATGTAATTCACATTTTATTTCGGGTTTGAATGTGATTCACAATTTTCCAATGGCAATATTACAATATTGACAAAATAATTATGAATTATTTTTATAGAATATTTTACAACAATTGTTTTTGTAATAAATTGAAGATACATGGAAAAATGTAATCAAGAGAGATTACATTGAGATGCTCCTTCCATACTAATAGGAGGGACGACCACCTATTCCTATTAGGAAAGAGTGGCCGTCCACTCCATGTATATGAAAGGAGGCACTCTCCTTTCCATTATCTCTATATGTTGTTGATTTAATTTTGGATTTGACTTATATTGATTTATCAATATATGTTTAATCTAAATTAAATTAATTGTTTTGGTTTTTACCAACATAAATCTTAGCCATTGAAAGAAACACAATCAATGAGAGTCATTGGATTTGTGTTGTCCCGTGGATTGAGATCCATGGATTCCAGTATGTTATAAAAGGAGGGGCACCCCTTTGTTCTTCGTTACATAACAAGTGAGACAACAACTCTCTTTCTCTCTACACGTCTACTGTCTCTCTCCCTCTCATGTGGCCATCCACCATGGATACCCTAGAGAGGTTCTCCATCGCCGCAACGTCGTCGTCATGCTGCCCGATATTTCGCTCATGGATCTCAATTTCCTTCGATGTGCTTCGCTCGTGAAGAAGGCGATGGATCTCGTGTGTCGAGATTAGGAGATCCACCACTTGGATCATCAACATGGATTGCGAGAAGCACGCGGTTCATCCCCACGCTCGCAAGCGTCTCCTCCGTCGGATCGGACTTGAGACAGGAGGTCTCTTCGTTTAGAGACTTGATCGCAATCACGCTTCTAGAGGTAGTTTTATTAATTGTTTGTGGTTTAGACGAAATGATCTAAGAAGTGTTCTTGGATCATGTGGTTTCATCGCATAAAATTTTTTTAAATTCCGTTGCATAGAACAACTAGTCCGACTAGTCATTCTTCATCGTATTTGATATGGTGCTCACACTTCCATGATGCGCTTGAGGATCTAACCATATACTTCAAGTGGTATCAGAACCTTAGGTCGGTGTTTTTGGATGCGATCCATTAACCGAGGATGACTTGGGTTCATTAGGGTTTGCGAAAGTTTTCTTGCATTTCATTTTCGCATCTCTATTTTGAGATTATTTTCGGCTCTTTTTAAATTTTTAAACACAAAAAAATAATTGTATTTTGTTCCCCATTAAATAAAGAAACCGTAGGATCTGAGTTTACGTGATTTCGATTCTGTTTGCTCAAGTTATGCTCATTTTAGTGAGCATGTATCCACAGTTTCGGGGACTGCGAATCTCAACGTAATTAAGATGTTAATTGCGGATTTGAAACACCTTAAAATGCGTGCAAATCAATTAGGTTCTGTTGTAAATCAAATTAGCAAACTTTATAAACTTACTTTGCGTAATTTGGATTTAAATTGATTCAGATATGGTATTTGTAGTAAGTGAGGGTCACTGCTGGAAATACTTTCCTAATCAAGAATCTAGTGATTGTCATTTAATCAATTAGTGAAATTAAATTGTTTCATTTCCTGGAATAATTGTGCATAAATATTTGTGAAATATTTGATGATAATTATTTCCTTAAATGACATCGCCTTAACCAATATTTGATTAGTGTGATCTAGATCACTAATTGGTTATATGATCTACATGATCTACATTCCAACAAACATGTTGCTTGAATAGGATTTGAGATTTGTTTAGCAAATCTCATTATAATGTTAATCAAAATTGTTTTGATTATAATTATATATTATAATTTCGGTTGAAGAACCGATGATCATCTCAAGTACATAGTGATCTATTTTGCATTATCCTTTCCCGAGGTGGATATGGTGTCTAGTCAGAGAGCATTGGGGTAGCAGGTTACAACGTATGTGGTTCGTCCCACTCTCATCGGTACTGGCCATGACAGCTGGTAGGGTTAGTATAATGCTTAAGAAATCATGATGTATTTCTAATTATTAAAATTTGAAATAATACGTATTTAAGATAATACCATAATTTCAAGTAACAATTAAAATGTTTGTTGGATATTAATTGGATATTAATTGGATCTTTAATTTAATAAGGTTGGATTAATTGGAATCCAATTAAAATTAAAATACTCTATTATGGATAGAGATGTTATTTCCCTTGGAAGAATTAGTCATAATGAATGTGATTCATAATGATTAATTAGAATTTGAATATGATATGTAGGATCACATAAGTGACATCCATGATCTCCCATCAAGGCAGAGGGTTCCATCACCAGGGATTATATGTAGAAGACGCCTGTCCGAAGTGACAGCTCCTGTATGCAAGCGCATCTGGATCGGGCTCTTCGCTTCTCGAAAGAGTAAGGACGTATGCGTAGTGACCCCAATATCGGGTCCTCATATTATTGGGACGATATTGGATTGCGCATAGCGAGTTGTATTCCTGTTGATGGTTGGTTCAATTAATGACAGGTCAACATCGCCTTACTGGTGGTGGGCCCGGGTGTTAAAGACCGAATTGGGAGATGCAAGTTGGACTTGCAAGGCAGGATGTGTTCCCGCTTCTTTTTATCTGAGTTGTAGGTTCTCATATTATTGGGATGCAACGAAGATAAGGAAGGAGATCCCAGATCTTGCTGAGATATAATGGTAAGTATATCTCTTACATTGAAAGTGATTAAGGGAATAAACTTTCAGTGTTGACAAGGCAAGACAACTTTGATATAAAAATTCCTAAATCAAAGTAAAATATGTATATATATATATATATAAATATATACACTTATGCAAATTTCTTATTTCAGATAATCCTTCATTAAACCCACTCAATGTTATACTCAATAATAACCAGTAAAATATCATGGATTGGACTCATAATCCAGATATTGTACTTGTAGCTGGACACATAATGTATGTGGTTGCAATGTGCAAGTTTCCTCATAATAATGAGGAATGACAATTAAATAGATAATAGGACTACAACCCTAGGGTTTGTATGTCTATGTAGTCTTGATCTCTCATCAGATGTACTTTGGAAGTGACATGTCGATGATGATCGTGATTGTCAATTAATCCTTATAAAAATCTAAGAAGATATTATGGCATACATATGTGCTCTTGACATTTATCATGTATGGCATGGTTCACTGCATCATGCAGAATGGTAGCTCTATAAGAGGAGATGTATTCAAAATGTTGAATACCTACCTGAACCAATGTTTCAAGAGTTTAGATGGATGTAGATACGATAGTGTCATCGTTCTACTGTCTATACTCTAGTCGTTCATGGAGCTTCGTAATATTCATATTGTATGAATTTAATGAAGCATGTATAAATGTTGAAATGCTCTTACATTGAATTTTTTTGAATTTAACGTAAGAGATCCTTAGTCTTAAGCAATGGTTGTTTATAAATGAAGGGAGCGCAGTGGAAGCATGGGTCAGACCCGAGTAAGAAGGAAAGTCAAAGAGTTGACCTACTTCTGTGACTTCCATATGGCATCCAAATAGTTGGATGAATGCCAATACTGCAATAAGTCGATGTATTGATAGTATGACTATCTGGACTATCTAGGATCCTTAGTGAAGGACTTGGATAGAGCATCAGAATAATCTGCATATAATCATTGACTTTGACTTACTTATTTGATAAGATAAAGTCTAATAATTGTATCTCAATCTTCTAACAACACTTGAAATAGGTTGCATATGTTTTAGAAGACTGGAAAATTTGATCTTAAGGTTTATAGTTATCCACATGGATATTGATGCAATTGTTGCAACAATCTCTGTTGGATTGATAGACTTGTTAATTTCAGTAGGAGATCCCTTAGTCTTAGAGAATGTCTCTATGACCTAGATATAAGAATACACTCATTGTTTGTTTCTAAATGTTGGAAATAAACCTGAATTCTGAGATAGAACTATCATGAAGAGTTATGATGGATATATTTCAGATAGTAATCTAACATCTAGTGGACTCCACAAAAAATTAGAAAATTAATGAATGGTTCATTAAGATTTCTAATACTAAAAATTAAAACCTTTATAAGATCAATGGGAGGATGAAGATCATTTGACAATGATCTGGCATCAAGTTTTGGACATATGACTGTTGATGAGAACAATGGACTAGTGAGAGATAAAACTTTAGATTGTCTAAAGGTTCAAATCTTACATACTTGTGAATATTGTATTCAAAAGTAAAAATGTCCAATACACCCTTCCTTGGGAAAGGTGTAAGATGTCAAGGTATTCAGGATCTCATACATATTGATGTATACGGATCATCTATATCATAGTAAACAATATGGATATGTGATCTGTTGATGATTATGTATAATATGAGATTTCTTCTATTCACTTAAGAAACCTTTGAAATGTTCAAAGATTTCATTATTTTTGGTTTAGAACCAAAGCTTGAAGGAAGATAAAATGAATTTGATCTAATCTGGGTAGCAAGTACCTGTTAGATAAATTCAAAGAATACCTTGTGGAGATATGAATATCATTTCTATCTCAATTCTCCTGATACACCTTGACTCAGTAGAGTTATAGGGAGATACAATTGGATCATGTGTGACATTATTTGACCAATGATGAATTTTAGCGTAATTTCCTATTATTTCCAGGTATATATGTAGTAGAGACTACATTGTATACCATTAATGAGATTCCATGCAAGTAAGCTGGAATTGAGCACTAGAGAATGCTGCTTCATTAGGAAAATAAAGGATGGTATTGGATACCTACTTTATGACCTTGAGATTCTTAAAATATCTCATCTCTGAGAATGTGATTCTTAGAGGTTGAGACTCTTGAGAATCAAGATGAAAATGAAGTGTAGGAACTCATTTAATCTTGAGAAGATTATGAGGCTCTTGGAATTGGAAACTAAAAGGACAATTAAAGATGAAACACTTGTACCTCTTCAAATGAGTTTGAGGATGTATTCCATGTGTCAGTTGAGTCTGACAGTGATCGGATTTCATGTGATGAAGTCTCCTAAGGATAATAGCATGGATAGATGGATGTTAGCAATAAAAGTCTAAAGTAGACTTCATATACAAGTGTTGTATATGGACCCTCGAGGATCCACCTATATGGGTAAGACCCATAAAGGTGTAAATGGATCTTCAAGGGATGTAAATCAAGATTGCATTCCTCTATGAATACCTCTCTGAGGATATTCACATGAAGTAGCCCCAGGGCTTCATAGTTGAGGAATGCAAGGTGTGTAAGCTAAAGAAATTCATCTATGAACTCAAAATAAGCTTCTTGAAGTTGGACCATAAGATTTGATGAAATTATAAATGTTATGATTTCAGATAAAATCTTGATGATCCATGTGGTGAAGCTTAATGGGAGTGCCTTTCTGTTCATCGTGCTAAATGTAGATCATATCCTAATAATTTAAAATGATATAAGGATAATAATAAGTGTTTTATAATCTGTTTGTTCCATAACTTGAGATATGATCTCAAAGATACCTCTTTGATCTTAGTTCTGAAGGTGTTCAGAACCATAGAGAAGAGGGTATTGGGACTGTCACATTAATGGTACACCTTGGACATATTCTATTTTCTGGAAAAATCCAAGAAAGGCTTCCATCCCTTAAGATATGGTACTAACCTATCTAAAGGGATAGCACCTCAAAGAGTTGAGGAAGTAAATGCTAGAACTACTTGCACTTGTGCATTAGTTACGAGAAGCTGAGTGTATGGTAGATGTGTACAAAAGCCAGATATCTGCCTTGCAATGGGAGTAGTAAAGTATTGCTAATCCTACTATGGAGAGAAATCACTTGATTGTAGCAATAACAAAATCTTACATAGATGACAAGATTTTTGAGATAGTGATCCCAAAGTCTTATCTTCAAAAACATAAGACTTTAGGTCTTAACTATAGATACATTTGGAGATAGAATAAGGGTATTCTGATAAGGATTATGGAAAAACTGGTTATGATAATTGTTAAGCTGTAGTGTCAAGGACACTGTAACTAACAAGATTGAGTGTTGATGGCATAAGATGCAACATTCTCATTAGATGCAAGCACTGTTGCTGGGGATATGCAAGTGTCGTAAAAGGACTTGGCATAATCTTGCAGGAAAAGAGTGACTGATCAGCTTACCTAGCTATTTTCTTAATAGCCTATGATTGTCACATGAGTGCGGGTTTAAATGATTAGCCCATTAATGGATCTTTGGGCTAGTGGGAGATTGTTGGACTTGCGAGCCCATGGCGAGCCATTATGCAATAAATGTTATTGCAAATATCATTCCCTGATCTAAAATGAAGAATAAATAGTTTGTATAATAGGTCCCTTAGTACAATTAGGGTTATGTACCATGGCCATCTTAATAATCATACAGTTGTTGATTCAACTATTAAATCATAGAGGCTGGTGCTTGGATGAATATCTAAAGAGTTAGATTAAGGACTCATCAAGCACAGTCAAATGATTGTTAAGAGATGATCTCCAGCCTGAGTAGGAGATGGCAATCCTTTTCTCATTTAGGCTGATATCTAACCGACCTCTTGATGCATGTCCTCTGCATAGGAATAGAGATTCGGAGGTGTCAAATTAGTTAGGTCAAAGAGTTGACTTAACAAGATCGAGATAACTAAAGTCCTATATCATATGATGTCACGATACAGGCATGCATCCTCTGACCGGAGACAGATGGTGTGCTGTTGTGCATAGAAGGGCATATGAGTAATACGATCTCTCAAAGGGATCATACAGGTTCAGTTACTGAACCGGGCGACATGAGCTCACTCATGAGATATTGGGAGGAATCAAATTTCGTGCGCGCGGTCTTCTCGCTTTGGAAGCTTGACTGAATTTATTGGTTTTCTATATACTTTTGGAAAGTATATGATCAAGACCTAGGTATGATATATGCTTTCGGAAAGTATATGATCGATACCGACTCCCAATGATGGAATGAGAAACTTACTGATAAAACCATGAAGTAGACGGTATAAGGTTGATCCAATACTTCAGATTTATTCTGAGTCTTCCAGTATGCAAAATGTACAGGTATTGGGAATACCTGAGGGGGATGTGATCATAAACGATTGTATAACCATGACGCTTCCATTCCTAGGGAGTGATGAAACGGGTCTGGATTTTAGTGACTCCTCTTGGTAGAGAAGTACTCTGATCTTAGTGCAGATGTTGGACATTGATCTGAATGTGATTCAGATGCAATGAGAAGATTAGATTTGCGGTCTTGATTTAATCAAGCATCTATGGGAGGCCCGCGATCTGGATTTGAGATATGATTTCAATATCCAAGTCACTATACGTGGAACAATACAATCGCCATGTCCTTATCTCCAAGTATTCCTGGAGAAAGCACATTATCCTTGAAGGAGTTCATGATAATTCTATTGTTGATATATAGATCCGAGCATTGAGAAAATGGATTATTAAATGTGATTTAATTATCATGATTAATATGAATTCGAGTCATATTATAAAGAGAGTTGTCTTAGATAGTTAACTGTGATTTGATTATCAAAGATGTGAATAATGTGAATGTGATTCATATTATTTAAGAACAAGAGAAAAGAGATCCAAGATGATTAAATACTATTTAATTATCATGGATATGAATAATGTGGATAGCAATATCCATATTTGTCATATATATATTATAAATGTGATTTATAATATATAAGAGATAACTATTTGTAATTTACATTTGTTAATTAAATGTCGATGTGAATTGGATTCACATTGGACAATTAATTGAAAATGTAATTCACATTTTATTTTGGGTTGTGAATGTCATTCACAAATTTCCAATGGCAAGATTACAATATTCACGAAATAATTATGAATTATTTTATAGAATATTTTACAATAATTTATGTTGTAATAAATTGAAGATACATGGAAAAATGTAATCAAGGGAGATTACATTGAGATGCTCCTTCCATACTAATAGGAGGGACGACCACCTATTCCTATTAGGAAAGGGTGGTTGTCCACTCCATGTATATTGAAGGAGGCACTCTCCTTTCCATTATCCATATGTTGTTGGTTTAATTTTGGATTTGATTTATATTGATTTATCAATATATGTTTAATCTAAATTAAATTAATTGTTGTTGGTTTTTACCAACATAAATCTTAGCCATTGAAAGAAACACAATCAATGAGAGCCATTGGATTTGTGTTGTCCCATGGATTGAGATCCATGGATCCTAGAATGTTATAAAAGGAGAGGCACCCCTTTGTTCTTCTTTACACAACAAGTGATACAACAACTCTCTTTCTCTCTTTCTCTCTACACATCTACTTTCTCTCTCCCTCTCATGTTGTTGTCCACCATGGATTCCCTAGAGAGGTTCTCCGTCGTCGCAGCGTCGTCGTCATGATGACCGATCGTTTGCTCGTGGATCTCCGTCTCCTTTGGTGCGCCTCGTCGTGAAGAAGGCGATGGATCTCATGTGTCTAGATCAGGAGATCCACCGCTTGGATCATCAACATGGATTGTGAGAAGCACATGGTTCATCCTCGCGCTCGCAAGCGTCTCCTCCGTCGGATCAGACTTGAGATAGGAGGTCTCTTCGTTTAGAGACTTGATCGCAACCATGCTTCAAGAGGTAATCCTATTACTTGTTTGTGGTTTAGACGAAACGATCTGAGAAGTGTTCTTGGATCATGTTGTTTCATCGCATAAAATTTTTTTAGTTTCCGTTGCACAGAACAACTAGTCCGACTAGTCGTTCTTCGTCATATTCGATACGATGCTCATGCTTCCGTGATGCGCTTGAGGATCTAACCATATCCTTCAGCTATTTTAGATGACTCTGAATTCAAAAGCAATGGACTCCATATAGTGTGTTTTGTAGGAAGCTGAGTTTCAAATAGTTTCTCACCTAAGATAGCCAACGAGATATGGAAATGCTCGGAGATAACTCACAATGGCACAACAAACGTGAATGAATCTATTTTTCAAATGTTAACCTTGGATTATGAGATGTTCAAATCGTAAAAAGAGGATAGTATAAAGTAGAGGAATGTATGGTTTACAACTATCGTGAACCGATTAAGAAACTTGGGGAGAATATTTCAAGATGGAGAACTCCCAAGCAAGATCATCACCTCACTATCACCATAATGGGAGCACAAGGTGATAGCGATAGAGGAGTCAAGAGACTCCAATAAGACATCTCTAGAATATCTCATAGGTAACCACCTTACCTATGAAACAAAGTTGGAGAATAGAAAGAAAGAAGAAGAAAAGCCATAGAAGAGTCTTTCCCTTGCAACTAAGAAGGAAGCCCAATAATGGTTTGACAACGATGATGATATTGCATTCATGACCCAACAATTCAAAAACTTACTCAATAAGAAGAGAAACAGAGAAAGAGAGATCAAATGCTTCTAATGCGACAAGGTAGGGCATGTGAAGGAGGATTTCTCTCGATTGCTAAAAACTTCATATATGAAAATAAGTTCAAGAAGAAATGCAAGAAGAAAGCTATGCAAGACTCATGGGATGATGACTCAAGTAGTAATGAAGAAGAAAGAAAATGCTTGGGATTCATTTGGATAGTCGAATCCGAAACCTACTCCGAAAACATGGTAAATGAACTTTCTACTTTAGAAATTTGTAATGCCTCTCGAGATATATTTAAAGAAAACAAGAAGCTTGAAAATGTTAACAATAAGCTAACATAATATAAATATCTTTTTCTTAATGACTTATAAGTTTTAGAAAAAGATAATGAGTTGATAAAACAAGATTTATGAGCTGCTGAAACAAGATCTAGGTAGTTTAAAAGTAAAAAAATACATGCTTAGAAAAAGAAGAACTTGTTTGATTAAAAATATATTACTTTTATACCTTCTTCTATGAACGGAAAAGAAAATGTAGAAAATCTTGCTTCAAGCTCTAAATCTTTTCACAAAAGAAAATTGGTTAGGAAAAAGAAGGAAACATTGTAATCTAACCCTTAAAGACCCAAAGAAGAAAGGGCACTAGATTAAAATCATTGAGGTACTAGAGTCCAAAAAAGTTGGAAGAAGCCACGTTAATAAAGGTGGACCCCATTGGTGAATAGAGATTGATATCGTATTCTTAACAAGTTTATAACACCAATCATTGTGGAGATCAACCTTAATTCATCCAACAATTCACCCACAATGTATAGATAAATCAGTAAATGGAAATGTGAGTTAAAATTTATTATAACCCTAAAAAATGTATGTACATGTGTAAGTATCTAGAATGTAGAACTCTAGGCAAATTAGAAGGGTAGTTATTTATTTTTAATTATTGTTAATTAATAATTATTATTTATATATATAATATTGTTTTTTGTTGGTTTTGAATTATATTTAATTCTGTATATTATTTTTTTTAAAAAAAATTGACTTTAAATTTTGTGTTTTGCTTTTAATTTTTAAAATTAATTTTCTTTTTAATTTTTAATATAAGATAATAACAATATAAAATAAATATATATTATAGTGATATCTATAAGAAATATAATATATATGTAATATAGCTCATTATATTTATAAATATTTCAAAATATATTTAAATTTCAGAAAATAAATATTTTTGTGGTTTTATATTTTTCTCTATTTTGTAATTTTTGGAGAATTTTTACTAATTATTATGTATTTTAATAATTAAAATTAAAAACAGTTGGACAGATTAATTATCTGAGATTGTTATGAGTTTAATAAATATATCTAAGTTAAAAATTAAATTATAACTTTTTTTAATATATTGTATATAAAATAAATAAAATTCACAAAAAGGAAGAAATATATTTTGGATTTTTATATATTTTTTTCTATTTTTTGGGGTTTTAGCATTTTGTGATTTTTAAGTTTCTATACTTTGATTATTTTAGTGGTTTTTGGATATGGACTATAATATATTGTAATATAGGTAATCTAATTTTTGTATAATTTTTAGAAGGGGGTTTATAATTCTTATGGGTTTTTATATTTAAATTGGAAGAAAAGATGTTTTGGATTTTTAGAAAATAGGATATTATTTAAAATGTCAAATAAATTCTAGCATGAACAAGCATGGTATTAAGCATTTAGCATCATTTTGCTAAAATTTTTAGATGAACAAAAATAATCAATATGAATGAATAAAGGAAATAAAAATACCACATATATATGTACCTAATTGCAATTTAAATAAACTATACATGCATGCAAATATTACACCACATCACGTGGCCCTATACGCGAGGCATGAGGACTAATGTGTAATTACAAGCAGGTTCCTCGTCTTTGTTGCAAAATTCCCTATCACTTTTACACTAAATATTATATTTACAAGACTAGATTACTAAATATAAAAGAGGGAAGGTGGGAGCAAAAATTACCGCAAAAGACGAGCTCACCAGACGGTGGATGTCAATCCACTTAAGAGCGTCTCAAACTGAGGTGCATTGATAACCCTTTAATGATGAAGGGATTTAATTAGATCCATGAGCGGATCGGATGGATCCTAGGCTCCTCATATGGATGATGTAGATCGAAACTAGGGTTCAGTTCTTTATCGAATAATAGTTGCTCTTCTCCAAGAGCGAGGAAGGATAACAAGCCTTGGATGATTGGTTCCTTCGATTCTCCCCTCTTCGTCCACCTGAGAGGCTTGCAAATGACTCAAAATTTCGCAAGGACCACGCCATAGCTAATGTAGGTACTCGATGTGTCCAAACCTTGTTGGGAAGAGGCCTATGGGATCTTGAAGCTTTAAGCACCAAGAAACTCTATGCTAGTTCAAATCAACCCAAGGGGGGGTCCTTAGGAGTATCCATATGCACATGAGGATGGGGGGACAAGGGCAATGAGTTTTGGCCTTTTATTGGGCAGAAATAGGTTGAACATGAGGTGTGATGATGATTCTTCAGTGAAGGGTGGTAAGAGGAATTTCAAAGTTTGATATTACGTGGAATTAGATGTAGAAAGTACAGGGTCAAAGAGTGGAGGTGGATATGGGTCAGAGATGGATGGAATCATGGTGAAATAGACATGCAGACCACTGATGAATCCCATATTCATCTAAATTATTTTCTATTATTATCTCTCTAGCTTAAGAAAACTAATAAAAATAACTAATAATTAACCTTAATCAATTGTGTTGAAAATAAATAACCCTAATTATTGTATTGTCTACCCTATTATAGTGTCATATGTTATGTGTATTATTTATTAAAAATGCCATAAAAATTTGTATAATATTGTATATAATTGTTATAATATTAATTATAAAATAAAATCTAGAAAATAATAAGAAACGAAAATAAAAATAAGTAATTTAATAATTTAAATTACTTGCAAAAATAATAACTTGTATAGTTGATTTTATTTCACTTTGAGTTTGCCATGAAAGTTGTAGATCTCATCAAGATCTAAAGCTTTCATGTTGAACATATTTTTTCTAATTCCACCTCCTTTTATTTTTTTCCTACTTTATACTATGTTCTGTATTTCTCTGAATTCCTATTGGGACATGTGGTTCCATCTGGATGCACCACGTATCCCCACCTCTTCACTCATCTCGACCTCACTCTAGACCATTGGATCATCAATTTCAATGACCGTGAACTCATCGTTAACATCGAGCCTCTCCTTCCAACAAACATGACCCTTCCCTCCTACCCCTCTCCATTGATTTCTTGCAACCACCTCTAATAACCACCTCTCCAACTCCTGATGTCTATCCCTTCCCTGATCATTGGTCATCCTTGCCCAATCTCCAGATATGTCTCCCTCCTCACGTGATTCTTCCATTTGGTGGTTAAAATGTCTCCGCTTCACCACTTGAATCACATAAGTACCCTTCATCAAAACCACACCTCCGATCTCTGACAACTACATCTGCCCCTTGCACGAGTCATTCCACCTTTTTGTGAGAGAGATTGGGTGAGTCAGTAAGCGAGAAAGTTGCTTCTTCTCCGACGAGATCCAAGGTGAATGTACATCTTGTAGTAGCATCTCTGACATTTGCTCGAGCTTCCACCTTGGCCACGGTGGTCAAGAAAGGACTATAGAAGCTTTCAAAGATTCAAGCGTGTCAACATTCATCAACAAATACCTACTCCATCTTCATCTCATTCCAGGTAAGTTCTCGGATCAGTTTGTTCCTCGTGTTCCTTTGGTTTATGATTAGTATTCTATTTTATCTCTCTCACATATCTAAATGATCAAATCAATTAAGTGTTTCTCCACCATTCATGTGTAACTTCCTCCGTGATCTTTCCTTTTCTCCACAAACAAATCCATAGCTTTTCATTATAGACCTTGCCAAGGTTTGTACCTAATTAAGGGCTCCTTTTCCCATTCGTATGTGTCCCTTTATTCCATCTCCTGATCATATCGATAGATTGAGATTTCCCTTGGCATTGTATTCTAACTCTGCAACTTGTCAATGACCAGAAAAGTGATGAGGCTCTGATATTCTTCTCCGATGAGTCAGCATTGATATGTCATTTCTGCCAGCACTACCTTCTCCTGAGGGCATCTTCATCTTCATCAAGCTTTAATGGTGGTCTAGCAACTTCAGATCATGTAGCACCAGGGCTCTGCTACACTGATGCCTAAGAAGGCAGAGAAGGGAAGAACTTATGTAACAGATTGTTGGATATGCGAGCCCACTATGAGACACTATGCAATAAATGTTATTACGAACATAATTTCCTGATCTAAAATGAAGAATAATTAATTTGCATAATAGGTCCCTCAATACAATTATGGCTATGTACCATGGCCATCTTAATAATCATACAATTATTGATTCAATATTAAATCATAGAGGTTGGTGCTTGGATGAATATCTAAAGAGTTAGATTGAGGACTCATCAAGCACCGTCAAATGATTATTAAGAGAGGATCTCCAGCTTGAGAAGGAGATTCCAAACCTTTCGCTAAAGGTTGATATCGAACCGATCTCTTGATGCAGTTCCTTTGCATAGGAATAGAAATTCGGAGGTCCTAAATAAGTTAGGTCAAAGAGTTGACTTAACGAGATCGAGATAACCAAAGTTCTATCTCTTATGATGTCACGATATAGGCACACATCCTCCGACCAGAAATAGATATGTTACTATGTGTCTAAGTCAGTACATTTGGCAGACCATTAGGTTGATGATCTAATCAAGGTCTATACACTGGTGCGTTGGTGTGCATACAAGGACATATGAGTAATATGACATCTCAAAGGGATCGTACAGGTTCATTACTGAACCAGAAGACATGAGCTCACTGGTGAGATATTGTGAAAATAAAATTCCACACATTGTTGTGTCGCTTTGGAAGCTTGACTGAATTTGTAGGGTTTGATATATACTTTTGGAAAGTATACGATCAACACCTAGGTATGATATATGCTTTTGGAAAGTATATGATCGATGCTGACTACCAATGATTGAATGGGAAACTTAATGATAAATCCTTGAAGTAGACAGTGTAACATCGATCTTATACTTTTGGTTTATTTTGGGTTTTCCATTATGCAAGATGTACCGATATTAGGAATACCTGAGGGTGATGTGATCATAAATGATTGTATAACCATGATGCTTCCATTCCTAGGGAGAGATGAAACGGGTCTGGATTTTAGTGACTCCTCTCAGTAGATAAGTAATCTGATCTTGGTCCAAATGTTGGACATTGATCTGAATGTGATTCAGATGCAATGAGAAGATTAGATTTGTGGTCTTCATTTAATCAAGCATCTATGAGAAGTCTGCAAGATCTGGATTTGAGATGTGATCTCAATATCCAAGTCACTATACGTGGAACAATACAATCGCCCTATCCTTATCTCCAAGTATCCGCGGAGAAAGCGCATTATCCTTGAAAGAATTCATGGATAATTTCATTGTTGATATATGTATCCGAGCATTGAGAAAATTGATAAATAAATGTGATTTAATTATCATGAATAATATGAATTTGATTCATATTATAAGGAGAAATATCGTAGATAATTAAATATGAATTAATTATCAAAGATGTGAATAATGTGCATGTGATTCATTTTTTGAGCACATGAGAATAGAGATCCAAGATGATTAAATGTGATTTAATTGTCATGAATATGAATAATGTGAATAGTACTATCCATATTAATCATATATATTATAAGTGTGATTTATAATATAACAGAGAGAGCAATTTTTAATTTACATTTGTTAATTAAATGTTGATGTGAATTGGATTAGAATTGGACAATTAATTGAAAATGTAGTTCACATTTTATTTTAGGTTGTGAATGTGATTCACAATTTTCAAGGGTAAGATTGTAATATTTACAAAATAATTATGAATTATTTTTGTATAATAATTTGCAACAACTGTTATTATAAATATTGGAGATTTCCATGGAATAATGTAATCTCATGGGATTACATAAGATTCCCACCAACTCCCATTAGTAAAGGGTAATGTAATCTCCATTCCATAATCTCCATGCTTGATTGATTTAATCTAGGATTAATTTATATTTATTTATCAATATATATTTAATCTAAGTTAATTAATTTGTTGTGTTTTTTCAACAAAATCTTGTCTATTAAAAGAAACACAAATCAATGTGAGCCATTGGATTTGTGTTGTCCATTGATTAAGATCCATGGATCCCAAAATATTATAAAAGGAGAGGCAACCCCTTTGATCTTCTCTACACAAAAAAACAAGTTGGAGACAATAACATATGCTCTCTCTCTCTCTCTCAACACGCCATCACTCCCTCTCTCTTATTGTTGTCCACCTTGATGCTCTAGAGAGAGTCGTTATCGCCGTAGTGTCACCGTTGTGCTGCTGAATTGTTTGCTCATGGATCTCCTTCTCCATCGGTGCGTATGGATCATGAAGAATACAACAGATCTCATGTGTCGAGATTAGGAAGTTCTTCGCTTAGATCATCAACATGGACTACGAGAAGCACCCATTTCATCAAGGCATTCGCAAGCGTCTCCTCAGTCGGATCGTACTTGAGATAGGAGGTCTCTTCATTTAGAGACTTGATTGCAACTATACTTCAAGAGGTAACCCTAATACTTGTTTTTCATTTAGACGAAACGATTCGAGAAGTGTTCTTGGTGGTTTCATCGCATGAAAAATTTTTAAATTCCATTGCCCCGTCGCTCCCAATCGCATATGATGCAATCCTCATGCATCTGTGATGCACTTAAGGATTTCACCATATCCTTCAAGTGGTATGACAGCCATAGGATGGAGGTTTTGGATGTGATTTATAAACCTTGGAAGACTTGGGTTCATTAGGGTTTGCGAAAATTTTATGGCATTTCATTTTCGCATCTTTGTTTAGTGAATATTTTATGCCCTGTTTAAAACATTTAAACACAAAATTATCACTTAAATTATGTTCCACATTAAATAATAAAACCGTAGGATTTGAGGTTGCATAATTTCGATTCTGTTTGCTCAAGTTACGATCATTTTATTGAGCATGTATCCACTATTTTGGGGACTGCGAATTTTGACATACATAAGGAGTTAATTACTGTTTTGAAATGCCTATAAATACATGAAAATCATTTAGGTTATTATCTAAATTAAATTAGAAAACTTAAAAAGCTTATTTTTCATCATTTCGATTTAAATTTGTTGAGATATGCTAATTTTAGTAAGTGAGGGTCACTGCTGGAAATCAGTTTCGTAATCAAGAACCTTGTCATTATCATTTAATCAATTAGTGAAATTAATGGTTAATTTCCTGGAATAATTATGGATAAATATTTGAGAAATATTTGATGATAATTATTTCCTTAAATTATATTGCCTTAACCAATAATTGATTAGATATGATATAGATCACAAATTGGTTACTCAATCAAGTTTCCAATAAACATAGTTGCTTGAATAATATTATGAATTTATTTGGAAAATTTTCTTATAATGTTAATAAAAAATGTTTTGATTATTATTATACGTTATAACTTCAGTTGAAAAACTGGTTATCATCTCAAGTACAAAATGATCAATTTTGCATTATCCTTTCCAGAGGCGGATATGGTGTCTAGTCGGGGAGCATTGGGGTAGCAGATTGCCCCATTTGCGGTTTGTCCTACTCCCATAGGTGTTGGCCATGATAATGGGTAGGGTTGGTATAATGATTGAGAAATCATGATGTATTTTCTAATTATTAAAATTTGCAATAATATGTATTTGAGATAATACCAAATTTCAAGTAATAATAAAGAATGTTTGTTGGATATTAATTAGATCATTAATTTAATATGATTTGATTAATTGGAATCCAATTAAAATTCTCTATCATGAATAGAGCTATTATTTCATTTGGAAGAATTAATTATTTGAGTATGACTCATAATAATTAGCTAGAATTTGAACATGATATGGAGGATTAAATAAATGGCATCCATGGTCTCTCGTCAAGGCGAAGGGTTCTATTGCCAGGGATAGTATATAGGAGACGCATGTCCGAAGTGATAGCTCCTACATACAAGTGCAACTGTATCGGGCTCTTTGGTTCTCAAAAGAGTAAGGTCATAAGCATAGTGACCCCAATATCGGGTCCTCCTCTTATTGGGGCAATATTGAATTGCGCATAGCGAGTACTATTATTATTGACGGTTGATTCAATTAACGATGGGTCAACATCACCTTAGGGGTGGTGGGTGATGAATCCACATTTCATCATCTTTATTCTATCATTATGGCATCAAAAACCCTAGCAAAAGCGTGTAAATACCCTTAATTCCCGCATCTTAGCATTCATGCATGTACATGTAAATAGTGTATAAAATACTATTTTTAAAGCCAAAATTATAGAATAAATAAAGAAAAGAAAAAGAATAAAATATTGTAAATATTTTATGACCCGAAACTCTGAGACCTAGGCATCTCGATGAATAGGTCGACAAGGAATAAAGTAAGGGGAGATAAGGCCCAAAATACAATAAAAATACCTTTTATTTATTTTGGGACCTATTTTTGGTTCCACTTTTTATACCTCAAATAAAGAAACTTTGTACATGAAAGTTGTAGATAATTTAACAAAGAAAAATACAAAATTGATTTCACTTAAAAATAATGTACAGATAAAAAGTTATGGTCTGAATAAAATCCCAGAATTCCAACTTCCCAGACTCGTATCTCACAAATAAAAACTCCAAATGCATCAAACTCACCTTTAATTGTATATAGTGTAAAATAAACTATTTAATGGAGGTGGTTTCATATTTTTCAGAGTTATAGTTTGAAAGTTGAGTTTTGGAACCCTATTGTATACTTGTACGGATTAAAATATTCAATTTATTTATTTATTATTCATTATTTTTATAACTTTATATTTTTTAAAATTTTGTAATTATTATTTATAATATTTATGTATATTAAAATTGGAATAAAAACCTAAAAAAATACAAAATAAAATACTTGTATATAATACCTAGGTATAATAGCTATACCTATACCTGTACAATTAATACTTATATTTTATTAAGTGTATAAAAGACTTTAGAAAAATAAAATAAAAATAATTTTAAGTGTATAAAAATATTTTATAAATTTATAAAATAATAAACAAAATAAATAAAATTAAAAACACAAAAGAAAAATAAATTAATAAAATATATAGATAATGTACCTATAAAGGGTATAAAAGGTAACTTGTATTTTTATACCTCATAAAAATAATTAAAAACCATAATAAAATACCTTATAAAATAATAAACATTTTTAATTTTAAAATCTAAAATTATTTAAATCATTTACTATTTTAAATTAATTTCTAAATCTTTTTTTCCAGAGGTTTTTCCTGGTTGGTCCACGTGGACCAACCAGGGGGCGCGGACAGTTGACCTCGGGTCAACTGTCTGACCTCCCCTCTGATGCTTATCAGACTGTGTTTTCCTCATTTTTCTCCCAATTTTGGAGACCGAATCTTTCATCAAATCGTGTTGAGCCCTTCGTGACTTTTCCTCCCCTACAATCGAGCTTTCACGCCCTTGCGTTGTTTCGGGGAATGGATCGACGATTCGCCCAATATTCCTCGGCCTTTGGAGCGCCAGATCCACAAAGTCAAACCCCTTATATGCCATCCCCAACTTCCCTTTGAATTTTGAACCCCTCATTCCATAGCTAAGCTCCCCTTTTGGTGCCTAACCGATCGAGGGAGGTGACAGCTCCCTTTGGCGTGTCTCAGGCGGGTCGTGTGAAGCTCGAGGAGGCTCCACCACCTCCACCTTTGCCGGTGTCGAGGTACTCCCTTCCCTCCGATGTTCAGTCGTTGAGGCATCTTCTTTTCCCTTCATTTCGTTTTCCTTTTCTTTGCCTTAGCCCTAGGATCCATTTCCCATTGTTAATCTCGCGTTTCAACGATCCAAACATCAAATAGACCACCTCACAGGAGTGTTCCTCCGCCCGAGCCCCTTCACATCATTTCGCGCCACCATTTCACGTCCGCAGGGTCCAGGCACTTTGCCCTGGACCCTCTCACCATTTCTTGCAGGTTAACGAGCGTAGAAGACTACCTGGGGGTCATTTTGACCCTCGCCGGAGACGCACGAAGCACCCCAGCTCCGCCGTCGTCCACAGCGAGCCTCAGCCGTCGTCGAGGTGTTTTGGACCACCAAGGAGATAGAGGAGGCCCGCAGGAAGTCGCCGGCCATTTTGGGAAGCTTGAAGGACGCCGAAGAGGCTCGATCTGGCCGGGAGAACTTCGCCACGCGGAGTTCCTCTCGGTTCTTCGTCCTGCCTCGCCCGCCATTGGATCTTGGACACCTTCCAGACGCAGAAGCCACCGTTAGATCTGGGCCATGCCACACCATCTGATCCTCAGCCCAGATCTAATCGTGGCGCTCCATCGTCGAAGCAGTATCGGGCGACGACGTGCGGCCACGTGTCAAGTGGGAGACTGCCCACCGTTGGATCGCGCCCGAGTGGGGTATTTTGCATCCTTATCCCGCGCATTTTTTTATTTACTTGTTAGCCAATAAACTTTCAGTGATAGTTTAAAAATTTTTGTAATAATTTCATATAGATCCCCGAACTTCTACTATTTGCACTTAGGTCCTCCGCCAGGTCACCTCGCGTGCCTGTGCGCGTGAGGTGAAGGGCATTTTGCGAGGGACCCCTCTTAGGGTTTGCTTACTGCATCCTAGTCCAGAAACTTCTATATGTAGTGTAATATTTTTGTGTATTTTGCATCAAGGCCTCCGTGTTTTTGAAATATTGCATATAGGTCCTTCCCAGGCGTGTGCTAGTCACGCGCTTGGTTGGGTTATTTACAGGCGCATCCCCGCGAGTTTTGATATTTGTATTTGGTTCACTAACTACAATGTTTATTTATATATTTTTCATGAAAATTGCACTTTGGTCCCTGGATGTTTGCTTATTTGCACGTATGCCCTTGCTAGTAGTGTAGTTTCTTGATGTTGTATCTATTTAGTTCATGCATCTATAAAACCCCAAAAATTCTCAAAAAAAATAGACTTAAGCTCCTGTTTGCTTGCTCATTCACGCCATACTTTTGCATTGCATTTTTGTTGCATTTTCATATTTATAAGATTAAAAACATGCATTTTCAGCACTGTTTGCATTAGAAATTCCATAAAAAGTATAAAAACTTTTTGAAAAATTCCAAAAAAAACTCTATTTTGTGTGTTTCAATGTCTTTTAGCTTCAGAACAAAAATTATTAAAAATTTCAAAACAAAAACCCTAAAAATTAGAAAACCCATAAAAACTTCATAAAAATCTAAAAAAATCTAGAAAAATCCTTAAAAATCCAATTTCAGTTTCTGAATTTTCTCTGATTTATTCTCTTTATTAGAAAATTAATTTGAGGAATTTTAGGTATTGTTTAGTATTTTTCATCCTCATCTTAAATCACAAAAACATTGTAAAAATATAAAAAGACAAAAACATTTTATTTCCTGATTTTTGAGCATTTTTCCTCATTTTTATAAATACCTTATCCTCTTTGTTCTTATATTGTGTATATATCCTATTTATAGAAAAAGAAAATTAAAAAATTTATAAAATATAAAAAGAAAATATAAAATCATAAAATTAAAATCAAAATACATAATTAAAAATTTAAAATTAAACAAAAAAATATAAAATTTAAAACCCACAAAAAATTATTCTTTGTAGGCACTTAATCACATTCACATCTATGGCATTTTGTCTGATCTATCTTGTTTGCTCCCTGAGTTCGACCTCTACATACTTACACCTATACATCTTTTATGTAGAGTTAACATAAATTTGACTCCACATTTATTCTTTATTGCTTGATTTATATATTGTGGGATCATTGTTGACTTTAGTTCGGATTTCTGAGTGGTCGACACATCGACTGAGTTCCCGCCTTTGTGGAACTTAAGACCATCGATTTTTGGCTAAATCAAATGGTGCCGTTGTCGGGGAGCAACAGCGTATAGGTCATATTTTTGTCTGATTGTGATTTTCTACATCATTGCTTTGTTTGATCTCTCTACTTTTGATATATCTTATTGAGCTATCTGACCATTATTCTTTCTTGTCTTATTGCGAGGGACCGCGGATCGAGGAGTATCGCCTAGGGGATCCGGTGCATCCTTGGGAGGCAAAGTCGGCAATTCTAGTCTAGCCGGCAGAAGAGAGCAGGAGGATTTGAGAGAGAGAGAGAGAATAGTTAGTTAGTTTCTTATTTTAGTGAGAGAGAGACATTCATTATTAATCTGTAATAATACTGGTACTTGGACACTTCGGACACTCGGGTCTAATTTCCCATGTGATCACCATGGTTTTTGTCGGCTTTTTTTTACCGCTGTCATTTTACGGTTTTGTTTTATTTTTCCTTTCTTTTGTGGAATGAGCCCTTAGCTTTTAGGCTTGCTTGATCGAGTAAATTAGGTCCAAACACCCTAATAACCATTGCATGTACCTATAGTGTGTTTTGGACTTAGTTTAAATTAAACAGTCGCCTCATCATCTTCAAGCCTACGTGCCGCGAGCCCACCCAGTCAAGCGCTACTCCTGAACTCGATGTGTCGAGAAGAGGAGGGGTGAGCCTAGATCGGACTCTTGGATTGAGGATCGGTGACTGACTTGTGGTTCTTTACGCTAGCAATTTCCTGCTTAGGATGATTTCCATGTGCATATCGGCATATAGATTAGGTTTATAAATTCCTGTTTTGCATCCCGCATGGAGAGAGCTGGGAGTCACTGTAAGTCTTCTATCTTAGCATCCATCATTTAGGCACTAAGGTGCGATTTCCATCTTAGTACCACTTGCATTGGCTTTTCCGACTCTTCTCCCTCTGTTTTTGGAACAAATAAGAATCAAGAAAATACAAAAACGTTAGGCGCTTGTATTGAATCGAGTCAAAACAAGTGATAACACCAAAAAAATAAAAAAAGGACTGCTAAAGAAAACTTGACCTCAATAAAATTGGTTAATTGGATTCATTGCTTGGGGTGAGCAATACCCGCACTTGTATTCAGGTTGCATGGGATGGTCTCCTTCCAAGTGAGAGAGCGGCTTCATAAGGATTAGATCCCAAAACCCAGTCTGTGGATGCCTTGTGTATCGCCTGGATTACCGAAGTATTGGTGCTTCTATCGTACGTGGACGAGTAGGGCTTGGTCACCAGTGATGACTCTCTAGTGTGTAGAGCATCGACCTTGTCCAAAGTATCGAGCCTAGGCCACGCCTTCACGGGGATGTCTGTCTCATCATCTTGCGTCCGAGTAGGTTCTTGCACGCTCACGGGTGATTCCGTTGCGAGCGAGTTCTGAAGTATCGATTTCACCTATTGGATTCCTTTCTCTATTTCTTTGGCCGAGTAGGGATCCAGGAAGGGTTACAAGGACTTCAAAAAGTGCATACTACAAGTTACACTGAAGGAGGACAAGTACGCGATACTCTTCCGACAGTACTCTCTCTCCTATAGGCGTAGCGCTCTAAGGACTCGTTCAAAGATAAATTCCTGAATTCATCTAAAAACTACAAAGATAAAAGCCGAACCCTTACGGCTTCACGTGTTGAGTTGGTGAACCATTTGCATTGTGTTTTATTGATTAGTTGGATCTAAGTCAAGATCAAAAACACTGCACAATTGTGCACAAATTTGCCCCCCCCCCTCTTCTTTATTTCTCAACTTCACTCTTCTCAATAATCACGATGATGGGAAGGAGGTCTCTTAGGCCGTCTCTGTCAGCACTGCTATCTAGCACTCCTCCCTATTCATCTAGGACGGTTTTGGGGAGTCAAGACCCACTCTCCGAACCTGAGTTCACTTCCATCATGTTCCCCCTCGACCACCCTTCTTCCTCCATCAGTCCAGCAGTTTCAGAATTTAGTGCAACACAAAGCTCAAATCATTTGACAGCACCTGAGATGGGTTCTTTTGCCTTTTCAGAGAACCCAGCCATGGCAGATAGAGGAGAACAACCAGATGAGCAGGAGCACCCTCCTTTCCTTTATGACCAAGCCGCCATCAACAATTCACTTCTAGCATCCCTGGAGACAATGTAGAGACAGATCAGAGACCGGGGAGCATTCATGGATGACGTCATGCGAGAGCTGACGCAGATGAGAGCCGATAGAGAGAACAGAGCTGCAGGTGGTGGAGAAGACATACCGAATGCAGAAGTAGGAGATCCTGACGCTGAGAGACCGCCATAGACAATCATGAGGGAATTGCACAATCCTGTCGCATCCCTCACTCATCGATGGATTCGACTTCCTCCCGTTCATGGAGATTTCGAGCTTTGCCCCCACACTATTCAGCTACTGCCTAAATTCCATGGGCTGGCGATCAAAGAGCCACACCTCCATCTGCAGGAATTTAAAATGATCTGCAGTACAATTCATGATAGGCTGGTGACTGAGGACACCATCAAGATGATAGCCTTCCCATTCTCTTTGATTCATAGAGCTGCTTACTGGATGAAACATTTAGGGAAGTTCGTCGACACTTGGGCACAACTCCGGACGGCATATCTGAACAAGTATTATCCTCTCGGCCGGACCAACGCAGCACGAGACATGATCAGCAATTTCATAATGATACCTAATGAACAATTCCATGAAGCTTGTGATCGATTCAGAGAGCTCATTGACTGGTGTCCACATCATGATATATCCAAGCCCAATATGGTTCAGAGTTTCTTCTGTGGGCTGACACCGGAGCTGTCGGCGCTTGTAAATGCCTCTTGTGGTGGGTCATATTTTTCCAAGGGTGAAGACGACGTCTGGGCCATCTATGAAGGAATGGCAGAGAGCTCAACAGTCATGGCCCAAGCCCAGGTCTACATGCAGCAGAAGCCCCCTCAAGGAGCAAGAACATTTCAGAGGATCGCCCGCATCGATGCTGGTCCCCACACTCCATCGATAGCCGCAGCCCAAGCCGAATCTGCAGCAGCCGACATGGGCATTATTAGCAACAAGTTGGACCGCCTCGAGATCCTCGAGAAGAAGCAGAGTCAGAGTCTTGCACAGATGGAACTGATTACAAAGAACATGAGTGACCTGAAGACTCAATTTCTCTGCATCCAGGAGGCACAACATACACTCAGCAGCCTCCTAGGTCACGGGCAGATCCCAGCAGTAGCAGCTCAACCCAGCCTTATGCCCCCTACCGCCAGGTCAACCACATCCAGGCGGAGCCGGTGCCGCAGCTACAGTATATCCCGTCGCAGCCACCATCTCAGGACACTCAGATGGTGGTCTATCAGCCTGATCAACAACTGGCAGTTCTACCTCCACCATCCTTCGAGCAGGAGCCATTGATGGAAGTCAATGGGATATGGTATGATCGGTACCCACAGTAGCCCGGGATTCGTCGTGATCACCCTGGATTCCGTTGGACCACCGGAGGTACCTCCTCCCAACAACAACCTCCCTCTCAGGGACAGCAGGACAGCCAGCAGCAGCACCAGCCCCAGTATGCCCAGCAGCAGTACCAGCACGATCCTCGTCCCACCTATCAGGGACAGCAGTGGCGACAGCGTCAGCAGCCCCACCAGTCATACCCCCAGCCTTGTGAGCACTTCTCCTCCCAATAACAACCTCATTTCCCGCCAGGGAATACTTCCGGTTCTCACGTACCTGCCTTCGAGAACCCAACATTAGATGACCTCGCTCGATTGCTTTCTGAACATCGAGCATCCGTCCGGCAGGAAATGGATGAGTTCCGGCAGGAGATGAGGGATATCATCAAAGGCAAGGCCACCATACCATCTCTGATTAAGCCTAATCCGAACAGTCTGAAAAGAAAGTCTGTGTAGGTACATTTTACAGAGGATACTTCTCCTAGTGATTATTTGAGTGACATGTCTTCTTTGAATGATGCTGATTTTGTGACTACTAGGAGCGGTAGGATACCCGTCGGCGGCGCCTCATCTGAGCGACAACAGCATGAAGAATCCGAAGCGCAAGATGAGCAGAGTAGCGGTGTTGATGCCGCTAATGACAATGTTGATGACGGTGGTGCTGAGGCCACCAAGGATGGAGATCCGGACGACGGTATTGAGGCTGTCGTGAGACCAGATGTAGACGGTGGTGCTGATGCCACCATTTTTGATGATGTGCCAGAGCGCGGTGCTGATGCCACGAAGTTAGATGCCGTTGGTGGTACTGAAGCCACCACTTCCACTTTTGTTGAGCTCCCACATGTAGTGTTGCCACCTTTTGTATCTCAGGACTGTGGGAACAAAAAGAACAAAAAATTAAATAAAGGAAAGGTTTCTGTTTACACATCAGATCCATATGTGTTGAATGATGATCATGGTATGGATTTTATTCCTTCACAGGCACAGAGACCTATTCCTAGTCCTCCATCTGCGGAGGCCCCTTCCATCCCCTTCCTTGAAGCACTCCACTTGGCGAAGGGGAATAAAAAAGAAAATCCAAAAAAGACACAATAGGTAGGGTTCATCAACCAGATGATTGATAGATTCCAGATTCAGCTGACTCTACAAGAGGCACTTGAGCACATCCCCCTCTTCCAAAAGAGCTTGAAAGAGAAGACTACAGTCCGCAGGAAGAAGAGGAACCACAGAGATCAGATCCATGTGCTCACCCATGACACTTGTTGCACCATTCAGAACCGAATGCCAGCTAAGACACCTGATGCAGGAGCTCCCTATGTCAGATGCGAGATTTAGGAGTAGCGGTTCGATCGTACGCTATTAGACAGCGGATCTTCTATCAACCTCCTTCTGTCAGCCTTACTCGACCAATTCGAGTTTGGTCCTCTTCTTCGGAGCAGGACGATCCTTCAATTTGCTGATAGGTCGACTAAGAGGCCGAAGGGGTTGTTGAGAGATGTGGTCGTTACCATTCAGGGCCTGAAATTCCCCGTGGACTTTGTTGTACTGGACATGGAGATCCCTGAGTCGGTAACTGATGCCCCTATCATACTTGGACGCCCATTCTTAGCCACAGCCAAGGCGGTGACCGATCATGATAATGGGAAGGTGTGCTTTCGCGTAGAGGGCAAGAGCATACAGATAGAGACGATCGATGAGACCAGAGCGAGAGAACTAGCATGCTTAGAGCAGTCCAGTGATATCGAGCAGATGACAGAAGCCGAGCTAGACATCCATCAGGAGTATGATTTTGTGATGACAGATGATGAATCCATTTGGACAGATCCCGTAGCACAGACCCTCGCCTTGCCTGCAGATTCACCGTATTTACAGTTGATGGCAGTTGAGAGCCTGAGATCACACCCCTGGACGAGGATACCTTTGAGGATGACAGTTCTGTGATGAGTGGTACAACAGAATTCCATTCATGCTCTTCTAACTCTGATCCCTCGGATTTAGACATCGATTGGGATGATTTTGATGACTATTTGTTGTGTCTGATTCCTTCTGAGCCAATAGCCATGACGGAGTGCGAGCCAGTATAGTTTATTGATGATTCAACAAGGTTCCCTTCGTCAGATTCTCATACGCAGCAAGAGTTCTCTCATGTAGACCTGGTAGCCTTTACACAGACATATCAGAGCCAGATCTGCCATCTCCCAGTTGTCCAGAGTTGAAACTCTTACCGCAGTCGTTGAAGTATAGATTCCTTGCGGGTGAACCAGATATGCACCCAGTCATTATCTCAGCGGGTTTGACTGGAGAACAAGAATCTCGTCTGATGGAGGTTATTGAAAGAAACCGCAAGGCGATAGGATGGAGTATAGCTGATCTCCAGGGGATTAGTTCGGCTCTGTGCTCCCACCACATCTATCTTGAGGAGTACGCTAGGCCTTCGCGTGAGTTCCAGCGACGGCTGAACCCGAATCTTCAAGATGTGGTCATGAAAGAAATATCAAGGTGGTGGAGCACCGATTTTATCTACCCCATCTTCGACTCCAAGTGGGTTAGTCCATTACATGTGGTGCCCAAGAAGACGGGCATCACTACAGTTGTGAATGAATCCAGAGGAGACAGCTACCCGGGTAACAACTTCTTGGAGGGTCTGTGTGGACTACAGACGATTGAATCATGCCACCAAGAAGGATCATTTCCCACTGCCATTCATTGATCAGATTATCGAGAGGCTAGCTGGGAAGAGTCACTACTATATTCTTGACAGGTACTCTGGTTATAATCAAGTGGCCATTGCGCCCGAAGACCAGGAGAAAACGACATTCACCTGTCGGTTTGGGACTTATGCTTTCAGACGGATGTCCTTTGGTCTATGTAACGCCCCCGCGACATTCCAAAGGTGCATGTTGTCCATTTTCTCGGACATGGTGGTTGATTGCTTAGAGGTCTTCATGGATGACTTCTCGGTCTATGGCGATGGGTTTGATGCTTGTCTTGACTGCCTAGACCGTGTGCTTCAGCGCTGCATAGAGGTCAATCATGTCTTGTCTTAGGAGAAGAGTCACTTCATGGTGACTCAAGGGATGGTCCTTGGTCATATCATCTCCGATAGGGGCATGGAGGTTGATCCAGCCAAGGTGGATATCATTAGAAAACTCAATCCACCTTCCAATCAGCGTCAATTGCGGTCTTTTCTGGGGCATCTCGGTTTCTACCGATGGTTTATTCATGACTTCAGTCGAATTGCCCGACCGCTTACTGATTTGCTGACAAAAGACACTGAGTTCATTGTAGATGATAAGTGTCTCGCATCCTTTGAGACTCTCAAGAGTATGGTTGTCACGGCTCCTGTCCTTCAGCCACCCGATTGGTCTCTCCCATTTGAGATCATGACGGATGCTTCTGATTTTGCCGTAGGGGCTGTGCTTGGACATAGGAGGGATGGATTGTCGTATGCCATTCACTATGCCAGCCAGACTTTGGATGCCGCTCCGCGGAATTATACTGTGACTGAGAAAGAGATGCTGGCCGTAGTCTTTGCTTTGGATAAGTATCGATCATATATTCTCGGATCTAGAGTGACTATCTACATAGATCACACTGCCATCCGGTACCTAATGTCCAAGAAGGATGCCAAAGCACGCCTTACCAGATGGATCCTTCTACTCCAGGAGTTTGATATTGAGATTAAGGATAAGCCTGAAGTTCAGAATGTGGTGGCGAATCATCTCTCCTGTTTAGAGAACCTTGATGAATCTGAGCCCAACGCACCTATCACAGAGACATTTCCTGATGAGGCGATCTTGGCGATCTCCTCGCTCCCATGGTACGCCGACTTTGTAAACTATCTTGTTGCCAAGATGGTTCCACAGGGTTGGCCCAGGCAGAAACTTGAGACCTTCCTAGCTAAGGCCAAGTTTTACCATTGGGAGGATCCCGTCCTTTATCATGAAGAAGGGGATAGCATCTGGAGGAGGTGCATTCCTCAAGAAGAGCAGCATAGCGTCCTCACCTACTGCCACAAGCTTGAGGCAGGAGGACATCATTCTGGGAGACGGACAGCATAGAAGGTGCTTCTATCCGGCCTTTGGTGGCCTACCCTCTTCAAGGATTCAGATAAGTTCGTGAAGAGGTGTACTAACTGTCAGAAAATGGGTACTTGCGGACAGAGAGACATGATGCCCATGCAGCCCATTCACTTTTGTGAGGTTTTTGATGCATGGGGGATCGATTTCATGGGCCCATTTCCTAAGAGTCAGGTATTTGATCATATTTTGCTCGTTGTAGATTATGTCAGCCATTGGGTTGAGGCCATCCCCGCCCGAGCCGCAGATGCTAAAACCGTGTGTCGCTTTTTGAGGAAAAATATCATTTCACAGTTCGGGGTACCCAGAGTTCTGATTTCAGATGTGGGTCTCATTTCATTAATGATAAAGTGAGGGCCCTTGCAGACGAGTTCGGCATTGACCATCGTGTTGCCAAGCCGTACCACCCTCAGACTAATGGTCTTGCCGAAGTATCGAATAGGGAGATCAAGATGATCTTACAGAAGGTTGTCCGTCCAGACCGAAAGGATTGGTAACAGCTTTTGGACTCGGTCTTGTTGGCCATTCGGATCTCCTTCAAAAATCCATTAGGGACATCCCCCTTTCGTCTAGTCTATGGCAAGCCATGCCATCTGCAAGTGGAAATCCAACATAAGTCATTTTGGGCAATCACTGAGTTACTGTTAGATCCCGAGAGTATACGAGAACAGAGGAGAGCACAGTTGGCAGCCCTGGTGGAGTTGAGAGATATAGCCTTCTCTAGCAGCCTACAGTACAAGAAAAAAGTGAAGACATGGCATGATTCTCATATCAGCCATAAACAGTTTGAGCCCGATCAACGTGTATCGTTGTTTGATTCCAGGCTGAAGTTATTTCCAGGGAAATTACAGAGCAAGTGGAAAGGTCCGTATGTGGTCAGGAAGGTACATGACAATGGTAGCATTGATATATCTGATCCGTCATCTTCCTCTACCTTCCGTGTTAACGGTCAGCGCCTAAAGTTATATCTAGATCATGATCCACAGATCGTTGACGTTGCCCCCATCCTTCTGGTATGAGATGTGTTCTTTGACTCGGATCATTTGCATCTCATACATGGTTATCACTTCCATCTTCCGCTGTATAGACCCATCTGTTGATATCTTTTCTTCTTTTCTTCTTTTCCTTTTCTATCTTCTGTATCTATCAAAAGGTGTCGCCCCTTGTAGACAGTTTTCTATTCTTAGGACGTACTTTGTCCTAAGTATAGGGGGTGTGCGCCCCGAGTTGATTCTATTCTTTGATCCTCTCCACTGTCTCCTCTCCTTGTTTATACTTAGGGATATCTTACCCTAAGTATAGGGGGAGACAGTCTGAGTATGATCTGTTCATTCCTACCCTTGACCCTCCCTGCTTTGTGTACAGTCTGTTATACTTAGGATTATTTGATCCTAAGTATAGGGGGCGGTCAACTTCGCATTCGTTTATTCATCTCTTATTTATTTATTCTTTAGACTTTTCTATACCTAGTACGAGTTATATCTTCTCTTTTCTCTCCGATCTATGAGGACATAGCTCAAGCTAAGTAAAAGGGGTCGTATATACTGTGTATATACTTTAACCATAACTCGTACTTTCATATTTTCTTAATAATTATGGCTAATTATACTTATAAAATTCAGTAAAACCTTAATAAAAAGATGTTTCATTCCTCAAATTATTTGCGTACTTACTGATTAATAAATCAGGTGAAAATATTTTTTGCAAAATGTTTGAAAAATAGTTTGAAAATCTTTGTGAAAAATCGTTTGAAAACTATTTGGAAAACATTTTGTTACATGTTTTCAACCTTTGTAAAAAATATTTTGTTTGAAAAATTTTCTTTGTGTGAAATAAAATGTTTGAAAAATGATTTGCAAATGGTTTGAAAAGTGGTTGCAAAAATATTCAAAAAATCTATATATACTGTTTGGAAAACCTTTGCAAAATGATTTTCTAATGTGTGTACTTGCTTGTAAAAATTAGTTTGGACAATAGTTTTCAAAATTGTTTGAAAAACCTTTGTCAAATAAGTTTGAGGAATATATACATCTCACCAAAATTCACTATATACATTTATAAAATTAATCACTTACCCGTGTAAATTCTTAAAATCCATTTCTTGTAAATATAAGAAGCACTCCCGTGTAAATATTTGTACCTAATTTTCAGCCAAAACCTTTTTGTTTTCAAAAACTCCAAAAACATTTGCAAAAATTAAAATCCAAAAAACATTTGAAAAACCTCTTTGAAAAATCTAAAAAATGCATATGCATCATCTTTTCAAAAAATCCATAAAAAGTTCAGAATCTTTGAAAATTGCATCACAAAAATATTTTCGGCATAAGCATTTGCATGGCATTCGCATTTTTTGGATTGAGTTTGATAGTTGAACGAGTCTAAGTAAAATCCAAAGATTGGAGCTTGATTGGACCTTAAAATCTACCTAACTAACAGGAACCTTACAGGAACTGGAATTGAGGTACTTCAGGTCTAGTTGACTTAATTCTTTGAGGATCACGGGACTTGGTTCAATGGATTCTTGACTGCCTAAGTAGAGTATTTCGGAGCACACGCACGACTCTTGTTGATAATGACCTAACTTGGACACCTGCACCTTCCACATGGCTCGAATCAGTGGGAGTGGTGAGGGGGTTGGATTTGCCGGTATGAGACGCACACAAGTGGAAACACTTGTCCTCCTCTAGGGAGGGATGTGCACCCCAACCCGCCAGTAATGATGAGTTTCGAGGATAGGAGATCGTGGGTTGCAATAAAGCTTCAAAAGAGGGATAGTCTACTGGCTTAAGAGGAAAAACTCCCTATGTAAATGCTGTTGTATAGTATTAAATAAATGCAAAAGCAAAACTCCACAAAAGTGGACAGGTCTGTACAAAAATAAAAATGCCTGCCGGAGTGTACATAGGTTGTATAGTCAAATAAGCAAGCTTGTGCCTCAAGGTCAAATCATGTGAGCCTGCAGCTGGATGACTGGACTACACTGGTCTTGCATCCTAGGATAGGTAGCTACACTGGCTACCGTCCATTCTTCTCTTCACCCCCTCCTCTTGGGTTGGTTGCCACTTGAACATAGAAGGGAATACCCTACTCCTTGAGGAATTAGTTGTTGGAGTGGGGAATCATTGGGTTGTCATACTGGAGAAGTCAGTCTCTTTGTCATTTCAGTTGGGGAGAGCCACCATCACTTATACTGTACGAGTTAGACTCATAGTCGTAAGGGTTTGCGTATGAGTTGAAATACTTCTGACCTGGCTATTGAGGAGACTTGAGCAGAGTTTTGGGATTCTCAAGGAATGTTGGATATCAAATTCAGTTCTCATTAAGGTTTCGCCTACACTAAAATTTCCAAAAGTCCGACTTAAGCTCCAAACTTTGATTTTGTGAAGACAAGTTTGATAATCGAATTTAAGCCATCTTCTTCTTTTTCTTTTCTTTCTTTTTCTTTCTGCACTTATTGCATAAGTGTTTGCTAGGGACTAGCAAAGGTAAAGTATAGGGAGGTGATGAATCCACATTTCATCATCTTTATTCTATCATTTTGGGATCAAAAACCCTGGCAAATGCGTGTAAATACTCTTAATTCCCGCATCTTAGCATTCATGCAAGTACATGTAAATAGTGAATAAAATACTGTTTTTAAAGACAAAATTATAGAATAAATAAAAGAAAATAAAAAGAATAAAATATTGTAAATATTTTATGACCCGAAACCCCGAGACCTAGGCATCACGATGAATAGGTCGACAAGGAATAAAGTTGGGGGAAATAAGGCCCAAAATACAATAAAAATATCTTTTATTTTATTCATTTTGGGACCTATTTTTGGTTCCACTTTTTATACCTCAAATAAAGAAACTTCGTACATAAAAGTTGTCGATAATTTAATAAAGAAAAATACAAAATTGATTTCACTTAAAAATAATGTACAGATAAAAAGTTATCGTCTGAATAAAATCCCAGATCTCCAAGTTGCCAGACCCGTATCTTACAAATAAAAACTCCAAATGCATCAAACCTTTAATTGTGTATAGTGTAAAATAAACTATTTAATGGAGGTGTTTTCGTATTTTTTGGAGTTACGGTTTGAAAGTTGAGTTTTGGACCCCTATTATATACTTGTACAGATTAAAATATTCAATTTATTTTTTATTTATTATTTTTATAACTTCATATTTTTATAATTTTGTAATTATTATTTATAATATATATGTATATTAAAACTGGAATAAAAAACTAAATAAAAAACAAAATAAAATATTTGTATATAATACCTAGGTATAATACCTATACTTATACATGTACAATTAATACTTATATTTTATTAAGCATATAAAATACTTCAGAAAAATAAAATAAAAATAATTTTAAGTGAATAAAATACTTTATAAATTTATAAAATAATAAACAAAATAAATAAAATTAAAAACACAAAATAAAAATAGATTAACAAAATATATAGATAATATACCTATAAAGGGTATAAAAGGTAACTTGTATTTTTATACCTCATAAAAATAATTAAAAACCATTATAAAATACCTTATAAAATAATAAACATTTTTTATTTAATAATCTAAAATTATTTAAATCATTTACTATTTTTAAATTAATTTCTAAATCTTTTTCCAGAGGTTTTTCCTGGTTGGTCCACGTGGACCAACCAGGGGGCGTGGATAGTTGACCTCGGGTCAACTATCTGACCTCCCCTCTGATGCTTGTCAGACCGTGTTTTCCTCGTTTTTCTCCCAATTTTGGAGACCGAATCATTCATCAAATTGTGTTGAGCCCTTCGCGACTTTTCCTCCCCTACAATCGAGCTTTCACGCCCTTGCGTTGTTTCGGGGAATGGATCGACGATTCGCCCAATATTCCTCGACCTTTGGAGCGCCAGAACCACAGAGTCAAACCCCTTATATGCCAACCCCGACTTCCCTTTGAATTTTGAACCGCTCATTCCATTGCTAAGCTCCCCTTTAGGTGCCTAACCGATCAAGGGAGGTGACAGCTCCCTTTGGCGTGTCTCAGGCGGGTCGAGTGAAGCTCGAGGAGGCTCCACCACCTCCACCTTTGCCTGCATCGGGGTATTCCATTCCCTCCGGTGTTCAGCCATTGAGGCAGCTTCTTTTCCCTTCATTTCGTTTGCTTTTTCTTTGCCTTAGTCCTAGGATTCCGTTTCCCATTGTTAATCTCGCGTTTCATCAATCCAAACACAAATAGACCACCTCGCCGGAGTGTTCCTCCGGCCATGCCCCTTCACACCATTTCGCTCCACCATTCGCCTCCGCGGGGTCCAGCCCTGAACCTCTCACCATTTCTTGCAGGTTAACGAGCACAGAAGACTACCTGGGGGTCATTTTCACCCTCGCCGGAGACGCACGAAGCACCCCAGCTCCGCCGTCTTCCCCAGCGAGCCTCGGCCGTCGCCGAGGTGTTTTGGACCACCCAGGAGATAGAGGAGGCCTGCAGGAAGTCGCTGACCATTTTTGGAAGCTTGAAGGATGCCGGAGAGGCTCGATCTGGCCGGGAGAACTTCGCCAAGCCGGAGTTCCTCTCGGTTCTTCGTCCTGCCTCGCCCGTCGTTGGATCTTGGCCACCTTCTAGACGCAACAGCCACCGTTAGATCTGGGCCATGCCACACCGTCTGATCCTCAGCCCAGATCTAATCGTGGCCCTCCATCATCGAAACGGTATCGGGCGGCGACATGCGGACACGTGTCAAGTGGGAGACTGCCTACCGTTGGATCGCGCCCGAGTAGGGTATTTTGCATCCTTACCACGTGCATTTTTGTATTTACTAGTTAGCCCAAAAACTTTAAGTTGTAGTTTTAAAATTTTTGTAATAATTATATATAGACCCTCGAAATTCTACTATTTGCACTTAGGGTCCTCCGCCACGTCACCTCACGTGCATGTGCGCGTGAGGTGAAGGGCATTTTGCGAGGGACCCCTCTTAGGGTTTGCTTATTGCATCGTAGTCCAGAAACTTCTATATGCAGTGTAATATTTTTGTGTATTTTGCATCAAGGCCCCTGTGTTTTTGAAATATTGCATATAGGTCCTTCTCAGGCGCGTGCTAGTCACACGCTTGGTGGGGTTATTTGCAGGTGCACCCCCACGGGTTTTGATATTTGTATTTGGTTCTTTAACTGCAATATTTAGTTATATATTTTGAGTGAAAATTGCACTTTGGCCCCTGGATGTTTGCTTATTTGCACTTAGGCCCTTGCCAGTAGTGTAGTTTCTTGATGTTGTATCTATTTAGTTCATGCATCGTTAAAAACCCCAAAAATTCTCAAAAAATATACTTAAGCTCTTGTTTGCTTGCTCATTCACACCATACTTTTGCATTGCATTTTTTGCATTTTCGTATTTATTAAAAATCAAAAACATACATTTTCAGCATTGTTTGCATTAGAAAATCCATATAAATTATAAAAACTTTTTGAAAAATTCCAAAAAAACTCTATTTTGTGTGTTTCAGTGTCTTTTAGCTTCAGAACAAAAATCATTAAAAAATTAAAAAACAAAAACCCTAAAAATTAGAAAACCCCTAAAAACTTCATAAAAATCTAAAAAATTCTAGAAAAATCCTAAAATCCAGTTTCAGTTTATAAATTTTCTCTGTTCTATTCTCTTATTTTAAAATTAAAATTGAGGAATTTTGGGTACTATTTAGTATTTTTTAATCCCCATCTTAAATTCGGCCAGCAACCCTAGTTCACTGTTTTCTTGAATTTTCACTTTTAAAAATAGCAAAAACATTTAGAAAAATCTCCAAAAAATCACAAAAACATTGTAAAAATATAAAAAGCCCAAAAACATTTTATTCTCTGATTTTTAGCATTTTTCCTTATTTTTATAAATACCTTATCCTCTCTTTTCTTACATTGTGTATATATCCTATTTAAAGAAAAGAAAATAGAAAAATATAAAATATAAAACGAAAATATAAAATCAGGAAATTAACATCAAAATACAAAATTAAAAATTAATGATTAAACAAAAAAATATAAAATTAAAACCCACAAAAAAATGCATCTTTGTAGGCACTTAATCACATTCACATCTTTGGCATTTTGTCTGATCTATCTTGTTTGCTCCCTGAGTTCGACCTCTACATACTTTCACCTATACATCTTTTATGTAGAGTTAAAATAAATTTGACTCCATATTTATTCTTCATTGCTTGATTTATATATTGTGGGTTCATTGTTGACTTTAGTTCGGATTTCTGAGTGGTCGACACATCGACTGAGTTCCCGCCTTGTGTGGAACTTAAGACAACCGATTTTCAGCTAAATCAGCGGGCCCGGGTGTTAAAGATTAAATTGGGAAATGCAAGTAGGATTTGCAAGGCAGAATGTGTTCCCGCTTCTTTTTTAATCCGAGTTACAGGTTCTCATATTATTGGGATGTGACAAAGATAAGGAAGGAGATCTCAAATCTTGCTTGATATATAATGGTAAGTATATCTCTTATATTGAAAGTGATTAAGGGAATGAACTTGCAGTGTTGACAAGGAAAGACAACTTTGATATAAAAATTCCTAAATCAAAGTAAAATATATATTTATATATACATTTATGAAAATTTCTTATTTCAGACAATCCTTCATTAAACCCACTCAATACTATACAATAATAACCAGTGTAATATCATGGATTGGATCCATGATCAAGATATTGAACTTGCAGTTGGACAAATAATGTATGTGATTGCAATGTGCCAATTTAGTCATAATAATGAGGAACGACAATTAGGACTACAATCCTAGGGTTTGTGTGTATCTCTGAAGTCTTGATCTCATCGAATGTACTTTGGAAGTGACATATCGATGTTGATCGTAATTGTCGAATAATATTTATAAAATCAAAGATGTTCTGGCATACATATGTGCTCTCAACATTTATTCATGAATGGCATGGTTCACTGCATCATGCAGAATGGTGGCTCTATGAGAGATGATGTATTCAAAATGTTTGAATTTTAGAGTTAAGATGTATTTAGATATGATTATATCATCATTCTACTATCTACAATGAGGATATTCATGAAGCTTCATACTATTCATATTGTATGAATTGAATGAAGCATGTATAAATGTTGAAATACTCTTACATTGAATTCTCAACATAAGAGATCCTTTATCTTGAGCAATGGCAGTTTATAAATGAAGGGAGTGCAGTGGAAGCATGTGTCTGGCTATGTGAGAAGGAAAGTCAAATAGTTGACTATACTCTATGACTTTCATATGACATCCAAATAGATGGATGAATGCCAATACTACAATAAGTTGATGTATTGATAGCGTGACTATCTAGTCTATCTAATATCCTTAGAAAAGGACTCGGATAGTGCATCGAAATAATCTTCATCTACGTATAATCATTGAAATTAACTTTCTTATTTGATAAGATCAAAGTCTATTAATTGTACTTCATTCTTCTAATGACACTTGCAGTTTGTTTCATGTGTATTAGAGGAATAGAATACTTGATCTTCAGGTTTAATAGTCATCCTTCGATATTGATGCAATGGTTGCAACAATCTCTATCGGATAGTTAGACTTCATATTTTCAGTGGGAGAGCCCTCAGTCTTAGAGAATCTCTATGACCTAGATATTAGAATACACTCTTTGTTTATTTCTAAATGTTGGAAATAAACATGAATTCTGGAATGGACCTATCACAAAGAGTTATGATGGATATATTTCAGATAGTAATCTGACATCTAGAGGACTCAAATAAATTACAAAAATAGTGAATGGTTAATTAACATTTCTAATACTGAAAGTTAAACCTTAAAAGATCAATAGGAGGATAAAGATCATTTGACAATGATCTGACATGAAGCCTTGGACATATGTCTATTGATGAGATCCACAAACTAGTAAGATATTGAACTTTAAATTGTCTAGAAGTTCAAAACTTACATACTTGTGAATATTGTATTCAAAAGTAGAAAATGTACAATGCACCCTTCTATTGGAATGGTTTTAGATGCCAAGGTAATCAATATCTCATACATATCGAATCACAATAAACATTAATGGTATGTGATATCTATTGATGATTATGTGTGATATGAGATTTCTTCTCTTCACCTTAGAAACTTTGAAATGTTCAAGTATTTCATAATTTTTGTTTTAGAACCAAAGTTTGAAGGAAGATGAAAATGAATTTGATCTAATCTAGGTAATCAGTACCTATAAGATGAATTCATGGAATACCTTATAGAGAAAGGAATATCATTCCTATCTCACTCCTCCTAATACACCAAAATTCAACAGAGTTATAGGGAGGTACAATTGGATCATGTGTGTCATGATTTGACCAATGATTAATCTTAGCATAATTACCTCTTAGTTTTTAAGGTTTTAATGTAGTAGAGACTACAATATATATCCTTAATATGGTTCCATGCATGTAAGCTGGAATCTAGCACCAGAGAGTGCTACTTCATTAGGAAAATAAAGTATGGTATTGGATACCTACTTTATGACCTTGAGATTCTTAAAAGATTTCACATATGAGAATGTGATTCTTAGGGGATGACTCTCTTGAGAATCAAGATGAAAATGAAGTGAAGGAACTCATTTAATCTTGAGAAGATAACGAGGCTCCTAAAATCAGAAACAACAATTAAAGATGAAACACTAATACCTCCTCAAATGAGTTTGAAGATGGATTTCTTGTATTAGTTAGGTCTGAAAATGATAGGACTTCGTGTGATGAAGCTCATGAGGATCATGACATGGAAAGATGGATTTTAGCAAGAAATTCTAAAGTAGACTTCATATACAAGTGTTGTGTACGGACCCTCGAGGATCCACCTATAAGGGTAAAACCTGTTGGGGTAAATGGATCTTCAAGAGAAAGAAGGAACCTAATGAGAAGGAAGAGACCTTTAAAGCGTGGCTCGTATCCAAAAGATACACACGAAGAGAAAACATCGCTTGCGGTGAGACTTGGTCTTCAGTGACCATCCATAAACCCATCAGAATATTGCTAAATATAGCTACACGACTTGACTTTGATATCTTCAAGATGAAAGTCAATATTGCATTACTTAGTGAATACCTCTCTGAGGATATTCACATGAAATAGCCCCAAGGTTTATGGTTGACGAAAGCTAAGTGTATAAGCTAAAAAAATCTATCTATGTACTCAAATAAGCTTCTTGTAGTTGGAACATAAGATTTTATGAAATTATAGATATTATTTCAGATAGAATCTTAATGAACTATGTGAAGCTTAGTGGAAGTGTCATTGTGTTCATCATGCTAATGTAGATAATATCCTAATCATTTGGAATGATATAAGGATGAAAATTAGTGTTTTATAGACTGGCTATTCCATACCTTGATATATGATGTCAAGGATACCTCTTGATCTTAGGTCTTAAGTGTTTCAGAAGTAAAGAGAAGAGAGCACTAGAACCTTCACATTAGTGGTAAACCTTGGACATGTTCTTTTTTTTGGAAAATTCCAAGAAAGAATTATTTCCCTTAAGATATAGTATTGTCCTATCTAAAAGGAGATCACCTCAAGGAGTTGAGGATGTGAAATATTCCCTAGTGCAGCGGTTTTGGGAAGCTTAGTGTATGCTATATATGTGCAAAAGCCATATGTTTGCCAAGAAGTGGGAGTGGAAAACTATTACTAATCCTACTATGGAGATTGCAGTAAGTACAATATCTTCACAGATGAAAAAACTTAGAGATAGTGATCTATGAATCTTATCAAAAACTTAAGACTTTATAGAATAGCGATCTAGAAAGTCTTAACATTCTATGTGCATTTTGTCTTAAAACCCTTAAAAAATACTTGTAAATATCGATAAAATTTCACTTTTTAACAAAAACCTTAGACATGACAAAAATGCACTTTTATGCATTAAAATAATGTAAATGAATAAAAGAATAAAAATTCATAAAATAAAAATAAAGGCATATTGTAGATATGTGTATATGTATAATATGACTTGTAAAAATAAATATAGTTGAAATATATATATTTATAAACTAATCGTTGAGATCAATCATCATGGATTAGTCAACAAATAAATAAGTAGGGGGAGATAAGGAAGAAAACATATAAAAATAATTAATTCCAAACTTCATACATTCTCCATTAATTATCCAATAAATACCAAAACTTCAAAAAATTTTAATGAAAACATATGAATATATTTTTCACCAAATACTTTTCCTAATTATTTCTAAATATATATATATTAAAAATATTACCTTGTATAAATGCCAAGAAATCCAACTTGTAAATCCTCGAAATCCAAATTTCTGAAATCATAACTTGCTCAAACGAACTCCAATTTCATTAGACTCACCTTTAAAGTTCATAAAATATTATTCTATAATTAATGAAGGTGATTTCACTAAAGTCTGAGTCAGTTTGCAAAAAGTCGATTTTGGGACCTAACCCCAATTGGGTTTCTGGGCTATCAATTTTTTTAAGACACATTATTTATTATTTTAATGATTTTTTAATTTCTCATTTATTATTGATCTTATATTATAACCCTAAATTATTTCGTAATTTTTGAAGTTTAATTCTTATTTTAAATAAATCAAAACCCCTAATTTATAGGTAAAAATAAATCGTATAACTTATACTTGTATTTACTAATATGCCTAAATTAAATTATTTTAATCTACAAAAATTAGTATAAACTTTATTTATTAAACTTATAATTAAGAATACATAAAATCAATATACTATTTTGTAATTTATTATGTTAAAAAACACAAAACCTATTTATTAAGTATTATCTATACTTATTTATTAATATAATATTTATATTTCGTATAATAATTATTAATAATCCAAAATAATTACACTATAGTTTTGATAAATTTATCATCAACACTTTTCATTTTTATACATGATTAAAATAACACTATTTACTTCTTAATTTGTATTATTATAGGATTTCTTGAAACTGGCCAACCAGGTGTTGACACGTGTGAGCACCTGTGACCTTCTTCCTCAAGAAGGCCGGCCGATTGTTTGTTTCAACCACCCAACTTTTCCTTTTTCTCTAAGCTAACTCCTAACCTCCTCCTCCGATCTAATCCATTGATCTTCTACCACCAACTACCCTTTTACACGCCAGCCATAGATCCTATACCTAACTCCATCATATTCATCTATAAAAGACCTTCATCTTCACCATTAACCAACTAATCAATCATGAGCTCAAAGCCTCCAAATACACATGGTCGTCTCCCCAACTTCAACGTCGTGCTTAGCCGAGACATGGAGGTGACAGCTCCATCCAAGGCCACCACGAGGAAGAAGGGAGACCGGAGGAGGGTTCCAAGGTCATCGCCACCTTCCATCATCGCTCCGTCGCTGCGTAAAGCCCCGAGAAGACAGCTCGTCGAGCTACTACCAGAAGGTCATACACCTTCAATATCCCAGGTCACTTCCTTCATCTTTACCATTTTAATTCTCGATATACGTGTAATGTTTAGTGTTATTAATCATGTGCTTAGTATCTTTAATAAACAACCTTAGACACCTACTTCTAAATCCACTCAAACACGATTCAATCTTTTCCATATCACAATCATTTCTTGCATCTATACTATTATACATATATTATGGAAAAGAATTGTAGCTCTGCAAAAATCTTCTTTTCTTTGGCTGATTCAAGTGTGGATCGAGAAAGGACATTGTCTCTTGCAGGTCTTGATCGTTGCTAGAGCACTAAATTCTCATCTGGAGTTTTAAAGAACGAAGAGGATTCGACTTCGAGTAAGCTTTCCTCAATTGTTGGACCCGATTGAACCCCCACCTTCATCGTGATATTTCAGACATTTCCGCTGATCCTGAAACTAACCCTTTGTAGGTGAGATCGAGGGGTGAAGGAGTCACCCCTCTGGTCCTGCCAGAGGCCCAAGAGCATTACTGTTCGTTGGAGATAAATTGTGGAAGGGAGCACGGTCATCACATGTGTGGTAGGTGAAGAACACGTAAGAACTAACATTTTGCTGACATGGCCATCTCCGACGGCCAAGATCACATCTCAGCTTCTAATCAGAGTCATCCGAGGTGAAATATTGTGAATTTTACATACTAGACCCATCAAATCTCTAGAACTTCAAGACGCTCCAGATATTTGTAGAAATTCCATTTAGGTCTCTGTGCAGGGACCTAATGTAATAATTTAATTTCCTTTACAGTTTAGTCCCTGAGCAGGGACCATCTTGTAACAGACCTTAATATATTTTTGTAGTTGTGCCTCTAGCATGTAGGGGTATTTTGGACCTCCTCTTTTATGTATGTTTCTGTAATTTTTTAGGGGAGTCACACAACTACCCGAGATACATTTCTTGTATTTTTTATGATTTTTCATCGTATCATTTGACTTGAATTTTCGCAACATCGAGTTAGTTTTGAGTCTTTTATTGAGTCTTTTGTAAAATCAAGAATATAGTGAAAGTTCTCAGGATTTCTTTCTTGCATTAAAAACTGACGCTTTTATATTCTACCTCCTTGAGTTCGACCTTGGCACACTTACCTGGATAAACAAAATAGTGTAGACGAAATAGGAGAGAGAAAAAGCTGTTTCTTTTCATTTACTCTCTCTATCCTATTTTGTTGATTCTTATTCGATCGACACAACATTTGATTTAGCAGTTTTCTACAACCGACATCTCTACAAAATTTTTAACTGCTACCAAAAGTAGTGTTTTCAAAATGGTACCATTGTCGGGGAGGCATTATTTCAACATCGATTTTATACTTTCATTTTCGAGTTTGTCGATCTTCTTGCTTTTACAATTTTTGAGTTTTTTTGATTTCGTGTGATTTTTCTTTACGTTTTTTTCTATGGTTTTTATGACATTTGCATACGGCTTTTTGAGTGTTTATTTTTCTAACTAATTTTTTTGCAAGGCCTGTAGGTTTAGCCAGCTTCCTCAAAAGCGGAGGTAGTTGAAAGTGCAGAGACTGACACCTTGTAACTCAGGTCAGTTTCATAGGGCAGAAATAGTTAGATTTTCCCTTATCTTGTAAATTCTTGTAAAAAATTAAGAGCACTTGCCTGTTTTTCTGTATTTGGTAGAAAGGGTCCCTGTAGAGGCATCCTGACTTGTACCTCCCCTCCACTTTTTCTTAGGGTCTGTTTAACCGATGTCATGCACTCGGGGGAGCAGGGCACCCACCGCGTTTTTCTCACATCAATGGTTTCCCACGGCTTTCTATGAGGCTAGGTGCTTGTTTAGGTGGTTTTCATTTTTTGATTTTTTTTCTCTCTGTTTGTTCCTTCGTAGTTAGTTCTAGGACTAGTAACCTAGATGCTTGCATATCTAGGATAAATCAAAATATAAAAAATCATTAGACGTTTGTTTGAAAAAATCCAAAAAAAAAAGAGAAAATCGAAAATAAAATCGGGACTACTTTAAATATCTGACCCTAAAAGAAATGTAAGGATCATTTGCCTTGGGAGAGTAATCCCCGCACTTCAACTGCAAGTACATTTCTAGATATTGTGAGTGAGGGACAATACTTAAGGCTAGAACCAAAATATGTGTTTCCATCAAGATACTAGTTAGTCCATATACCTGATCACTATTCCTCAGTGGGTATGCTTGGGTAGCCAAAAATGGCCTGGGTTTACTTAGCAGAGTTGGGAGTTTATCGGACATTGCGTAAGGCTCCGTCCTCAAGTAACACGGGTAGCTAGAAACAATCCGTACTCACTCCAAAACTGGCTGAGAATAAGTCATTTTTCTGTAAGGGCTCGGGATAGCGTTGCGGGGAAATCCCGGGCACCTATCAGCTCGCGATAATTTGTGAAAATACTCGTATGGCAAAATAACCTTAAAACCGACAAGATAAACACCTGAACACTTATGGTCATCATCAGGTTGTGTTGGTGAATACGAGGTTTACTTTGTGTTTTCTTGTGAGGCGTGAGTTACCGCATCTTATATGCCTTCTCCCTTTCTTTTGATTTAATACCATGCTCTCCTGATCATTCGATTGATATCGAAGATGACGACTCGATGGCTATTTTGCCCAGACTCTGTGAGCTTTCGATCTTTGACCATCCGTCGTATGTCTTCACAGACTCAAGATGACCCTCTTCTCGATTCAGCCCCATTCATCCCGAGGAGAGTCAGACCCAGACTCCCTCGCCTCCCAGCCCATCTTTTGAGGCAGACCCCCACCTCAATTTATCATCGCTTTCATCAGACAATTTTTCTCTGAGTTATTACGAGAAGTTTCCTTTCCCCTAAACTTTCAAGAAGATGGCTCGCAAGAATGGACCGATAGAGGAGTGACTAGATGAAGAACTTTATATTTATGGAAGACCGGATCCAGTCATATATATTACAATCGGGATTCTCGATACGTTACAACAGATGAATATTCAGATTCGAGACCAATTTAGAGTACAGAATGAGTTCCGAGATGAGATCATTGTTCTCAGAGCAGGAACTGGGAACCCACTGCCACTTGTTGTGGTTCCCACGACATTCAGAGATGAGTATGACACTGGTGCCAGAACTTTACACCATTGGATTTGGTTACCACCAAATCAAGGGCCATATGAATTGTCTCTGTCATTCATATCAGTGCTTCCCAAATTTTGTGGGAATACCGTAGAGGAGCCTTTTTCCTTTTTGCAACAATTTAGATGATCTGTGGTATGACGAATTACCCCAGAGTTTCGCAGGAGGTTGTTCACCTCAAAGTCGTTCTCTTCGCCTTAGCAGATAAGCGCCTTACTGGCTCAGTCATTTAGGGAGAGAGATTTCTACATGGACTGATCTGAAGTCCATGTTCCTGTGTAATTTTTTCCTCTCAGACGGACATGATGAGGAGTCAGATCTCCAACTTTACTCAATTGCCGAATGAATCGTTCCATGAGGCATAGGATCAATTCAAGGATCTTACTAAGAGATGCCTTCATCATGAGATACCGATGAAGGTGCTAGTTCAGAATTTGTTTCCAACAAACGTAGTCAATCAAGTTTCCAACAAACATAGTTGCTTGAATAATATTGTGAATTTGTTTAGCAAATTTCCTTATAATGTTAATAACGTATTTGTTAATTATTATTATATGCTATAACTTCGGTTGAAAAACTAGTTATCATCTCAAGTACAAAGTGATCGATTTTGCATTATCCTTTCTCGAGGCAGATATGGTATCTAGTCGGGGATTGTTGGAGTAGCAGATTGCCCCGTGTGCGATCTGTCCCACTCGCATCGGTACTGGCCATGACAACGGGTAGGGTTGGTATGATGCTTGAGAAATCATGATGTATTTTCTAATTATTAAAATTTGAAATAATATGTATTTGAGATAATACCAAATTTCAAGTAACAATAAAGAATGTTTGTTGGGCATTAATTAGATCATTAATTTAATATGATTGGATTAATTGGAATCCAATTAAAAATAAAATACTCTATTATGAATAGAGTTGTTATTTCCTTTGGAAGAATTAATTATTTAAGTATGACTCATAATAATTAACTAGAATTTGAACATGATATGGAGGATCATATAAATGACATCCATGGTCTCTCGTCAAGGTGAAGGGTTCTGTCGCTAGGGATTGTATATAGGAGGCGCATGTCTGAAGTGACAGCTCCTACAAACAAATGCATCTGTATCGGGCTCTTTGCTTCTCAAAAGAGTAAGGTCGTAAGCATAGTGACCCCACTATCGGGTCCTCATTTGATTGGGGCGATATTGGATTGCGCATAGCGAGTACTATTCTTGTTAACGATTGATTCAATTAATGATGGGTCAACATCACCTCAGGGGTAACGGGTCCGAGTGTTAAAGATTGAATTGGGAAGTGCAAGTAGGATTTGCAAGGCGGAATGTCTTCCCGCTTCTTTTTTTATCCGAGTTACAGGTTCTCATATTATTGGGATGTGACAAAGATAAGGAAGGAGATCTCAAATCTTGCTTGAGATATAATGGTAAGTATACCTCTTACATTGAAAGTGATTAAGGGAATGAACTTGCAGTGTTGACAAGGCAAAACAACATAGATATAAAAATTCCTAAATCAAAGTAATATATATTTATATATACCTTTATGAAAAATTCTTATTTCAGATAATCCTTCATTAAACCCACTCAATACTATATTCAATAATAACCATTGTAATATCATGGATTGGATCCATGATCAAGATATTGAACTTGCAGTTGGACAAATAATGTATGTGATTGCAATGTGCCAATTTAGTCATAATAATGAGGAACAACAATTAAATAGACAATAGGACTACAATCCTAGGGTTTGTGTGTGTCTCTGAAGTCTTGATCTCATCGAATATACTTTGGAAGTGACATATCGATGTTGATCGTAATTGACGAATAATATTTATAAAATCAAAGATGTTCTGGCATACATATGTGCTCTCAACATTTATTCATGAATGGCATGGTTCATTGCATAATGCAGACTGGTGGTTCTATCAGAAATGATGTATTCAAAATGTTTGAATTTTAGAGTTAAGATGTATGTAGATATGATGATGTCATCATTCTACTATCTATAATCAAGTTATTCATGAAGCTTCATGCCATTCATATTGTATGAATTGAATGAAGCATGTATAAATGTTGAAATACTCTTACATTGAATTCTTTTTGAGCTCAACATAAGAGATCCTTTATCTTGAGCAATGGTAGTTTATAGATGAAGAGAGCGCAGTGGAAGCATGGGTCTGGCCCATGTGATAAGGAAAGTCAAATAGCTTACAATACTCTATGACTTTCATATGACATCCAAATAGATGGATGAATACCAATACTACAATAAGATGATGTATTGATAGTGTGACTATCTAGTCTATCGAAGATCCTTAGAGCAGGACTCGGATAGTGCATCGAAATAATCTACATCTATGTATAATCATTGAAATTGACTTTCTTATTTAATAAGATCAAAGTCTATTAATTGTACTTCATTCTTCTAATGACACTTGCAATTTGTTTCATATGTATTAGAGGACTAGAAATTTGATCTTCATGTTTAATAGTCATCCTTGGATATTGATGCAATGGTTGCAACAATCTCTATTGGATAGTTAGACTTCATATTTTCAGTGGGAGAGCCCTAAGTCTTAGAGAATCTCTATGACCTAGATATTATAATACACTCTTTGTTTATTTCTAAATGTTGGAAATAAACATGAATTCTAGAATGGACCTATCACAAAGTGTTATGATGGATATATTTCAGATAGTAATCTGACATCTAGAGGACTCTACTAAATTACAAAAATAGTGAATGGTTAACTAACATTTCTGATACTGAAAGTTAAACCTTAAAAAGATCAATAGGAGGATAAAGATCATTTGAGAATGATCTGGCATGAAGCCTTGGACATATGTCTATTGATGATATCCATAGACTAGTAAGATGTTGAACTTTAAATTGTCTAAAAGTTCAAAACTTACATACTTGTGAATATTGTATTCAAATGTAGAAATTGTACAATTCACCCTTTTATGGGAATGGTGTTAGATGCTAAGGTATTCAATATCTCATACATATTGATGTATGTGGATCATCGAATCACAATAAACATTAATTTTATGTGATATCTATTGATGATTATATCTGATATGAGATTTCTTCTCTTCACCTTAGAAACCTTTGAAATGTTAAAGTATTTCACAATTTTTGTTTTAGAATCAAAATTTAAAGGAAGATGAAAATGAATTTTATCTAATCTAGGTAGTCAGTACCTATTAGATGAATTCATGGAATGCCTTATAGAGAAAGGAATATCATTCCTATCTCACTCCTCCTAATGCACCTAAATTCAACAGAGTTATAGGGAGGTACAATTGGATCATGTGTGTCATGATTTGACCAATGATTAATCTTAGCGTAATTATTTCTTAGTTTTTAAGGTATATATGTAGTAGAGACTACAATGTATATCCTTAATAAGGTTCCATGCAAGTAAGCTGGAATCTAGCACCAGAGAGTGCTACTTCATTAGGAAAATAAAGGATGGTATTGGATACCTACTTTATGACCTTGAGATTCTTAAAAGATTTCACATATGAGAATGTGATTCTTAGGGAATGACTCTCTTCAGAATCAAGATGAAAATGAAGTTAAGGAACTCATTTAATCTTGATAAGATAATGAGGCTCCTAAAATCGGAGACTAAAATGACAATTGAAGATGAAACACTAACACCTCCTCAAATGAGTTTAAAGATGGATTTCATGTGTCAGTTAAGTCTTAAAATGATCGGACTTCGTGTGATGAAGCTCCTGAGGATCATGACATGGAAAGATGGATTTTAGCAAGAAATCTAAAGTAGACTTCATATACAAGTGTTGTATATGGACCCTCGAGGATCCACCTATAAGGGTAAAACATGTTGGGGGGAAATGGATCTTCAAGAGAAAGAGGGAACCTGATGAGAAGGAAGAGACCTTTAATGCACGACTCGTATCCACAAGATACACACGAAAAGAAGACATTGCGTGTGGTGAGACTTGCTCTTCAGTGACCATGTATAAACCCATTTGAATATTGCTAACTATAGCTACACTACTTGACTTTGATATATTCAAGATGAAAGTCAATATTGCATTCCTCTATGAATACCTCTCTGAGGATATTCACATGAAGTAGTCCCAAATTTTATGGTTTAGGAAAGCAAGATGTATAAGCTGAAGAAATCTATCTATGGAGTCAAATAAGCTTCTTGTAGTTGTAACATAAGATTTTATGAATTATAGATGTTATGTTTTCAGATAGAATCTTAATGAACTATGTGAAGCTTGGTGGGAGTGCCATTGTGTTCATCATGCTAATGTAGATAATATCCTAATCATTTGGAATATATAAGGATGAAAATTACTATTTTATAGACTGGCTATTCCATACCTTGATATATGATGTCAAGGATACCTCTTGATCTTAGTTCTTAAGTGTTTCAGAAGCAAAGAGAAGATAGCCTTGGAACCTTCACATTACTGGTAATCCTTGGACATGTTCTAGTTTTTTTTGGAAAATTCCAAGAAAGCATTCTTTCCCTTAATATATAGTACAAACCTATCTAAAAGGATAGCACCTCAAGGAGTTGAGCATGTGAATACTATATGCCCTTGTGCAGCGGCTTTGGGGAGCTCAGTGTATGCTAGATATGTACAAAAGCCAGTTGTTTGCCAAGCAGTGGGAGTAGAAAACTATTAGTAATCCTACTATGGAGATTGCAGTAATTACAATATCTTCACATATGAAAAAACTTAGAGATAGTGATCTCTAAATCTGATCTTCAAATTCTTAAGACTTTATACATAACGATCTAAAAGGTCTTAACTACGGATACCTTAGGAGATGGAGATCTTCGGGAATGGAGGTATTCTAATAAGGATTATTGAAATACTGGTGATGAATCCATGATTCATTAACATCCTATGTCCATTTTGTCTTAAAACCCTTAATAAATACATGTAAATATCCATCAAATTTCACTTTTTAACAAAAACTTAGTCATGAAAAAAATGCACTTTATGCATTAAAATAATGTAAACAAATAAAAGAATAAAAATAAATAAAATAAAAATAAAGGCATATTGTAGATATGTATATATGTACAATATGACTTGTAAAAAAATATAGTTGAAATATATATTTATAACCTAATCGCTGATATCAACCAGCATGGATTGGTCGACAAATATATAAGTAGGGGGAGATAAGGAAGGAAACAAATAAAAATAATTAATTCCACACTTTATACATTCACCATTAATTATCCAATAAATACCAAAACTTCAAAGATTTTTATTGAAATCATATGAACATATTTTTCACCAAATACTTTTCCTCTTTATTTCTAAATATATATATATATATCTTAAAAAGATTACCTTGTATAAATGCCAAGAAATCCAACTTGTAAATTCTCGAAATCCAAATTTCTGAACATCATAACTTGCTCATACGAACTCCAATTTCATTATACTTAACTTTAATGTTCATAAAATATTATTCTATAATCAATGAAGGTGATTTCATTAAAATCGGACTCAGTTTGCAAAAAGTCGATTTTGGGACCTAACCACAATTGGGTTTCTGGGCTATCAATTTTATTTAAACATATTATTTATTATTTTAACGATTTTATAATTTCTCATTTATTCTTGATCTTATATTATAACACTAATTTATTTCATAATTTTTGAAGTTTATTTCTTATTTTAAATAAATCAAAAACCATAATTTATAGGTATAAATAAACCGTATAACTTATCCTTGTATTTATTAATCTGCCTAAATTAAATTATTTTAATCTACAAAAATTAGTATAAACTTTATTTATTAAACTTATAATTAAGAATATATAAAATGAATATACTATTTTGTAATTTATTATGTTAAAAAAACACAAAACCTATTTATTAGGTATTATTTATACTTGTTTATTAATACAATATTTATATTTCGTAGAATAATTATTAATAATAAAAAATAATTACACTATAATTTTGATAAATTAATTATCTACACTTTTCGTTTTTATACTAATTAAAATAACACTATTTACTATTTAATTTGTATTTATTACTGGATTTCTTGAAACTGGCCAACTAGGTGTTGACACGTGTGAGCACCTGTGACCTTCTTCTTCAAGAAGGCCGACCAATTGTTTGTTTCAACCACCCAACTTTTCCTTTTTCTCTAAGCTATTTCCTAACCTCCTCCTCTGATCTAATCCATTGATCTTCTACCTCCAACTACCCTTTTACACGCCAGCCATATATCCTATACCTAACTCCATCATATTCATCTATAATAGACCTTCATCTTCACCATTAACCAACTAATCAATCATGAGCTCAAAGCCTCCAGATACACCTGGTCATCTCCCCAACTTCAACATCGTGCTTAGCCGAGACATGGAGGTGACAGCTCCGTCCAAGGCCACCACGAGGAAGAAGGGAGACCAGAAGAGGGTTCCATGGTCATCGCCACCTTACATCGTCGCTCCGTCGCTGCATAAATCCCCGAGTAGACCGCTCGTCGAGCTACTACCAGAAGGTCATACACCTTCAATATCCCATGTCACTTCCTTCATCTTTCCCATTTTAATTCTTGATATACATGTCGTGTTTAGCTTTATTAATGGTGTGCTTAGTATCCTTAATCAACAATATCGACGCCTACATTTAAATCCTCTCAAACTCGATTGAATCTTTTCCATATCATCATTTATTGCATCTATATTGTTATACATATATTATGGAAAGAATTGTAGATCTGCAAAAATCTTCATCGTTGCTTGAGCATTAAATCTTCAAGTGTGGATCGAGAAAGGATATTGTCACTTGCAGGTCTTGATCGTTGCTTGAGCATTAAATTCTCATATGGAGTTTTAAAGATCGAAGACGATTTGACTTCGAGCAAGCTTTCCTCAATTGTTGGACCCGACTAAACCCACACCTTCATCGTGATATTTCAGACATTTCCGCCGATCCTGAAGCCAACCCTTTGTAGGCGAGCTCGAGGGGTGAAGGAGTTACCCCTCTGGCCCTGCCAAAGGCCCAAGAGCATTACCATTCGCTGGAGATAAATCGTGGAAGGGAACATGGTCATCATGCGTGTGGTAGGTAAAGAACAACAAGAACACGCAAGAACTCACATTTTGCTGATGTGGCCATCTCCGATGGCCAAGATCACATCTCTGCTTCTAATCATAGTCGTCCGAGGTAAAACGCTGTGAATTTTGCATACTAGACCCATCAAAGCTCTAGAACTTCAAGCCGCTACAGATATTTGCAGAAATTCCATTTAGGTCTCTGTGCAGGGACCTAATGTGATAATTTACTTTCCTTTATAGTTTAGTCCTTGAGCGGGGACCATCTTGTACAAACTTTAGTAATTTTTTGTAGTTGTGCCCCTAGCATGTAGGGATATTTTGGACCTCCTTTTTTATGTATGTTTCTGTAAGTTTTTAGGGGGGTCACACAACTACCCAAGATACATTTCTTGTATTTTTTGTGATTTTTCATCATATCGTTTCTTTGATTTGGATTTTCGTAACATTGAGTTAGTTTTGAGTCTTTTAATGAGTCTTTTGTAAAATCAAGAACATAGTGAAAGTTTTCAGGATTTCTTTCTTGCATTAAAAACCGACGCTTTTATATTCTACCTCCTTGAGTTCGACCTAGGCACACTTACCTGGATAAACGAAATAGTGTAGATGAAATAGGAGAGAGAAAGAGTTGTTTCTTTTCATTTACTCTCTCTCTCTCTCTCCTATTTTGTTGATTCTTATTTGATCGACACGGCATTTGATTTAGCAGTTTTCTACAACCGACATCTCTACAGAATTTTTAACTGCTAGCAAAAGTCGTGTCATCAAAATGGTGCCATTGTTGGGGAGGCGTTATTTCTACATAGGTTTTTTACTTTCATTTTAAAATTTCTCGATCTTCTTGCTTTTACAATTTTTGAGATTTTTTTGATTTCGTGTGATTTTTCTTTACGTTTTTTCTATGGTTTTTATGATTTTTGCGTACGGCTTTTTGAGCGTTTATTTTTCTAACTAATTTATTTTGCAGGGCCTACAGGTTTATCCAGCTTCCTCAAAAGCGGAAGCAGTTGAAAGTGCAGAGACTGACCCCTTCTCTCTCGGGTCTGTTTCATAAGGCAGATTTAGTTAGATTTTCCCTTATCATGTAAATTCTTGTAAAAAACTAAATTTACTTGCACGTTTTTCTGTATTTGGTAGAAGGAGTCCCTGTAAAGGCATCCAGACTTGTACCTCCCCTCTATTTCTTCTTGGGGTCTGTTTAACCGATGTCATGCATTCGGGGGAGCAGGGCACCCACCGTGGTTTTCTCACATCAATGGTTTTCCGCGGCTTTCTATGAGGCTAGGTACTTGTTTAGGTGGTTTTCATTTTTCGATTTTTTCACTCAACTTGTGCCTTCGTAGTTAGTTCTAGTTCTAGTAGCCTATATGCTTGCTTATTTAGGATCAATCAAAGTATAAAAAAATTGTTAGATGTTTGTTTGAAAAAAAATCCAAAAAAAGAGAAAATCGAAAATAAAATCGAGACTGTTTTAAATATCTAACCCTAAAAGAAACGTAAGGATCATTTGCCTTAGGAGAGTAATCCCCGCACTTCAATAGCAGGTACATTTCTAGATATTATGAGTAAGGGAAGACACTTAAGGCTAGAACCAAAACATGTGTTTCCTTCAAGATACTACTTAGTCCATATACCTGATCACTATTTCTCAATGGGTACGGCTGGGTAGCCGAAAACGGTCTGGGTTTACTTAGCAGAGTGGGGGGTTTATAGGACATTGCGTAAGGCTCCATCATCAAGTAACACGGGTAGCTAAAAACGATCCATACTTACTCCCAAACTGGTTGAGAACAAGTGGTTTTTCTATAAGGGCTCGGGATAGCGTTGCAGGGAAATTCTGAGCACCTATCAGCTCGCGATAATTTGTAAAAATACTCGTATGGAAAAAGAACCATAAAACCGACAAGATAAACTACCAAACTCATACGGTCATCATCAGGTTGTGTTGGTGAATATGGGGTTTAATTTGTGTTTTCTTGTGAGGCGTGAGTTACCGCATCTTATATGCCTTCTCCCTTTCTTTTGATTTAATATCGTTCTCTCCTGATCATTCAATTGATATCGAAGATGACGACTCGATGGATATTTTTCTCAGACTCTGTGAGCTTTCGATCTTTCACCATCCGTCGTATGTCTTCACAGACTCAGGATGACCCTCTTCCCGAGTCAGTTATGTTTGATTCCGAGGAGAGTCAGACCTAGACTCCCAACCCATCTTTTAAGGCAGGCCCAAACCTCAATTTATCATCGCTTTCTCCAGACAATTTTTCTTTGAGTTACTACGAGAAGTTTCCTTTCCCCTAAAATTTAAAGCAGATGGCTCGTGGGAATCGACCGATAGAGGAGTGACTAGCTGAAGAACCATACGTTGATGGAAGACCGGATCCAGTCGTATATATTACAATTGGGATTATCGATACGTTACAGCAGATGAATATTCAGCTTCGAGACCAATTCAGAGTACAGAATGAGTTGCGAGATGAGATCACTGTGCTCAGAGCAGGAACTGGGAACTCATTGTCGCTTGTCGTGGTTCCTGCAACATTCACAGATTAGTATGACCCTAGTGCGATAACTTTACATAATTGGATTTGGTTACCACCGAATCAGGGGCCATACGAATTGTGTCCGGCATTCATATCACTACTTCCCAAATTTTATGGGAATACAACAGAGGAGCCTTTTTCCTTTTTGCTACAATTTGAGATGATCTGTGGTACGACGAATTACCCTAGAGTTTCGCAGGAGGCTATTCACCTCAAAGTCGTCCCCTTCGCCTTAGTAGATAAGGCACCTTACTCGCTCCGTCATTTGGGGAGAGAGATTTCTACGTGGACTAATCTGAAGTCCACGTTCCTACGTAAATTTTTTCCTCTCAGATGGACGAACATGATGAGGAGTCAGATCTCCAACATTACTCAATTGCTGAATGAATCATTCCATGAGTCGTAGGATCAATTCAAGGATACTACTAAGAGATGCCCTCATCATGAGATACCGATGAAGGTGCTAGTTCAGAATTATTTAGGAGGACTCTAGATGAATGTCCAAGGCCTCATGAGTGCCGGATGTGGCAGCATTTACTTGAATTGTGATGTTGAGTCTGTATGGTCCATTATCGAGGGGATGGCAGAGAACTCGAGAGTCGTCGATTCTACTCGGACATTCTAGAAGGACCCACAACCACCAAGTCACCAAGAGCATCATAAGGTGGCAAACATTTCATATTCTGAATCCAATACCGACATGCGATATATCAACGAGAAGTTAACGTTGGTAGATGTGATCCAAAAGCAAGTTCAGGACCTGCAGCTGCTGCGAGAGTTAGTGAAACTCTCATCATTGCCTCAACAGCTGAGCAATCTGATGAAGAACGTGATGGACCTCCAACATCAGTATTAGCAACCTCACGCTTCTTTGACTTCTCAACCTACTCGGAGATCCTTACCCATTCCTCCCACCCGAGAGATTCATTTCATCCAGAGCGAGCTGGGTCATCCCACAAAGACTCCGCAAAATGATTGGCATGAGGACTAGTCTTATGCTAATCCAAGACAGATCGTTAGCACTAGAGCTATTGATGTTGAACCTCAAGACACCCTTGAGATCAACGGGATATAGTATGTTCCGATCCAGCCGTCATCACAATTTAACCCTTAGAGTGTACTCCACCACCAGCAGCTGCAACATTATCCGCAGCATGGACATCCGCATTATAAACACCGAAAACACTACACGCAGCACCAATCTCACCAGAACATTTATCAAAGACCACCCTCTTTTCATCATCCTTCTTCGCAATCACATAACTTTTATCATCAACAGTCTACATATATGCCACAGTGATCTCCTCAACAGTACGCTCCAAAACAGTAGATGCAGAGGCAAGAGAGAGCCGAGAGTTAGGGATATCACGTCAAATCTGAAATATCTTCACAAGCCCTGGCTCTGAATCAGATCATGGACATGTTGAGCATGCTTTAGATTGCGCACAAAATAGAGATGGGAGGATTAACCATCGTCCAGATGAGTTAACCATGCCCAATATCACTCTTCCCACATAGCCTCAGATGAACCCGAACAACAAAAATATACACCCATATCAGGTAGATGATACAACAGGTACAATCTCTTTTTCTGAATTTCTATCTAACTCCATTCGTCTCAAGATCGATAGATCACCACAAGCACCTGATCAGGGGGAGGAGATGTCGCAAGGAGAGGAGAGAGAGCAAGACCATGATACATATGCTGAGGAGGAGAATCACAACGATAGGGATCAATCACTCAATGATCAGGGAGAAAGGAGCGATGCTGAAGTGGTCGATATTGACTTAGGCGAATCAGACGATGACACTACGCCGAGACATGAAGGCATGCACGAAGTTGATGTGTCCTTTCCTAATTTAGAGAGTCCAATATGTAACTCTGATACTCTTGATGTACAAGTTGATCTGGATTACAATAAAAAGGAGAATTTCGTTCCCAAAATTGTTCCTTTTCCCAATACTTTGTATGGAAAAGGTAGAAAAAATCTAAAAAGAATGATGTTACTCCAGAGACTGAGAAGTTACTTAAATATCACATCTTTTTGAAAATCTCTCTCTATGATGCCTTGGATCACTTACCATATTTTGACCAAGACCACCTCTTGTGTGATTCAGAACAGACTTCCAAAGAAGAAGAAGGACTAAAGAGCACAATATGTCAGATGCGAGATTTCAAAAGCCGCATTCGATTGTACTCTCCTAGATAACATTTCCTCTATTTATCTTCTACCATCTCATTTACTCAACAAGCTCGAGTTAGGACCTCTTTACAAATCTCATTCGATCATTCAGTTTGCTGATAGATCCGTAAAAAGACTAGGGGCATTTTAAGGAACGTTATTCTAACCGTGCAGGGTCTGCAATTCCCAGTGGACTTTATTGTCCTGGATATGGAATGCCCTACTAAGTTACACCTTACCCCAATCATTCTGGGAGGTCTTTCTTGGAGACCACAAAATCCCTTTTCGATTATGATACAGGGAAGATATCTTTTCGTGATGAGGGAAATAAGGTACATATAGAGATGACGAGAGAATCATCCAGTGTCACGTCCACAACTAGTTTCGATGCTTTGAGTTCCTTAACTACATGTTATTACATGAATGATGTTCACCTTGACGACCTTAAGAAGTATCAAGTAGAGACCCAAGATATCCTCGAAGAGGATAGGTCCGAGACTTCAGCTGGCAGCTCTTCCAACGGTACTCTTTATTTCATCATGGATGGTGATGAACACATGGAGCAACAAATTGAGGATTCTATTGTAGATATTTCTGAATCAAATAATTTACAGAGTCCTTCCACCTCAGATGATTCAGATATTTATTTTTACTTAGCTGAATTATTTTCATCTAATCATTCTAAGGATGAGCAAGGTAGCAAGTCGGATGATGTTTTAGACATCTGTTGTAGTCTGAGTTTAGAATATATTGAGATGGTGAATGACCATAAGGAAGAAACATCCACCAACAATACAAATCCCATCACTTAATCAGAGGATGATACAATAAAACTAGATCTGACCTTACCTGAGCTGGAGACCCTTCCACCAAACATGAAATATGCTTTCCTTGCAGGTCCACACCGACAGTTTCTGATCATTTTCAGCATATATTTGACCGAATAATAAGAATTCTATCTGATTAAGATTCATGAAAGAAACCGCAAGTCCATTAGGGGGACTGTATCCAATCTCGACGGGATAAATCCAGCTTTGTGTTCCCATCATATCTATCTTGATCATGGCAGTGGACCTTCCAGAGAGTTTCAGCGTAGGCTGAATCTGTCTTATGTAATGTAGACAAGAAAGAGATCATGAAATGGTATGACACCGACTTTATTTATCCTATCTCCAACTCTGAATGGGTTAGCTCATTACATGTTGTCCCGAAGAAGTCGGGCATTCATATGTTTAAGAACAAGTGTGCAGAGGAGATTCCTAAGAGAGTAACCACGTCGTGGCAGTTATGTGTGGATTACAGAAAGTTGAACACCGTGACAAAGAAGGATCACTTCCACATGACTTTTATAGACCAAGTGATAGAACGATTGGCAGGGAAAGAATACTTCTGCTTCTTAGATGGTTACTCCAGATACAATTAGGTTACTATTTCCCCTAAAGATCAAGAGAAGACCACCTTGACATGTCCTTTCGGTACGTATGCCTTTAGACAGATGCCCTTTGGATTGTGCAATGCCCCTGCTACATTCCAGAGGTGCATGCTTGCCATTTTTACGGACATGGTCGGTGATTTTCTAGAGGTCATTATATATGATTTTTCGGTCTTTGGTGAGTCCTTTGACAAATGTTTAGCGTACCTAGACTTGATTCTTCAGAATTGTTGTGAGGCCAATCTCGTTCTGTCTTAGGAAAAGAGCCATTTTATTGTTACAAACGGGATCATTTTGGGGCACGCCATCTCTAAGAAAGGCATGGAGGTTGACCCTTGCAAGGTGGATGTCATCAAAAGACTCGATCAACCATCCAACGTAAAGCAGCTAGGGTCTTTTCTGGGCATGTCGGCTTTTACCGACGGTTTATTAAGGACATCTCCAAGATTGCCCGATCATTAGCTGAACTTCTAGGCAAAGACATTGAGTTCTTATTAGATGATTGATAACTCAAATTTTAGGAGCGATGGGATGTCGGTTGTAGAAATCGCTCTGAACCAAAATTCGAGTTGATCAAACAAAAATCAGTGAAATAAGAGAGAAGATGAGATATGCGGCCTTTTCTCTCTCCTATTTCGTCTACACTTGATTATTTATCCAAATAGTGTACCTAGGTCAAACTCAAGGAGGCAGAATATTAATACTTCGATTTTCGACAAACGAAATAATCCCTAAATTCACTATATTCTTGATTTTACAAAATACTCGATAAAAAACTTTAAATTAACTCGACTTTACGAAAATTGAATCGAAGAAAATACTCGATGAAAAGCCTTGAAAATTTACCTAAAAATGTAGATGGGGTAGTTGCGTAACTATCCCAAAAATTTTGGAAGAAAATACAACAAGAATGAAGTCCAAAATACCCCTATAAGCTAGGGGTATAATTGTAAAACAAACTTTTATGTTCTACTACAAAATGGTCCCTAGAAAGGACTAAAATGCAAAGAAAATAAGATTCATTACATTTAGGTCCCTACGCAGGGACCTAAATGTAATATCTGGAAATACTGGAGTGGCTTGGAACTTCTAGAGGCTTGCTAGGCTTATAACGCAAATGTTCTACCAGTTCTCTGCAACGGTTGTGATTAGAAGATGAGGTGCGATCTGGACCATCTAACGGGGACACGTGGCAACAACTTGTAGCGTCCGATTGTTCTTCTATTCTTCAACATTCTTGCAGATGCAGCGGCGATGCCTTTATACCCGATGAACGATGGCGGACTTGGGCCTCCTGCAGGGCGTAATGGGTGACTCCTTCACCCCTCGAGCTCACTTGTGGTGATGTTGGCTTTGAGGTGAACAATTACGACAATGAAATGCCAAAGAAGATGATAGTCCGGCCAAGTATGACAGCTGATGAAAATATCTATTGATCTGAATGTTCTTCGAATAGTTTGAGCTACAGATAATTAGTTGATACTCCAAATCGAATATGGACCTGCAAATAAGTTTTATATGCTTGATTCGCAATAGAAATCGACCAAGAAGTGAAGGTTTTGCATATCTAAAACCTATTTCTAGGAAATGTATAAGCGTAAGAATACGAAAAATGGAAGATGGACTTGAGAGGACTTGAATTGGATTTGAAAGGGTATGAGTTGTGCGTCTAATAAGGATAATCAAGGTCATTAATCACATACTTAAGTAAACTAATTAGGGCACACAAATCGAGAAATAAAAAGGGAAAATGATGAAGGAATCACCTGGGAATGAGGTTGTATGAACCTTGATTGCTGTTCAAATCGCCGGAGCTCTATGGGGCGCGATGGCGGTGATACGAGGCATCGAAGACCTTGGAACCCTCCTCCGATCTTCCCTCTTCCACATGGGACCTTCCTCGAGCCCTGTCACGGCCGGTTTGAGGTAGGGCATGGTGGGGAAGTAGGGTCGTCAGCCAGGCAAATCTGGAAGCTTAGCTCGAGAAAAGTTAGTTCAAAAATGGCAATTTTGAAAGGATTTTATAGGTAAATCAATCAAAAGTAGTTGGAGGATCAATGGATGGCGTGTAAGTAGGTTGTTAGGAGAAGGAGATCGAGGGTGGAGATCAGAGGAAGAATCTTGGAGTGGAGAAAAAGTCAAAGATGGGCGGGTGGAATAGACTACCGATTGGCCTTCTTAAGGAAGAAGGTCCCAGGTGCTGACACGTGTCAGCAACTAGTTGGCCAAGTTCAAGAAAGGCTTTAATAAATACGAAATAATAGTAAATAACTTCATTTTAATTAGGTATAAAAGCGAAAAATGTAGGTAATTAAATTATCAAAATTATGATATAATTAGTTTTAATAAATAATAACTATTTTACGAATCTAAATTTTATATTAATAAATAAATATAAATAATACTTAAAAAATAGGTTTTGTTTTTTTAACTTAACACATTACTAAATAGTATATAAATTTTATATTTTCCTAATTATTAGGTTTATAAATTAAGTATATATGAATTTTTGTAGATTTTAATAGATTAATTTAGATATATTAATAAGTACAAGTCTAAGTTATATAGTTCATTATACCTATAAATTAGTTTTTTATCTATTTAATATAATAAATGATTTCCAAAAATTATGAAATAAATTAGGGTTAAAATACAAGATCAAGAAAATAATTAGAAATTATAAAATCAATAAAATAATAAAGAATATATTCTAAATAAAATAAATAGCCTTGAAAACCATTTGTTGTTAGGTCCCAAAACCAACTTTGTATAAATAGACTCTGATTTTAGTGATTTACCTCCATTAATTAGAGAATATTATTTTATGAACTTTAAAGGTGATTAGAGTGAAATTGGAGTTTGTATGAGAAAGTTATGATGTACGGAAATTGAGAATTTGATAATTTGAAAGTTGGATTTCTTGGCATATCTATAAAATAATATTTTTAACTTATTTTTGTATTTTTATATACATTTTTAGAAATTATTAGTAAAAGAGTTCTGTAAAAAATATGTTTATGAATTAATTAAAAATCTTTAAAGTTTTGGAATTTATTGGATAATTAATGAAGAATGCCTAAGATGTACAATTAATTATTTTTATTTATTTTCTTCCTTATCTCCCTCTACTTATTTATTTTTTTACCAATTCATACTAACTTGGTCTCGGGAATTAGGATATAAATATATCTTTGAGCTATATTTATTTTTCAAGTTACGTTGTACATATATACATATCTACAATTTGCCTTTATTTTTATTTTCTATATTTTTATTCTTTTATTTATTTACATGATTTTAATGCCTAAAAGTCCATTTTTATTCATGACTAAGGTTTTGTCAAAAAGTGAAATTTACTGGATATTTACATGTATTTGTTAAGACAAAATGGACATAGAATGTTAATGAATCATGGATTCATCAATGATAGATGTCTTCATGCCTTCCTAACTCTAAAATAAAAGATCATAAGTGCTCTTGTCCTACATCTGCCTGATTGATCTCTACCCTTTGAGATCTTGACGGATGCTTCAGATTTTATGGTCGGGATTGTATTAGGTTAGCAGAGGAACGGACTTCCAGTTGCCATCCACTATGCCAGCCATACTATAGATGATGCACAACGAAATTACACGGTGATAGAAAAAGAGATGTTGGCAGTAGTGTTTGCTCTAGATAAATTCATATCTTATCTTCTTTGCTCTAAAATCATTGTTTATATTGACCACTCAGCTATCCTATTTTATTGGAAAATAAGGACGCTAAGGCATGCCTTCTCAGATGGATTCTCTCACTCTAGGAATTTGATTTGGATATTAGAGGCAAGCCTGGGGTAAAGAACATGTAGCTGACTACTTCTCCTGTCTACAGTTCGAACAACCTTCAGATGATTACACGCTAGAGATTGTAGAGAAATTTCCAGATGAGAGTATCTTTGCAATTACAGAACTCTCCTGGTGTGCAGACATAGATAACTTTCTGGTCACACAAAAGAGTCCGCAACGTTGGTCAAAAGACCGAGTTGACATGCTAGTGTCAGAGGCACGATACTACTACTGGGAGGATCCGATTCTTTTTTGTGAAGGATCGGATTTTATCTACAAGCGATGTATTCCTCAGGAGGAATACAATAGTGTTCTCACTCTATGTCATTCCTTAGAGGCAGGAGGACATCATTCAAGAAAGAGGATAGCACAGAAGGTACTTCAGAGCAGATTTTGGTGACCGACTCTTACTAGAGATTCTTGCACATTCGTGAAGAGTTTTCCAGAATGTCAGAGTGTCGTAGGGACAATTGGTGCTCGAGATGCCATGCATATGCGACCTGTTATCATTGGTGAGATGTTTAACGCATGGGGTATAGATTTCATGGGATCGTTTCCCTCCAAAAATGGCTTTGAGTACATACTTCTTGTTGTTGATTATGTTAGCATATGGGTGAAAAATATACCCGCAAGAACCATTGATAGCATTACAGTGTGCAGGTTCCTAAGGGAACACATTATTTTGTGGTTCGGTATTCCACATATTCTCATTTAGATGGGGGTAGCCATTTCATCAATAAGGATGTGAAAAAGCCAGTAAAGTGTTATCCCATTGATCACAGAGTAACTTCTCCTTACCACCCCTAGACGAACGGCATGACTGAAGTTTCAAATAGGGAGATGAAATCTATTCTCCAAAAACTAGTACGACCGGACAGGAAGAACTGGTCACATCTTCTAGACCAAGCTCTTTGGGCATATCGTAGTGCTTATAAGACTCCCTTAGGTACTTCACCATTCATATTAGTTTACAGAAATCCATGTGATTTGCTCATAGAGATCATGCACAAATCTTAATGGGCTATCATAGAAATTTCATTAGAACTACAGAGAGCAGGAGCTAAGAGAAAGTTACATATGAATGATCTCGTATAGATTCAAAATCAGACATACGAGAACACACTCATTTACAAGGATAAAGTGAAGGGATGGTATGATAGACATATCCGACACAAGATCTTTGTTCATGGGAAGAAAGTATGGTTGTTCAATGCACGGTTGAGAGTTTTTTCTGGCAAATTGAAAAGCAAGTGAGAAGGATCGTACATAGTCAAAACGATGCACAGCAATGGTAGTATTGCTATATCGGATATGTCACCTGGTACAGAACCGTTTACAGTGAATGGGTAGATGCTGAAGCACTTCGTGGATACTACTGATCATCTAGCCTGAATCGAAGTGATCTACTTTGTACAGGATGCATGGCTACTCGTCCACTTCATCTCATCTTGTACAAAGACCTATGAAGCCATTCGATTTTTTTGGAGTACACACCTGTATATTCTTCATAGACCACAATCATCCCCATTTTTGCTCGTCTTATATGCTTAGGATACCATATCCTAAGTATAGAGGGGATCGATTGCCCCCAGATTCTCGTGAGTCGATTTTTGATCTTTTTACTTTTCTCATGTATATCCTTTCCTTCACAGTAATCAACCACATTTTTTATATACTTAGGATGCCTTTTCCTAAGTATAGGGGGATCGAGTGATTTCGATGATTTTGTCTTCTTTATTCCTTTTGTTCCTTCGTTTATATATCCATTTCACTCGATCACCTCATTTTTGTGTTCCACTATACTTACGATGACTTGATCGTAAGTATAGGGGGGTCTACTGACTTCACATCACTGATTCTTTTTCACCCACTTTTACTTAGCACAAGTTATATTCTCCTTTTCACTTTTCATGTTATGAGGACATAGCACAAGCTAAGTATAGGGGTGTGTATATATTTTGTATATACTTTTATCCATAACTCGTATTTTTATGTATTTTTTATGTCTATAAAATCCATAAAAGTGGGTGAGGGTAGCTTAAAATCCACGTATTTATTTATTATTTAAAAATCCTTGTAAATAAGTAAAATATGCTTAAAATCCTTATTTAAAATCCTAAATTAAAATAAATATTTAAAAAATATACTTAAAATATTTATAACACTTATTTAAAAAGCTATATCTATAAAAATATGTGTAAAAATAATGTAATCCTTGTAAAATACCTTGTATATAAAATTTGTAAAATACATCAGTTACTTAATCCATATAAAATATGGGTAACTTATCTTGTAAAATCCTTATACATAAAAATCAAAAAATCTATAAAAATGTAAAGTCTAAAATCCATAAAATTACAAAATCTTTAAAATACATAAAAAATGAGTAAAACTCAGAAAATATACTTCACAAAAATATTGTTGCATTTGCATTAACATTTTTCAGAATAAGTTTGATTTCTAGAATTAAAGAGTGGGGAAGTCTAAAGGATGGAGCTTGATTACAGCCTTTAACGTTCATTGTTAGGAGTCTAGTTAGGAACTAGAATTTGGATTCTTCAAGTCACTGACATAAATCTTTGGGTTCCATGAGACCATGTTTGGGAAGTCAACTCGAAAAGTGCCTAAGTAGAACACTCGGTGTCATCCGTACAACTCTTCATCAGTGAACCACTTTTGGACACGTGCACTTTACACTTAGCTCGACTTGCATGGAGCTGCGAAGGGCAATCCATCTCAGTAGTATGTTTCTATCCTTGTGTTTGCAGCATTGACGTCCAAGGACAGGAGATATTAGGGTTGCGATAGTTGCTTCAGATGAGGGAAGGATCTGCTGACACAATTTTTCCAAGACCTCAAAAAATGGACGGAATAAAAAGACGCTATATATGTCGAGGTACAAAGAGATGAATGCATTGCAAGCAAATTACAAAGCCAATTCAAAGAAGAAGCCACCAAATACAAATACAACTACAATGGTCCTAGCTTCCACCAAAAAGCCTGCACATCTTAGTGGAGACTTAGCTACACCGACTGGGCTTCAAAAGGAGATGTGTCTACACTGGTTACACCCCAGTTCTTTTCTCATTCTTCTTTCTCTCTATATTCTACTGTGGACATAGCATAGACTGAACTCAGAAGGGAATACCTACGTCCCTGAGGAAAGAATAGCTGGATAAGGAACCAATGGGAGTGTATAGCTCAGATGGGTGGCTTCTTCACTTCTTTAAGCAGGAGAGCTATAACAATTCATACATCGTACATATTGATTTCAAGGATGATAGAGTTTGTGATATGAATGAGTGGATCTAAACCGGCTGTTGAGGTAAACTTAAACAAGGATTTGTGGAACTTGACGGTCGTTGATGCTAAAATCCTAATCCTAGTTAAGGCTATGACAAAATTCTTGTTTCAGGCCCGATCGAGCTCTGTCATTTGTCTGTTCTCATGAATTCGTTTAGGAAAACAAATTCATTCTAACTTTCTTTCTTCTTCCTTTATTTTTTCAAATAAGTGTTTGCTAAGAGACTAGCAAAGTTTAAGTATAGGGGGTTGATGAATCCATGATTGATTAACATTCTATGTGCATTTTATCTTAAAACCCTTAAAACATACATGTAAATATCCATTTAATTTCACTTTTTCACAAAACCTTAGTCATGAATAAGAATGCACTTTTTGCATTAAAATAATGTAAATAAATAAATCAATACAAATTAAGAAAATAAAAATAAAGGCAGATTGTAGATATGTATATATGTAGAATATGACTTGTAAAAATAAATATAGTTGAAAGAGATATTTATAATATCTGAGACCAAGTCAGTATGGATTGGTCAACAAATAAATAAGTAGGGGGACATAAGGAAGAAAACAAATAAAAATAATTAATTCCACACTTCATACATTCTCCATTAATTATCTAATAAATACCAAAACTTTAAAGATTTTTAATTAATTCATATGAACATATTTTTCACCATATTCTTTTCCTAATTATATATATATATAAGTTCAAAATATTACATTGTATAAATGCCAAGAAATCCAACTTGTAAATTCTCAAAATCCATGTTTCCGAACATCATAACTTGCTCATATGAACTCTAATTTCACTCTACTCACTTTTAAAGTTCATAAAATAATATTCTCTAACTAATGATGGTGATTTCACTAAAATGAGAGTCCATTTGCAAAAAGTCAGTTTTGGGACCTAACCTCTATTGGGTTTTGCTATGCTATCTATTTTATTTAGAACACATTATTTACTATTTTAATGATTTTATAAATTCTAATTATTTTTTTAATCTTTTATTATAACCTTAATTTATTTCATAATTTGTAATCTTATTTATTGTTTTAAATAAATTAAAAACCCTAATTTGTGAGTATAAATAAACTTTATAACTTATACTTGTATTTATTAATATACATAAATTAAATTATTAAAATCTATAAAAATTTGTATATACTTTATTTATTAAACTTATAATTAATAAAATATAAAATTAATATACTATTTTGTAATTTATTAAATTAAAAGTAAAAAAACCTATTTATTTAGTATTATTTGTACTTATTAATATAATATTTATAGTTCCTATAATAATTATTTGTTATAAAAAATAATTACACTATAATTTAGATAAATTAATTATCTACACTTCTCGTTCTTATACCTAATTAAAATACCACTATTTACTATTTAATTTATATTTATTAAGGGATTTCTTGGAACTGGCCAACTAGGTGTTGACAGTGTTAGCACCGGGGACCTTCTTCCTCAAGAAGGCCGATCGGTTATTTGTTTCAACAACCCGACTTTGGCTTTTTCTCCAAGCTAACTTCTAACCTCCTCCTCCAATCTAATACGTTGATCTTCTACCTCCAACTACCCTTCTACATGCCAGCTATAGATCCTATACCTGACTCCATCAGATTCATTTATAAAAGACCTTCATCTTTGCCATTAACCAACTAAATCAATCCTGAGCTCAAAGCTTCCAAATACACCTGGTCGTCACCCCACCTTCACCATCATGCTCAGCCCAGACCTGGAGGTGACAACTCCGTCCAAGGCCACCACGATGAAGAAGGGAGACCAGAGGAGGACTACAAGGTCGTCGCCACCATGCATCATAGCTCTCCTGCTGCGTAAAGCTCTGAGAAGACCTCTCGTCGAGCTACTACCAAAAGGTCATACACCTTTAACATCCCAAGTCACATCCTTCATCTTTTCCATTTTAATTCTCGATATCAGTTCCCTGTTTAGCGTTATTAATCGTGTGCTTAGTATCCTTAATCAACAATCTTAGGCGTCTACCTTTAAATCCTCTCAAACTCAATTCAATCTACTCCATATCGCAATCATTTCTTGCATCTTCACTGCTATACGTATATTCTGGAAAAGAATTGTAGATCTTCAAAAATCTTCATTTCTCTGGCCAATTCAAGTGTGGATCGAGCAAGGACACTGTCGCTTGTAGGTCTTGATCATTGTTGGAGCATTAAATTCTCATCTGGAGTTTTAAAGCGAAGATGATTCGACTTCAAGTAAGATTTCCTCAATTGTTGGACCCGACTGAACTGCTAGCTTCATCATGATATTTCAGACATTTCCGTTGATCATGAAACCAACCCCTTTTAGGCGAGCTCGAGGGGTAAAGGAGTTAACCCTCTGGCCCTATCGGAGGCCAAAAAGCATTACCGTTCTCTAGAGATAAATCGGAGAACGGAGGATGGCCATTACACATGTGGCAGGTGAAGAACAAAAAGAACACGCCAGAACTCACAGTTTGCTGACTCATGGCCATCACCGACGGCCAAGATCACATCTCAGTTTCTAATCAGAGTCGTCCAAGGAGAAACGTTATGAATTTTGCATACTAGACACATCGAAGCTCCAGAACTTCAAGCTGCTCCAAATAATTCCAGAAATTACATTTAGGTCCCTTTGCAGGGACCTAAATGTGATAATTTTACTTTTCTTTACAGTTTAGTCCCTAAGCTAGCAAAAGCCTTGTTATCAACTGGTTATAAGAATAATTTAGCTGTAATGCCAAGGACACATTAACTAATAAGATTGAGTATTGGTTGCATAAGATGCAACACTCCCATTATATACGAACATTGTGACTGGAGATATGCAAGTGACATGAAAGGACTTGGCATAGTCTCTTTGGAATAGAGTGACTGATCAGCTTACCTAGCTATTTTTCTAAATAGATTATGATTGTCGCATGAGTGTGGATTTAAAGATTAGCCCAATAATAGCTCTTAGGGGGTAGTGGGAGATTGTTGGACATGAGAGACCATGACGAGCCATTAAGCAATAAATGTTATTGCGAATATCATTCCCTAATCTGAAATGAAGAATAACTAATTTACATAATAGGTCCCCTGGTGCAATTAGGATTATGTGCCATGGAAATCTTAATAATCATACAGTTGTTGATTCAATATTGAATCATAGAGACTAGTTCTTGGATGAATATCTAAAGAGTTAGATTGAGGACTCATCAAGCACCGTCAAATGATTATTAAGATATGATCTCCAGCCTGAGAAGGGGATGGCAATCTTTTATTTAAAGGTTGATGTCTAACCGACCTCCTGATGCAGGTCCTTTGCAGAGTATTATAGATTTGGAGGTGTTAGATAAGTTAGGTCAAAGAGTTGACTTAACGAGATCGAGATAACCAAGTCCCATCTCATATGTTGTCACGATATAGGCACACATCCTTTGATCGGAGATAGATATGTCACTATGTGTTTAAGTATGTACATTTGGCAGACCAATAGGTTGATGACCTTATCAAGGTCTATACACCGGCAGACTAGTGTGCATACAAGGGCATATGTGTAATACGATCTCTCAAAGGGATCAAATAGGTTCATTAATAACTGAAAGATATGATCTCACTCATGAGATATTGAGAAGAATCAAATTCCGCGCACGGTCATCTCGCTTTGGAAGCTTGATAGATTTGTAGGGTTTGATATATGCTTTTGGATTATATAAGACAACACCTCGGTATGATATATGCTTTTGGAAAGTATATGATGGATACCGACTCCCAATGATCGAATGAGAAACTTAATGATACATCCCTGAAGTAGACAGTGTAAAATTGATCTTATACATCTGATTTATTTTAGGGCTTCCAGTATGCAGGATGTACAGGTATTAGGAATACTTGAGGGTGATGTGATCATAAACAATTGTATAACATGATGCTTCCATTCCTTGGGAGTGATGAAAACGGTCCGGATTTTAGTGAATCCTCTCAATAGATAAGTAATCTGATCTTGGTCCAAATGTTGGACATTGATCTGAATATGATTCAGATGCAACGAGAAGATTCGATTTACGGTCTTGATTTAATCAAGCATCTATGAGAGGTCCGCAAGATCTGTATTTGAGGTGTGCTCTCAATATCCATGTCACTATATGTGGAACAATACAATCACCATGTCCTTATCTCCAACTAGCGAAGAAAGCGCATTATCCTTGAAAGAGTTCATGGATAATTTCATTGTTGATATATGTATCCAAGCATTCAGAAAATTGATAATTAAATCTCATTTTCATTATCATGAATAATATGAATTTGATTCATATTGTAAGGAGAGATGTCATGGATAATTAAATATGATTTAATTATCAAAGATGTGAATAATGTGAATGTGATTCATATTATTTGGGCACATGAGAATAGAGATCCAAGATGATTAAATGTGATTTAATTATCATGCATATGAATAATGTGGATAACACTATCCATATTAATCATATATATTATAAATGTGATTTATAATATATAAAAGAGATCTATTTGTAATAAACATTTGTTAGTTAAATGTTTATGTGAATTAGATTCACGTTGGACAATTAGTTGAAAATGTAATTCACAATTTATTTTGGATTGTGAATGCGATTCACAATTTTCCAATGGCAAGATTGCAATATTCACAAAATAATTATCAATTATTTTTTTAGAATAATTTAAAACAAGTGTTGTTGTAAATATTGGAGATTTCCATGTAATAACGTAATCTCATGAGATTACATAAGATTTTCACCTATTCCCATTAGGAAAGGTTTACGTAATCTCCATGCTTTATTGATTTAATTTGGAATTAATTTATATTGATTTATCAATATATATTTAATCTAAATGAAATTAGTTGTTGTTGTGGTTTTACAACAAAATCTTGGCCATTAAAAGAAACACAAATCAATGTGAGCCACTGGATGTGTGTTGTCCATGGATTGAGATCCATGGATCCCAAAATATTATAAAAGGAGAGGCAACTCCTTTGCTCTTCTTTACACAACACACAAGTTGGAGCCAACAACATATGCTCTCTCTTTCTCTACATGTCATCTCTCCTTCTCTCTCTTGTGGTCTTCTACCTTGATGCCCTAGAGAGAGTCGCTATCGCAGTAGCGTCACTATTATGTTGTCAAACTGTTTGCTCGTGGATCTCTGTCTCCTTTGGTGTGCCTTGCTCGTGAAGAAGACGATGGATCTTGTGTGTCGAGATCAGGAGATTCATCGCTTGGATCATCAACATGGATTGTGAGAAGAACGTGTTTTATCAACATGTTTGCAAATGTTTCCTCCATCAGATTGGACTTTTGATAGGAGGTCTCTTCATTTAGAAACTCGATCACAACCACGCTTCAAGTGGTAACCCTAATACTTGTCTATGGTTTAGACAAAATGATCCGAGAAGGGTTCTTGGATCATGTGGTTCTGTCGCATGATAATTTTTTAAATTCCGCTGCCCCGAGAAACTAGTGTGACTAGTCGCTCCTAGTCTCAATATAATGTGATCCTCACTCTTCCATGATGCGCTTAAGGATCTCACCATATCCTTCACAGCTATTGTACAATCAAATCATCTCGATCAGATGTGATGGTTAACTTTCATTCCAAGCTTCTATCTGAGTCGATGCTTCATGCCTAAGGATTCGACTACCCGAGCTTGAGCCGAGTCAACTACAAACACTACATGTGTCCAAGCCACAACTCAAGCCTCAATTTAACCACATGCAACTGTGGAGAAATTCAACAGCCTAGAGAATATCAGAAATTGCAGATAAATCCTCACGTAGAATAATCGCCTGAGAGGATTTCTGTAATTACATTTCAATCCATTTTGGACTTGTTTGTAATAATCAAGTTTCTTTTCATTTATGCCTTTATAATGTTCCATCAATAACTTGTGAAACACAGCTTTACTTTTAAGAAATTCAGTATCGTTGGAATGCTTGTTTCATACTATTCAATTTAGTGCATTTATATCACAATTTGGATCCACATTTCACATATTGAATTTTAGATGTATTAACTTTGTCTATTCAACCATTATTTGGAATTAAAATGAATTGCACATAGGTTGAATTGATCGTGCTTAATATTGATGTATCATTAATTAATTCAATTAAAATTGCAAGCATTTCTTATATTTAGTCAGGAGCATATTTTTGTGTAATTTGTCTCTGTGAGTACACTACACTATTGTCTTCCATATTAAATAAAGACATAAAAACTGATTTAAAAGTATATTCTTTTGCTTATATTTGCATTGATCTTGACATAGGACCTAGAAGTCACTGAATTAAAAAATTAGTATTTAAATCTTATTGAATAACTGATTGTGTCCATGTGTTCGAACATGGACTTACCCATGTATAAATTAAAGCTGAGAACTCTTCGTGGACATTTCTCTCGGTTAAGTTGATTGTCATTTGGCTGTGCTACAACGATAGCATTTTATTTTTGCCTTTTGTCCTTTCATCAGATGACATCATTGTCAGGGTTGTGGTCCATTATTTTATTATATTTAGTGTTGATTTTTTATTCTTGTGATTTTTAGAGATTCTTAGTTAAGTTCTTATATTGTGTGATGTATTGTTTTTGTCTTGTTTTTGTTTTTGTTATTTATATTATGTGTTGTATTTCCTACTATTTATAGCTATTTTAATTGCTTAATTATTCTGAGGATATATTTGATATTTTAATTGTTTTGTAGTAGGGATCGTGGAGCCAACGAATTGTGCAAGTTGACCTAAATAATTTGGAATAAAATCACCCTTGTATTATAGTTAAAAAAGACTCATTGTTTGTAGGTACATACCCCTAGACAGAGTGGTGAGGATGGATTCCTAAGGTTAGAGCCCAAAACCCTTGAATTCCACCTTAAGTCTCTAGGTCCGACTCTTACAAACTTTGGGAGATGCAAGTTGTTTCCTCTGATATAAGAAATATATTTTGGTTGTTCCGTCTATAAGCACCTTTTGGGGTGTGATATTGAACCTGACAACCCAGGAAGATCACTCCATTTATTGAGGTCTTGTAGACTTCAAAAAGGTGTATTAGGACACTTTGTATGTATATGTATAAGATTGTATTGAATTGCCAATTTAAAATTGCAAAAATAAAAATAAGCCAAACCCTTACAACTTTTACGTGTAGAGTTCGTGAATTAATTCAAATGTGTTTGTTTGTATTATATTATGTGAGTTGATTCTGCACATTTACGTGCACTTTAGTTACTAGCTTCTTTGTTGAATCGAATGCTCATATTTCCGTAACCCCTTGAAATCAAAGATGGATAATTGGTCGGAATTTTGTTCAGACTTTGAGAACTTATCATTGAACAATCCAAATATCATGTCTTCCAAGGTCCAACGACCTCTTTCCCTTGGACCTTCCTGGATCCGAAATAACCCTTATTTTAATCTGGTGTACCATGATTCATTCCTAGAGAGTAGTTACATCCCAACTGATCCCTTTCTTTCTTCTCTTCTCACTGAGAAAGACCATTTCCTCGGTGAGATCGATTCGATTTCAATGTCCTCATCAAGATATCATTCCAATCCTCTTTTTGATGAAGGTTTAGAAGATTAACTCATGATTCCTTCTAAGAAACATAATGCAGAGGAGGAAGAGTGTGAAGCATGAAGACCCAATGCTAATGGTACTGGCTAGGCTAGCCACTTCATAGCACAACACAACATTAATGAGAACGTAGATTGGCCAATTGAATGTGGGTAGAAATGCACCTATGGATGTGGAATACAACCCTAGGCAATACCAAATGACTAATTGGTTAAGTAAAGAAGAACTGGAAGTAGAATATGAGTTGAAGTTGCAATTTTTAAGGTTGGTGCCTCATTTTCACAGGAAAGCACACAAGGAGCTATACGCATTCCTTAGGGAATTTTAGTTAGTCTGCTCTAACCTTAGGAATCCAAGGTTTATCCAACACTACATTAGGCTCAAATCTCTTTCTTTTGCCTTGAAGGATAAGGCATATTGATGGATTAGCAACTTGGAGATAGTTTTAACTACAAATGTTCAGTTCAAAGATTTCTTTTTTAAGAAGTTCCACCCTTTGAGTAGAACTAACTTGATGTGTTCGTGCATCACAAGTTTCTCCCAACTATCTAATGAAGCATTATATGATAAATGGGATAGATTCAAATATCTCTTACAAAGTGTCCTTGCTATGATTTAGATCTATCTATCATGGTTTAGTCAGTGTTTTACGTTCTTAAACCTAAGGTGCAGAGCTTGGTTAGTGCTGCTTGTGGAGGCATATATACTTAACATGTGTGGACACCATATGAAAGGTGTTCGAGTGGATGGTTGATACAATACGAGCATAGAATGCTAGCATAGCTCAAATAGACATCCCCATACCACTCTTACCTAGAGGGAGAATGAGTGATATAGTGGATCCTTCCGACATGGGCATCATAGCAGACAAGTTGACAGACGTAGAGATGATCGATAGGAGTATAGATGAGTTGGAAAATAACTTATTCAAACTCCCTAAGCTTATGGTAGAGATTTCTGAGAAGGTATCCAAGATATTGATACTTGCCTCGACTGCATCTGTTGCTCCCATGTATCACGTTCACAACATTCAGGAGAAGCACGTGTTAGGGCTACTCCAGTTGTGGGTAGAGGACCGGACTCTTACCCACTCTTGTCAGCAGCAACCACCGTCTGTAGAGATATTTACTTAGGAGCCTTCCTAGGTGTTTGATGTAAATGGTGTGTGGTACACCCATGACCCTGTCAGGCAGGGGAGTTTAGGATACCACTTCTCTTAGTAGTGTTCCCCAACTTTCTGCAACACGTCATCTATTCGTACACCTCTTCCAGCACCACATAGCTATGGAGCCTATTCTTTCCAGACACTGAGGCAGTAACAACAACAGTACGTCCTCTAGCAGACGTACCACAAGGGCTAACATGGCCAACCTATGCAGCATCATTCCCAACAGTAGTACCATAGCCATAAGGGCCAGTCTTCATGTTCGTCCTTCCATTCTTCATAGTAGAAACCATCATCATCTAGTCTCATTTTTTTAGAAGCAGATTCTTGACAATTTTTGTCCCACATGAATGAGATACATGATTTGCGACATGATCTCAATCACTTGTCCCATTTACACTATGAGAAGACCACACCATCTACGTCCATTCCCGCCCAGGTTCAGTCTTACCCCAACTACAGAACAAAATTCAGCATTAGTAGTTAGATGATCAGGAATACTACTCAATTCTCACATATCTGAGCATGAGATTCTTCCGTTTGATTGTATGTCACATGTCACTCAAGAATGGAAGGACCGTGGTCATGCCTGATCGCGTGAGGGAGATGCGAGGACTTCTGAAGCTCACTCTGAGGAGACTTTAGAAGATGACGAGGCTAGACGTCGCTAGCATAATCTTCATCATGAGGCAAAGGCACTAACAAGAAGAAGGAGGAGTACGAGATCTACACTACAACATGAAGAAGATTCTCAACCTTCGAAGAATCTTATGCCTTTGGTTGAAGACAATGCAGCAGGCATTATCCAACCTGCAGTAGATTATTTTATTTGTGATTACAAATTGTTTGTAGAAGATTCACATGTGAAGAAATCTATTTTGAAGAATAAAAACATGTTTTTATGGATGATTCAGATTCTTCGCATTCATCTATTGCTTGTTTAATCCTTTTCTCCGAGCTCTTACGGTAGGAAAGCATAGCATCTAGAATATTCAGAAAGATGATCTTGACATGGTATATTTTTAGAAAGATATTATTATAGTGAATGTGTCATTCGATGAGTATGAGGCTATTCATCCAACTTTCTAGAAATATCTCAAGCTTCATTGAACACCTAGCTTTAGGTTGCCACTACTTATTGTATCAAGAACCAACCACTACTAAGGAAGAAGAGAGACTTAGGTGTGCATTATGTGGTGAGTCATATTGATGACAAAGCATTGTATGCACTCTCTTAGATAATGATTCATCGATCAACTTACTTCCTTTTGCTTTATATGAGAAACTAGAGTCGGTTCCACTTCATAACTCTAGAGCATTACTTCACTTCGTTGATAAGTCCATGAAGAAAGCAACGGGAGAGGTCAAGGACATTATCATGTAAATTGAGGGACAGAATTACATAGTGGACTTTATAGTCCTTGATATGGATATCTCCAGTCAATGGAGAGACTCACATATCATCCTTTGACGGACCTTCCTTAGGATCGATGGAGCTTCCTTTGATTATCATACATGGATAATGAAGTTTAGTTCTCCAGGTTGAGAAGTAGAACTGCAAATGAAGTAGATAAAATGTAGCGAACTGACTCAGAGTCAAGTACAAATTTCTCTTCATCTTCAGAGGTAGATTGCATAGTTGGTATATGGAAACATAACCAGACAAGATTGAGTGATACCCTCTTATCTAGAGAGGTGACGGTTCCGAAATAGCCCTTGTTAAATATCATGTATTGTCATGTGTTAAAAATAATATGTCGTTTCATTGTAGGCAGGTAATTGGAAATGGTCAGGAAATAACCACACTATGTTTTTACCAATTTTAATCAATGCGGTTTTATTTTATTTTACTTGGTCAAGTCCCAAGGTTGAACACAAGGAGACAAAGGAACAACTTAGAATTTTTTCTATCAAAGTTCGTGTACGATTTTCGAGGCGATCTTTGTTTTGTAATTTTTAATGCAATAAGGGATGCAAAATGCAATTTTGGTCTATTTTAGTGACTAAAATGTAAATATCGATCAAATAATGTTCAAAAAATATGAAACTTGGCCACGATGATAATTACAATGAAATGAAAGAAGTGTAACTTTTTTGGAATTTTGGATGCACGATGAATTTTTTATGAATTTTTAAATGCAAACAAAGTGAATTTCAATGTTTAATTATAATAAATATTGAGCCTAATTATTTTTAAAGAATAAAATTATCTAAGATTTATCACTATGTAATGGATCTCAGAAAAATCCGAAACCTCAAAAATGTGAGATTTAATATCTATTAAAAATCAAATATCGAAATATGCAAAATGATTTTTACTTGGCAAACTATGCATGCAAATTCAATTCTTTTTGGGCACAATGTTAAACAAGTTAATTCTACAATCCATGATTTTTCGATAATTTTAGAGCAACGGTTAGTTAATTATAATATTCAAAGTACAGAATGGGTAAAATATGCAATTTTCCACAAAAGATTAATTATTAATTATCTACTGATCACAAAAATACCAGACATATGTCATAATGTAGAGAATTAATTGACGAATTAAATGCCAATTTTTGATAAATAAAATAGCAGTGTAGAGGTTCAAAACTGAGGGGGAATGTAGGGGTATTTCGGAGAAATAAATAATTAAAAATAAAATAAAAATGCAAAATGACTAATATGAAATTACCGTAAGTCTGGGGGGAGATGTTTGCAAAATAAATAATTAATGTTGATTGAATATTTTGTAGAAATTTCATATCTGATATGAAGTTGCAGCTTGAAGATTCACATTAGTTGGATTCAACATCAAACAGATTCATATTCTTTCTTTCTAAATATATTCTTTTGGGGTTTAGTTTCTCCTATCTATAGATTATTACTCCTAACTTAGGTTATTTTTGGTCTAAGTATACAGGAAACCCGACCCTATCTTGCATATTCTTCACTTTCCTTTTTGTTGGTCTCTCTACTTTATTTTTCCTTTCTTCTTCATACTTAGGCTATTTTCAGCCTAAGTATAGAGGGGCCATTTCATTCTATTCTCTGTTATTCTTGTACTCTTCCATACAGCTTACATTTTGATTTAGTTCTTGTAGATTACTTTATATTTAGCATGAGTTGTGACTTCTTATCATTTTGTACTATGAGGACATAGCAAAAGCTAAGTATATGGGGTGTAATATTTCATATATAATTTTTCCATAGCTCATGGTTTTGACCTTTTCAAACTTTTTAGGCCAAGGGCATCATATTATTTTTGAACTGAGTTTTGTACAAATTATTTTGAAAAGTAATTGAAAACTTTTGTATACCTATTTGACATGGTTTTCAAAGTATTGTACATGGGTTTGTGAAAATACTGCTTGATTGTTTTGAAATCTTTATAAAATGTTTGGAAAACATATACTTATGTGACATGGTTTATAAAATGTTTTTAGAAATAGTTTTCAAGCTTTAAGGGTGTAAATGAAATTAACTTATAAATAAAGACTAATCCTTATGTCTCTTTAGTTTCTGCCTAGTGTCCTGGGTTTCTCAAATGGTGTGACTATTCACTGAATTGTTAGGTATTAAGTCGATATAAGGTTTTCTAATCATAGGTCTTTTACAGAGTCTAACATGGAAGAGATTCTGGATTTAACCTCTATATTTTGGAAGATCTAATCGACAAGAAGTTCTATGAAAAGAGTGATACCACTTGAGGAAGATAATATTTTGTTAGAAGAGTTAGATATGGAGGAGCCTACACATTTTCTTAAGGATATTCAATTATCTGATTCTCTTCTAACTTGTGATTTAGGTGGTTAAGATCTTTCTTATTCAGTTTTTGTAGTTCAATCTCTAAGGAAAAAGAAAGTGGAGCATAATGCATCCTGTGATTTCAAACCCCAAAGATCCAAGTTGGATTTTTGATATTGATGAACTGAAGTTGTGTTGTGTTGTAGGTATCCTCATGTTGTCAGTATTGTTACAGTCTGTTACGTTTTAATCCTAAGGGATACCTTTCTTGATTAATAAAATTCTTCAACTAATATCTAACTTATTAACATGCTAACTTTTGCTTTGGTGCTTTTCTTAACAGTTGCACTTTTCACTCAAGGCTTGAGAAATTCTTTAACAATTGGTTTATGAGGTCCAGAGACTTAGAGTTAGCATGTCTTAATCATTAGGGTCTTATACCTAATAATTTACACTTCCCTCGTTAGAAAGATTTGTGTGCTATATTGCATGTGTAATCTTATCTTAAAAGAATATGACCTTCACTCACATGCATGACAGCATTCATGATTAAGATGAGTTGAGGTTTCACTTGAGGAACTGTGATTCGGGATAAAATTAATGAAGGATTCATGAAAATTGAGTGTCAGCATCTTAGCCAGTATGGGACCCGGTTCTCATTCTAATCTCTTGGTATGGTGTGATGATATTAGAGTAAATAATTGATCAGTGTACGTCAATCCTTAATAAAAGCTGTGAAGCTAGACAAAAAGGAAAAAGATGATAAAATGATGATGAAATGAAAGTCTCAAAGCATTACAAAGTTACATCCATATAAGCTTACATTAATGGAGAGCGCTCCCAACCTTGAAGTGTCCATTTGGACCGAAGTATTAGGCCTTTAAAAGTCGATCTAGTATTATCAAAATGGGTTCTACATCATTAGCGCTACAAGTCTGGATGCAAGTATATTAGATACTTTAAAATGACATACCTCAGTGTACTCCCAGGAAAACAAGTACAAACGGCTCAATCTCTTTTGACATACACACTTATTGGCATTAAAAATATATGATTGTATTGAGTGAAGGCACTTAAGAGATACCTTGTTCCAATGAGAAGGAGAAAAGAAATGACAATATCCTATTACCTCCATTATTTGGCTTGCCATGTACACTTTGAAGTATGATGAACTAAAGAGACGTTGGATTGAAGCATGAATAGATTGAATTCCTAGTGTTGATGGTTGGGTCCTTAGGAGAGTCTCTTGTATTGGTACTTTGGGTGACATATTGACTCCACTCTAGTGAATGCAATCAACACATGAAATCATATGTCTTAATATATGTGTGTGTATACATTGAGTGTCTGATAATTAGAGGAGTTGAATACGTTTTGATTGGGACAAGTTCAACTTATAGTCTTAGGAAAAACCAACTGTTCTGGTTTTCTTAAGCCATGTTCTTGCACATGCACATGTCATGGGAATTTACTAAAATCGCTAACTTTGTAACTAATTCTTTATTTATTAGCTCGAGGATGAGCTTAGCTTAAATATAGGGGGGTGATGAATCCCAGATTCATCTACATTATTTTCTATTATTTGCTCTCTAGGTGAGTAAAATCAATAAAAATAACTAGTAATTAACCCTAATTAACTAAGTCTGAGTTGTAAATAAATAGGGGTTGATGGGACTGCCCCCAGCATGGCTGCCCCGCCCCATTTTTTGTTAAATTTTTTTATTTTTTTGAAAAATATCGCCATGTATATTCATATCTATATACCTCCTATATGACATTCTAATTTCATCAAAAATAGAGACTCCTATAGCCTCCATCCAGATAGGGTCGATTTAAAAAATCCTACATACGTTAAAAAATGATTGTTTGGATGGAGACCGTAGGAGTCATTATTTCTAATGAAATTCAAATGGCATATAGGAGGGATATAGGAATGAATATACATGGTGATATTTTTTCAAAAAAAACATGAAAAATTGGGTGGAGGCGGCCCCTTTTTTTCCAAATAAATAACCCTAATTATTGTGTATTATATACCCTATTAGTGTTATATTGTATGTATTTATTGAGAATCCAATAAAATTAATATAAAATTTTACATATTTAATATAAAATTAATTATAAATGAAAATCCATCAAAATGATAAGAAAATAAAAAAATAAGTAATTTAATACTTTAAATTAATTGCAAAAATAATAACTATGTATAGTTGATTTTATTTCTCTTTGAGTTCTACATTTACAACTTTCATGATGAACATTTTTCGAATTCTTCTTCTTTTTTTATGTTATATTTTATACTATTTTTTGTATTTCCCTAAATTCCTATTGGGCCATGAGGTGTCATCTGGAAGTACCACTTGGCCTCGCCTCTTCACTCCACTTTGCCTTGCTCTGGACCATTGGATCATCAGATCCAACGATCATGAGCTCATCATCAACCTCCAGTCTCTTCTTCCAATATGTGCGACCCTTTATGCCTACCATTCTCCACTAATTGCTTGCAACCATCTCTGGCAACCACGTTTCCAACTCACAATGTCTATCCCTTCCCTGTTCATTTGTAATCCTCGTCAAACCTCCAGATAGGTCTCCCTCTTCACGTGCTTCTTCCATTTGGTGGTTAAAACATCCAACTTCACCACATGAGCCTACCCTACATAAAAACCCCACCTTCGACCTCCAACTACTGCATATGCCCCTTGCGTGAGAGGAACCCCATCCATTCCACCTTTCTGTGACAGAGATTGGATGAGTCGGTCAGAGAGAAATGTGCTTATTCTCTGAAGAGATCCAAGGCGAACATACACCATGTTGCAACATCTTTGATGTTTGCTCGAGCTTCCACCATGGCTATGGTGGTCAAATGAGGACTTTAGAAGCTTTCAAAACTTCAAGCAGCTCAAGATTCATCAAGGATTACCTCCATCATCTTCATCTCATTCCAGGTTAATTTTCTGATCATTTTGTTCCTCATGTTCCTCTTATTTATCATTAGTATTCTATTTTATCTCTCGCATATCTAAATTATCTAATCGGTTGAGTGTTTCTCCATTATTTACATGCAACTCCCGCTGTAATCTTTCCATTTCTCCACAAACAAATCCATAGCATTTCATTCTAGACCTTGTCGAGGTCTGTACCCAATTTAGGGCTCCTTCTCCCAATCGCACACGACCCTTTATTCCATCTTTTGATCATCTCGATAGATTAGGATCGTACTGGGCTTTGTATTCTAACTATGCAGCTTGTTAATGATCAGAAATTGACGAGGCTCCGATCTAGTCTTTCTCTCGCACAAACAAACATTGATATGCCATTTCCACCAATGCCAACTTCTCCTAATGGCATCTTCATATTCGCCAAGCTTTAGCGAAGGTCTAGAAACCTTTAAATCACGTAGAGACGTACGACGGAGGATTTGGAGCTTCACCAGAGCTCCGCTACACCACCTCCTTAGAAGGCAGAGAGGGGAAGAACTTGTGCAGCAGATAATGTACAATGTGATCATCTTAATCAGATCGACGGTTGACCTTCACTCCAAGCATCTATCTGAGGCGTCGCTTCATGCCTAAGGATTAGACCACCCAAGCCTGAGTTGAGTCACCTATAAATGCCACGTGTGTCCAAGCCACCACCCGAGCCTCAATCTAACCACGTGTAATGCACATGACTATGAAGTAATTGCACAATAACCCATATAATATATGAAATTGCATACAAGCCTCATGCTTTGGAGAAATTATAAAATCAGCCTAGCAGGTCTCTGTAATTGTATTTCAATCCGTTTTGTTTGTAATAAAATAAACACGTTTCATTTCATTTATGCACTGTAATATTTCATCAATAACTTGTGAACCATAACTCTATTTTTAATAAATTTGGTGTCGTTGGAAAGTGTGTTTCATACTCTTCAATTTAGTGCATTTAAATCACAATTTCAATCCCCATTTCATGCATTGAATTTTAGATGCATTAACTATGTCTATTCATCCTTTATTTGTAATTAAAATGAATTACATAGGTTCAATTGACTCACATTGAGTTATCATTAATTAATTCAAATCACAAGTATTTCTTGTATTTAGTCTAGAGCATATTTTTGTGTAATTTGTCTCTATGCGTACACGACGCTATTATTTTTCATATTAAATAAAGGAACAAAAAATGATTTGAAAAAGTGCATTCTTTTGTATATATTTGTATTGAGCTTGACATAGGACCTAGAAGTCGTTGAGTTATATAATTACCATTTAAATATGATTGAATAATTGTTTCTGTTCTTGTGTTTCACCATGGACATACCTAAATATAAATTAAATCTAAGAAATTTTCATGGAGATTTTCTCTCGGTTCTGTTGATTGCCATTTGTCCAGTGCTACAACGAGAGCCTTTTTTATCACCTTTTGATCGTTCATCAAGTACAAGCTTCGATGAATTAAGAAATCAAGATTTGACATTAAACAACTAGAAATTAAACTAAACTAAAACTAAATCTAAGCTAAGAATGAAATTACGATCTAAATCATACAAAAAATAGATCAACAAGAGATAACATTCATTTTACGTATGCTAAAAGGTGATTTTTAATGTTGTTGTATGCATGCGAGAAAACTGAGATATTTAGATAATTTTTATTCAACTACAAACTAAGATATATCATATAATGCATAAGACAAGTAGAGGATCGATCCACATATATTTAAAAATTTTAAGTGGATTTTTATTATATTTTTAAAGGAGTTTTCAACTTTATTGATTCAAATTGAATCATGTTTTTATTTTTATTCATGAATCTTAAATTGTGTTGAAACCTCTATTACTAGGTTCTTGACAACTTATGGATCACACATAAATTTTCTAAGTATATTTTAGATTTTTTCTATTTTTGAATATTTTTGGAAGTGATTGGGACATTTATGTAATTCTAAGGACTTGAGCGTAAATAAAACTAAAACATAAGGGAATAATTGCAATTATAGAAATCTTATAACATAAATGAAACTTCAACTTTTTAAAATTACATAAATAGGTTGCAAATTGCGGATAAAATGAGCAAACTTTATGGAATTGCATAGAGCCTCTAGGGGACTTAAATATTATTTAACAAAAGTTCAATACAAAATGTAAATTTTGTAAAATTAAATAAATAAAATTTGGTAATTTGTAGAATATGAATCAGAATTTTAGCTAATTGCTTAAAGGACCAAAACTTATAAAAGAACTAAAAGAAATTGAAATTGCAAAGGGATCCCTAGACCCCTTCTTCCTTGATGATGGTGGGCTTCAACGAGAGGAAGTCTACAAGGAGTCGCAGATCATGGCATCGAGGGAAGGGGTGGGCCACAGTGTAGGGCAGGTGGAGTTGGAGGTGGCGATCAATGAAGCTTCGTGGATGGAGGAGAGAGGGGCGAAACCCTTGTAATCTTGAGTTGGGTCCTCCTTCATTTTATAGCAATAGAGGGAGAGGAGGGGACAGAGAGGCAGAGGTATTGGCATTGGGAAGGAGTCCAACCTAAAGGCTAGATATTATATCATAGCACATCACAGAAGTGGGTTGATTGCATCGAATAAGATCTCGGTCAACTAGTCATACTAGTTGCAAGGGGCTAGAAAATTTGAAAAAATTTAAATATGGGGAGTCACATGATTCGACTAAAATTCTTAAAACATTTCATAAGTATCACAAGTGAGTAATTAGGATTACCTCTTGGAGCGTGTTTGCGGTCATTAGTCTCTAAAGTAAGAGATTTTCCTACAAGGTCGATCTGACGTAGAAGCACTTGTGGGCATGTAGATGAAACGTGAAGCTTCAACAATCCATGTTGATGATATGAGGTTGGAATCTCCTAATTTTGTCTTGCAAAATAAAGATCTTTATTCATGAGTAAGAAGCACTGAAGAATGTGGAGATCCATGAGCAGTCGATCCGGCAGCATAATGGTGTTGCGATGACTGTGGGATTCCTCTCAACAAAATGTGGACAACCACAATATGCGAGGAGAGACCTTGGACATGTGGTAGAAAATAGATAGAGATTTAATGCACTTGCATTTGTGTAGTCGAAAGGAATAATATGGTGAAGATGCACTCCTAATTCAAATCAATGGTTGACATGTTGTTGCAATAATATGTAACAATAATTATTTGATTTAAAATAAAATAAATATGATATAAATAATCTTAATAATATTTAATTTAAGTCAAATCAATTTCATCTGAAAATAAAGGAAAGAGGATAAGCCTCCTCCTCTTAATAGAGTGGGCGGCCATACAAGGAGTAGGACTCCATGGCCGTCCACCCTTTTAAAGAGGAAGGTAGCTCTCTTCTTCCTTAATTAATAGATCATATCTCTTCAAATATTCCTCATGTGCAACAACTATTATTGCATAATTATTTACAAAATACTTCAAATTATTTGTGATAATTTCAATTAAATTACTGACAATTATGAATCATATTCAACCAACCAACATAAAATATATATTATATTTACAACTAATTATCTAATGTACACATTTAATTAATAAATTTTATTTACAATTAAATCTCTATAACATATTATAAAGCACATTTATAATATTTATTATTACTAAGGATAGAGTTATCTACGTTTATCATATATTTGATAACTAAATCATATTTAATTATCTTAGATTTCAATTCTCATCCTCACTCGGTTAACGCAGAAGGACGTACCATTTGTCTGGAGTGCCAAATGTGAGTTGAGATTCTAAATGCTCAAGGAGTGCTTGACTTCTGCGCCCATTCTCACCCTTCCTTCAGGTACCTTAGACTTCACGATTTACACCGATGATTCCAAGGAAGGGTTAGGTATTGTAGTGATGCAACGAGGGTATGTTGTGGCTTATGTATCACGACAACTGAAGAACCATGAGCGTAATTACCTCACTCATGACTTGGAGTTGGCAGGCATAGTCTTTACATTAACAATATGGCACCACTGTTTGTATGGAGTGATATATGAAGTCTTCACTTACCATAAAAGCCTCAAATATATTTTTGATTACGAGGAGTTGAACATGAGGCAAATGCCATGGATGGAGCTACTGGAGGACTACAACTATACCATCTCCTACCATCCTAGTAAAGGGAATGTGGTGACAGACAACTTGAACAAGGAAGCACACACTGAGGGTTCACTGCTTGGTTACAGATTTGGGATGTGCTCACTGCACTTAGCAAGTGGCATCCATTTAAGGGTACATCTGATACAATGACCGTGTTGGAAAAGTATAATAGTTTGTAGGATAGGATTGTCCAGGAGTAACATATAAAGCAAAGGATCCAGAATGTATAACACGGATGTTTGAAGGATGAGTTCGATGGATTCTGAGTTCGTGAACCCATCCTTTGAAAGTGGGACTATCTTTATGTTACAGATGAGGAAGAGATGAGAGATATCTTCGATGAGGTGCATAGTTCAAGACTTTCTATACATCTAGGTGGAACCAAGATGTACCAAGACTTCCGCCAGCACTTTTAGTGGGAGGGTATGGAGAGGGACATAATGAAGCACATTAGCCAATGCCTTGCATGCCAAATGGTGAAGGTAGAGCAACAAAGACCACCTGGTTTACTATAGCCTCTTTCCATCACAATATGAAAAATAGGATAGCATCTCCATGGATTTTTTCACATCATTGACAAGCACCCCAAGTGGGCATAATGTGATATGACCTATGATTGACTGATCAAGTCAACCCATTTTATTGCGGTCAACATGACATGTACTCCAGTTGAGCTAGCCAGATTATACATCTAGAATGTCATTCGATTGCACGGGATACCCAAGGAGGTTGTGTCAGACAGGGATTCATGTTTCACTGCGCATTACTAGGGAGAATTCGTAAGAGCCTTGAGGACCAAGCTACGTCTGAGTTTAGCCTACCATCCACACTCATATGGGCAGTCTGAGAGGACCATTTAGACTTTGTAATATTTGCTACGGTCTTGTGTTGTTGAATGGAAAAGGATCCTGGAAGGATCACATTCCATTAGTTGAGTTCCCATACAAAGCCAACATGTTGACATAAGCATGACACCTTTTGAGGCCTTATACCATAGGTTATGCACCACTCCCTTATGTTGGTAGTAGGTGGGTGATAACGCCTTGTTCACCCTATGGAACATAGAGGAGGCCTCTAAAGTTGTGGAGACTGTCAGGAAGATATTGTTTATCGCATAGAGCCTTCAGAAGAGCCACACCAATAAAGCGGCATTCAGACCTTGATTTTCAGGTATATTACCTACATTCATACCTTAAAATATATGATTCTTAACCAACCTTGTGTGTTTGAAGTATTCCTCACGACCATGCATTGGGAATTTCGTGTTCCTGCGTGTATCACCGATGAGGAGCATTCAAACATTTCAGTCTTAAAGGCAAGCTTGTATAGAGATTTGTGGGACTGTTCAATTTTTTTGCCTGACTTAGGAAGGTAGCTTACAGAGTGGCTCTTCCCCCCACATCTTGAGGGATTTCATGACATGTTCCATGTGTCGAATCTTAGGAAGTATTACCAAAAGTTGTATGAGATTCGATTACCTGATTACAATATAGTTTTACCTAGTAATAGTGTGCTTTATTACCAGATACTCACATATTAGGCAATTTCTTAGTAATTATGATTTCCAATTCTATGTTACGATCTTTAAAATTTATGATCCAATTATACTCGTGCAGCACAATTTTTGGTTTTCCATGTGAAGATTGATTATTACGGTAAACAATGACTTTATTTAGAAAGAACAAACCATTTCTTAGATAATTTAGATGATCTCTAGGTACAAAAAAAGAGTTATTCTAATTTTTTGTAATTAGAACACGATTTGTTCTCTTTAAAATCCCAAGTATGCAATCAGATACAAGGTCCCCGAGTATCTGGATCTTTAAAAGCTGACATTTTAGATTTCTAATAGAGTGTTTGCTGGACATGGGCAATGCATTTCTTGGTATTTTCTTTTGAGGGAGTATACTCGATATTTAATCATTAATTCTTTTGTGTTGGACTTGTGAGTTTCAACAATGGTACTATTTTTTATCTTCATACTTATTATAATAAAATATATTAATAACATATAGGGAACTTTTCCTACATTGATTGGTGAAACTCGACATGTATCAGGCTTCTTACATTCATCTGCTTGGTCCAAAGCCCCAATAAAAGAGGTATATATTAGTCAGTTGGCATCCGGTGGAAAACTGAGTGGGATCTTCTAACAAAAGGTCCAACATGATATCATGCCAGTAAAGTATTAGGCATGCTGAACCAGAGAATTAGGATTTTACTTCCATATCATTGTTGCATACATTAATGGTTCTTGAGTATCAACTCAATGCTGTGGTTAAACATCATGCTGATAAAACTTGAAAATTAATTCTTTAGTTATTTTTACGTGCTCATGTACTTTTTGTATGCATTCTTAGATTGGACTTGTTCTATTTTATATATAGACTATATTTTTGGGTGGGATGTTAACAAAATTAACGGATGGTTACATATTGGGATAGATAAGGCTTTAGAGAAGTGCAGCTAAAAAATGTCCTTATTTTACATAGTACTTTTTCATACTTCAGCTGTCCTAGTTGAGATTCATAAAATACAAGTTTTGTCCATGTGAATGATTATCACACAAATGAACATCTCATGGAGTAGGAGTCTTTAAAATATATTGCTGGATAGAAATTGAATATAGGGATGAGATGACACGGTGAATGGGTAGATGGAGTTAGTTTCCGCCAAGGGAGGGGCATGCACCCTTGGAGCCTCGGGTAGAAACGTAGACATGGCGAACCAAACAGCTGTGTTGGTTGGAGGACATGTTACTTGGCACACTGATGAATCACCATGCATTGTTCTTCCTCGATACTTGTGTGCCTCTAGCCTAGTGCTTCAAGTGTGGGCCAAGTAGTCATGTTTAATAGTCGAGTGTTTCTCTTGTTAACTTAGAGTTAACCCTCGTCTACTGGCTGATATAGGCCATATTGGTTAGTATTCCGAGTGGGAGCACTAAGAGGGGAGCTCTAGAAAATGTGATTAATGAAGTTGGAAATGAAATACAAGTTTCATATGCATAAGGACGATTGGGATGGTTGTGGTGATTTCGACTATGGTACAAATGATCTTACTTAGTAGTCAGTTCCCTGACTCATGTGGGTAGTGGACTCAGGCGATGATAATGATTTCGTTGGTTAAATTTTGATTTGAGAATCAGAGCTACATTTTGATAAGTGAAGCAAATTAGCCATGTTGGGAACTTAATTGGGATGCATTGTACTCTATCGCATGCTACGGAGGCACCCCAAAACTAAGGCCTTCTTATCACCTTAGAGTCATAGTTTCTCATATGTAATGAAACTAATTATAATTTATTTATTTGTGAGGGTGAATTACCTAATTGTTTCTTTTGCACACTTCCAATACTTTAATTGTTGGAATTTTTATCTCGTACTGGTCAACTTTGCTCATAATGTACCTATGTGTGCATCCACAAGTTCTCAGAAGAAGCTGCAACAGTGAGCGGCCATTGTTTGCTTGGAGCTACTTCTTTTGTGCAACTACAAGATTTTTTGTGGTACAATACTTGTTGCTTTATTTTTCTTATCGTACTTGTAGCATTTTGAGAGACATGAGATACACCATTTACGTATGAGCATACTTTTTAATTCATACATGTAATATTTTTGTGGACATGAATCGTAATGAAATGGATGATGCATATAAAGTGAACGGAAAGAAAATTTTAATTCCAGACTTATCTGCTATTTTCTTCTACCTTATAATATTTTGTGTATTTCGAATGTGGAATTGCATATGCGTGGAACCGATTTGTTGAATACATGAAACTTAGAGGGATGATTGCCATATACATGTACGTAAGTAATTGTGTATGTGTGCACATGCATGTCTATACATGTGTTTTTATTAAACCATTCGCTCCTCTTTGTTTCATACCAATTGGTCCAGTTTGGTATTTTGTGCAGTTATAGGTTCAGTTTGCTTTATTACATACCCTTTTCAGTTGTGCTTCATCATTTTAATAAAATAAAGGACTATGTATGGATCTATGATGAATCTGTGATTCATCACTCTTAAAGTTGAAAATAGAGCCTTGTCCCCGAGTATGTAGCAGCATATTTCCCGTTATTTTGCATAAATAGCATTCATGCATCAATCGACAATACATGCATTTTAGCATTCATATTTCCATTTAAAAAGAAGCCAATTAATTTGTAAAATCCACTTGTAAAACATCAACCGATAATTCACCTAATTATTTTGTATTTTATATCCCCTCTAAGATCAAATAACTCCTTCCTTATACTATGTACTTTATTAGTTAATAATATAAGGAAGAAGACCAAAATTCCCTATTTTGTAAACTACCTAATAAATCCCCAAGCCCCTGGACCTTAGATTGCCAAGATCCCTCTCATACAAACTCCGAACTAGGTCTGCTCACCTTCAGATTAATACACATACAGAGGCCTTTAAAATGAGACTAATTTACTAATTTTATTCAATTAGGAGCTCGTATGCAAAACTTGGGTTTTTGGGCCCCCTTGTATACTATATATATGTATATTGGCATTCTTGTATTTTTGTATCATATTTGACCTCATCTCCGTTTTTTGTCAACATGAAACTTGTAGATCTCATCGAGATCTACAACTTTCATGTTTTATGTTTTTCCAAATCCGGTGTCCTTCTCTCTCTAAATTCACTTTCTTTCTCAGCCACCCATAGCTGGCCACGTGGCGTCGTCTGATTGCGCCACGCGGCCCGCTTCTTTGCATGCCACGCACCCAGCCTTCCCCACCGTCCGATCACTCACCCCCTCTATTGATCCGGGCCGTTCATCATCGCATCGCCTCCCAGCTGCCCGATCTAACCATGGATCTCATCTAGATCGTCCCTTCGCGCTTCGCCCTTAGCACACCACGTGGTGTATTAGGTGCCCTCCGATCATCGCCAGAGGCTCTCAATCCTAGCCCTCCATCTCGCACGATATCTGGACCCTTCGATCAAGACCCCAGACCATCTCCACCGCACGCTAGCGCCTCGACCTGCGTCCGCTACGTAGCACGCCCTGTGCCCTTGATCTCGCTCCGTAGATCTAATCTTCACCCTTCGCTTCCGCCCCTCTCCCGACCGTTGGATCGCTCGATACAACGGTCGATACTTCATCTCCTACCTCCCGCACACCCCGCATCCCACGTCATCCACCGGGCGCAAGGGCTGTGCCCTTTCTATTTTGGGTGCCACGACGACCACCATCTTCGCCCTCTGGCACCATCACTATACAACACACTCTTCCCTCATCCTCGCCAACCCCCTCGTTCACCATGAACTCCCTCAACCTCTCTCCACGATGCCCACCAACCCTACCTCCTCGCTACCTACGCCGTCACCTTCATCCTATAAATACATTCACCTCCGTCCACCTTCACTCCTATCTTCCATTACGAGATGTATCCTGGAGCTCAGAGCACCCATTGATGGTAGCAATTGAGTGTGAAACTGAGTGAAGATATGCTTCCACCTCCGGCAAGATCCACGACGTCGCCATACCATGCTGCAGCTTCTCCAACGAGCTGCTTGAGCTCGGGCCCCCTACCGTCCCTCGAGCGATGACCAGGAGCACTGCATAGAGCTCCATTCCACAGGTAGACACCTCCATCTCCTCTCCGTTCTTCTTCTTCTTTTTCTTTCTTCTTCTCCTATTTTATTCACTGTCCTCCCTTCACTTCCTGCTCTGTTGGGCATCCACCGAGCCTCCCCACGAATCTCTAATCTCCGTGCCATACTCTATTAACCTCGACGACGCACTCCACTTCACGCTGACGCCAGCTCCGCTACCTCGACAGAGCTCGATCACCGGACCCTCACTTCGCCATTCAGGCCTCGCACATCACTCACGATCACTCCACGTACACGTTGCATGCCTCGGCTATCAAGATAACCACCTGCAGGTATTTCTACTTCGATTGGCCGGAGCTTCATCGGAGCTCAGCTCGAGATTCACTGCTACCGGTCTCCAGTTCGCCTCGGCCTCATCTGAGACCTCCAGCAGCCACCTAACGCTCCCACGGCCTTTCCCAGCTTCTTAGCAACATCCGGTGAGCTTCAACGACGACTGGAGGAGGCGGAGGAGCTAAGGCCGCTTCACCAGAGTGCAGCCTTCTCCGCCGCAGAAGGCAGAGGACCGTTGGGCACGAAGCCCAGCAGCCGTCCGATCACCTTGATCGGACGGTTCGTAGCCATCCACGTCGCCATCAGCTGCAGCCGTCGGATCAGGAGGATCCCATGGCCCAGAACACGCCACGTCACCTCTTCCCTCGCGCTCCAGATGCTATCGGATCAATCTAGATCCAACGGTCATTGATCGTCCACGCCTTCTTCTCAGGAGCCAGCGTCCTCCGTTGGATCTTCACTTGGTCCATGGTTCACATCGAGCCACGTCACTCGATCCGAGCCTCTTCCCTGACCACCAGGCTCGGATCCCCCGAAGCTATTCCGAGCCAAGTCCGAGCCTTCGATGTTCCACCGACCTGGGACCCCATGTGGTTTGCGCGTGTGATCTGGGTAATTTGTAGCGAGGCCCTTGGAAGTTTTCATAATTACATTTCAGTTCCTGCCAGGAGACCCCACGTGAGGAGCACGTGTTATGTGGGAAATTTGCATCCACCCCCTAACATTATAGGTAATTGCATATCAGTCCCTATCATCACGTTTACTTTTTGTCAATTTTATTTTCTGTCATTACAAATAGGCCCCTGTCTTTGCACACATATTTAGGCATTCATTTTAACTCATTTTTCAAGTTTGAAAATTACATTGTGTAGCTTAATTTGTCCTCTTTCATGTGTGACATTTGGCATATTTTGGAAGTAATGGTTTTTATTATTAATTACTTGGTGAAATTTTCTCATATTTTGCCCATTTATGCCTATTAATTTGTAGTAATTTCTCTAAGACCCTGAAAATCCCCAAAGATTCATATTAGATTGAGGATAATTAAGTTTACATTGTTTCCAAAAATCATCTCATTTACGCACATCTCGAGGCCTGAATAAATCATTTAGTGATTCACTTAATTAATTTTTAATAGGTACATTTCACATGGAAATTCAGGTTTATCAATTTTCCTGGATTCTTCACACTTAGACCTATCTAGGATAATTTTTATATCTAAAAACATTGTGATTTGACATTTATTAAAATTAATTTAGTCAACATCACCTTGCATCCATTCAAAATTCGTAGTAAATTCATCCAGTGTCAGAAAATTCTAAAAAAAATTAGTGTAGTTTAATTTCATCATATTTCACCATCTGGCCAAGTTTCATAATTTTTGAAATCAATTTGACCATCTTTCTGAATTAACTTAGGAATTGGCCCGATATCGCATGTGTCTTTTCTTTCTTGCATAAAATACATTGAAAAAGACCAAAAAAAATATCCCCTGAAAATCAGACCTTGGAACTTGCTTAAAATCTACCTGAGGAGACAGCTGCCTCCTTGAGTTCGACCTTGGGCTTGCCCAAGTAAAATAAATTTGCCAATCGTGATTAACTTAACATTAATTAAAAGTGGTTTTTGATCTGCTCTTATTATTCGAATGCAACGAACAACACAACGATTAATTTGACCATTAATTTGATTAAATTAACAAGGGTAGTAAGACGCTCGTCAATCTATTAAGAGTCTGTTAGGGTAGGGGGTTAAACCCTCTTTTGGGGAGGTTTACTCCTCTTAACCCATTCATTCTCTCTTACATGTGTTCATTTTTTTCTCTTTTTTAATACATTAAATAAATCAATTTTCTTTTATCAATTATATTAAAAAATAATATATTATACCATCATATCATATAAAATTATAAACTACTCGACTTCTACTCACTTTTCCAAACTTAAATACAATCACATCACAATAACTACTCACTTTTTCAAACTTCAGTACTCATATCACAACAAATCCACCCCCAGTTTAACCCTCTATCCAAATATCAAAACTAAAAAATATGTTACCTTCTACCACTTTAACCCAACCTGCGTACCAAACGCATCCTAAGGATTTTTTTTTTTGAGTTTCTCGAGATTGGTGTTTGGAGGTAATTAAATTTGTACTTTTACGAATAACACATGGTTTGGCCATCTTTTTTGTAAAAGGAATTTGGTCAAATTTGTTAGAGGGGCTAAGTTTATGATGTGAAGTATATGATGACTAAAGTTTAGTCGTCTTGTTTTACGTAGATATTTGTGAAAAAATGTCTTCTGCTTCGTAGAAAAAGTCATGATTGGAAATTTCCAGCCTACTAGATATTGTGATTCAATGAACATGACATAATAATTAATTTGTATTACTTGAAAGACCATGCACTTTTTTACAAAGAAAACCACTTCCCACGCCCACAGGTTGGGTGGATGCTTCAACATTACAAGACATTTCTGTCCCTGCGAGACATATTTATCTTGTTTATATCAAAGTGAGAGGTCTGGTTGGACGAGTGTTTTTCCTCGCTTGAAAGTTTTGTTTCGAGGTTAAATATGACGTAATCTCTGAGCTAAGACGATTTTGTCCTGAGATAAACTATCAAAGCATAGATTGTCACGTTACTTATCATTTAGTCGATTTTTGCCTATATTATTTATCTTTTCTCTAACAAAAATAATAGACAAACGTTGTTTCTCCATTCTCACACTTTATTCCGGAGCCGTTCCTTCAACAGGAGTCCAAAGATAACGGGATTACATCGTGATTGAGCCAGTTATTATCTATATTTCTTATCCCTCAAATCTCAAATAAATTAAACAAGTAAAAGGAATAAATACCCTATATTCTACTTTATTGCTCATCTCACATCCCTTTCACCTGGCAAAAATTCTCACATAATCTTGACAAAACCATATCTTATTAGTCACAAAATATATAAACAAAAGGTACTTGTAGGAAGATTTTTTTAAAAATAATTATTAAAATATTCATAATTAATTAAATAGACATCAAGTTGGAATATTTTAAAAAATGGTTATCAATTAGCACTTGAGATGTTGATTGGAGAAATCAATCTCAAATGGGCAGCTCAGGTGCCGATTTGAATTTCTCCTTTTTGGATAATTTATATTTATATCCATCTTTTTATTACCATCAAAATCACCCAACATTCCTTTTGGGCCCATTTGCATTCATGCCCCTCCTATGAAGAAATAAAAAGATTGTTGGGTGATTTTTTTCTGCTTGAGGAAGCAACATGTGGGATAGGAACGTAAATGGCCCAAAAAGGTGCATTATAATAATTATATTATTATAACATTGTGAATTGAAATAATTCATAATATTAAAAATTATTTTTAATCTTGTGGATCGATTTCTCACAATATAAATTATATTTATTTTGAATAATGTGGTAAATATTAAGAATTATTTTATAATTTGAGTTTAATTGACATTCAAAATAAACTTACCGTCAACCCTGCCCAACCCTGCAACCAAACAGGCCCAATGGAGGAGAGGGACAACCCACGCAAATAGGAGCAGGGTGACGGCCGCAATGCCGCCCAATTCTTTATTTTTTTTTATTTTTTCGTAAATCAACAAATGATTTTATCCCTTTTTTCAGAAATTCCCCATCTGTACCTGCAATTAAATAAAAAGATAACTAAATAGAGAACAACGGCTTGATCCCAAATAAAAAATAGAGAATTAGTAGGTGAGGAGGTTCCATCGGTTATGATGCAAGGGAACTGAGTCTCCGGCCACCGTAGCACCGCCGACTGCCGACTGGAGTCGCATCAATCCGCACCTCGTCATCAATCGCCTGGAACCCGCTCGCCTGCACCGCCAGCCCTCACCCTCCAGCCACAACTGCAGATCTCCACCATCCACCGAAGTGATGCCCGCACGAAGGAGTCCTCCGCTTGGAGCCCGTTGAACCCACCTCCCTTGCCTCCGCGCGAGGACCACGCGGTCCCCATTCACTATCATCATGTGCCTCCACCAAGCTGCATGGGAACCACCTTCGCCTGGAGTGAGGTCCTCCACCTAACGTGAGTTCATTCGATCGACCTCCTGCGCGGTTGGGCCTCCTCGTCCTGCTCCACCCGACATCGCATCCACCGTCATTGATCAAAGATGAGAGCCCCGTAACCCCGTTGGAGCCCCTTCCTCCGCTCGACGTCACCGACGCCTGCAGGAGCTCTCGATCCTCCCCGACCTTCCTCCTGCACAGGTGGGTCTCCTCCGCCTGATCTGGCCGCAGTTACACCACCGCTGATCGTCGTTCATCTACCTTCACCCGCGCCCCCAAGCGAAGCTGCCGCCATTCTGGGAGAAGAAGAGGGGTGGCGCCACCATTTCCCTAGGCGTGGAACAAAAGCAAAAATGCAGTATGCCCTAAGTTATTTTGGGTAAACTTACAAATACAACCCCAAATTTCTAATAATTGCAAAGAGACCTCAGCCAACTACAGATCACATGCTGTGCATGCATGCCTAGGGTAAATTACAATCTTTTCCCGTACTTTTATTTATTGTTATATTTTAATGTAACAACAATAAACATTTGTATTTTGGTCCCTATTTTCCAAACTCTGTTTGCTTGCTTTTTCTAGTTGAAATAATTTTTTTAATGGTTAAACAATTCTAGAAAAAAATTATTATATTTTTATTGTGTTCCTTGTCATTGTATAAATTTTTCATTCCATTTTGTTATCATTTAATGCTATTAAAAAAATCAAAAACATCTTGTTTTTTACTCCTTGAATTTTGACAATTCGTAAAAAATTGAATATTGCATCAAAAATTCTAAAAAATTAGAATAGTTTTCTTCTTGTGTGTTTTATTTCTATGCAAATTGATGCATTAATCATTTTTAAATCCAAAAATTGTAAAATACGAAAAATATTTAAAAAATCATAGAAAATTGTAGAGAAAAATAAAAAATAGTTATTCTATTTCATGTTTGTAGATAATTTATTATAGTTTTAAGGGAAAATAAATCTAGGAACTTTTGAACTTATTTTATATTTTTAAATTGCCAAATAATCATGTGTGTTTACTGTTTGCTTCACTCCATATTTTTATTCATTTCGAAACTCTAAAAAATCTAAAAATCATCCAAAAATCACCAAAACTACTATAAAATTAGAAAACACAAAAACATTTTATTTTGATTTTTCGACCATTTTTATCGTATTTGAAAAAAGTTGCATTTCATTCGTGTATAAAATTTTATGAAAAACTAGTTATTTCTAAAATTAAAAATTTGCAAAACTAAAAACCAATAAAAATTAAAAATCTGAAAATAAAAAATACAAAATTATAAAAATAAATTAAGAAAAAGAAAACCTAGCATAGTGTACATGGAGATTCCTTATTCTTTTCATTGATTTTTCGATCATTAGAATAACCCTCGGGATTTGTAGCCTCCCTGAGTTCGATCATGTTTCTTTAAAGGTAAAATAAATAACACAATTCTCTTGCAACATTTTTTGTAAATAATTTAGTTTGAGAATAAATATTTTTTGTTGAGGGATTATTTGGGTCAACAACATCACGCACACACACACACACATTTATTTTCAATAATTCAAAAACCCAGAAATTCGACCCAACAAAATGGCGTCATTGTTAAGGAGGCACGACGAGGGTAGTTAGGTTTCTCTTTTGAAATGTTATTCTCGGTAGTACATTTTTGTATATACTTCATTATTCTTTTCCAATATTTCTGTGAACATATTGTGGATTGCAAATTGTTGAAGAGATACAACGCTTGCAGTATCCAATTTATCGGACATCGAGACCTCCCCAAGATCGGACTTAGGATTTATTTGAGATATTTTTACTTGCTCTTCATTTTTTACCTTATGTCCATTTGTATGTTTACTTATTCATAACCACTGCATTTATTTCATTTTTTCTCATATTTTAATCCTTGTGTTTCTTACACATTCTTTATCGTCTATTTCTGGCAAGGGCCTGATGAGCGACAACGACTTTCTTAGGAGAGTCAGTGCACCCAAGCGAAGCAGGGGTGGCTTGATTCTTCACCAAGATGTAGGAGAGCATAAGAGGAGGAGACGAAGATTTGAAAGAGACCAAGCATTTAAATTTTTTATGTGCATATACTTTCCTTTATTTATTTCTAGCATTTGAGATCTTGTAAAAGGACATTATATATCTTGTTTGCGGGGTATGTTTCGCCAAGTGCCGCTGCACTTGGGGGACCTCATCAGTTTTGTTTTAATCGTTTTATTTTTATTTGTTTCACAAAGTCTTCACACTAAGCACCTAATGATTGCTTTAATTAGTGTTCTTGAGACATGTATGTAATTAGGTCTAAAAACTGTAAACAATGATTTCTGTACCTATAGAATGGAGCGTATCTGGACTTAGTCAAAATTAATTAGTTCTTGCCTATCAATAGAAGATATTGTTAGGACGATTCACTTGCATCATATATGTTAGTTTCTTTTTCTGAATTTATATTCTGCACAGATCACCCTGCATGTAGAGCGTTGGCTATAAGGTACACATCTCTTAACCCCCCTACATGCATCATTGTATTTAATCATGCATTGGCATTGCCGATCTCCTTCCTTGTTTTTACTCACACAAGTTAAAAAGGAAATTGGCTCGGTAGGAGATTTGTTGAAAATATTAAAAGTAAGTGACAACTTCCTAAAATTAGGGATTGCTAAAGGAAACTCAATCTAAAATAAATGTAAGGAAAAATCATTATTTTGGGGAGAGTAACTCCCCATTGTTCGATTTATTTGCAAAGTGAGAGAGGGAGGGCACTAGGATAGAGCCACACCCAGTTTTTTAGATAGACTATTGGTTCTCCAAAAATGATAAGCCACTTTTCAATGAGGAAATGTGGGAAACCAGTAAACTATCTGAATTTCCTTAGAAGAGTGGAAGTTTTAGAGGACCGTGAAAGGCTCTGTCCTCAAGTAACACAGGTAGCCGTATTTTTACGGTCCGTACTTACTCCTATACTGATTGAAAGTGGGTGCAACTAGTCATATGAATCTGGCTGGTATGTAGGGAAAGATAGGTACCTAACAGCTCGTTAACTCTTTCCAATATTGTATTCTCGCCAAACTCTAACAATTGATAAGATAATTGACCGAACCTTCATGGTCTTCACATTGAGTTGAGTTGGTGAATTGGGGGTTTGTATTGTGCTTGATTTCTAGTGCTAGAGATCCCTTCGTGCATTTTACGCCTTCCACTCACTTTCACTCTTGCATTGACCTTCATGCTCTCACATTCTGCCTATTGATTTCAAAGATATCGGACCAGAGTATTTCTCGTTCGGACTTTGCGAACTCATTCTACACTTCGATCTATTCAACTTCTATTCGAGGAGACTCACTTCCCAAATATTCTTCTTTCTCCACTTCACCCTTCACATCATCCATCAACCCATTGTTTGAGATTGGCTCTAATCTCAAAATAGTATCAGAGACTTTATCATTTTTGAGGATTAATCGTGTGTTGTGCACATTTTCAGAGTCAGACATCGAACACTTGATGCTACCAAGGAGAAAGTGCTCGGAGCAGAACGAGATCGATAATGTCATATTATCCTCTATTCAGTATATTCAAGACAAGTTAACAGAGTAGGTTGACTTTCAGACCACATTGAGAGATATGATTCTCGAGCTGTGACATGAAAGATGAGATAGGAGAGTGGATGATAATAGAAACCCTGGAGGTGGGAATGCGGGAGGAGATCCTGTGATAGAACCTATGGATAAGCTTACATTAAAGGATGTTTATAATCTAGGGGCAGGACATACAAATTATTCAGTTCAAATCCCAGCAATTCATGGTCATTTCGAACTTAAGACCACTATTTTACCTTTTCTCTCAATAATCCATGGAAATATTAAAGAAGAGCCTTATGTACAACTCCAACAGTTTGATCTCATTTGTGAAATAATACACTACCCAAATATGCCATTAGAGGTAGTGAAGATGCCTGCCTTCCCGTTCAATCTGATGTATAAGGCTTTGTATTGGTTAAACCACTTAGGAAAGGTTGTCATAACTTGGGAAGAGTTAAGGTCAGCATTTCTGAACATATATTACCCGCTCGGACAACTCAACCAAATGTTATTCCCGATTTCTAACTTTTACCAGCTGTCCCATGAGCCTATTCACGAGGCATGGGAAAGCTTAAAGATTTGACAGGGAAGTGCCCTTATCATGATATTCCAAAGACAAGCCTTGTGCGAAACTTCTTTGGGGGTTTAAGCATATAGAATCAGAAGTTGTTAGATGTCACTTCTAGGGGGAGCTACTTCAACAAGGATGAAGATGTCCTTTATCAAATTTTTGAGGAGATGGCGGAGAGCTCAACATCTCTATCTTCTTCACATGCTTTTTAGAAACACCCTATCAGCTCCCCTTCAGTTCCCCACAAGACTGTCAATATAAGGACATCACATGAAGTGGATAGGGTGGATAGCTCTGAGACCATCATTGGAAACCACCTATCCAAAGTAGACATAATTGAGAAACGATCCAAGGAGCTTGAGAAGATTAAAGTGATCGAACTGAGGACGAAAAACCTAGACAAGCTGGATGGGATAACAAAGCACTTGGAGGTTTTTGTGAATACGATCAGTGCAGTCCACAGTTGAATGCATCAACTGATATCTCAACTAGGGAGCAGACTTCTTCCACCCAGTAGAGTAGCAGAGGACTATCCACAGTTCAACGCGTCTACTACGTGCAGACCCCTGATCAAGTCTAGAATCATTCACAACAGATAGTTCCGTACCAACAGATAGTAGCCTACATTCTTGAGAAACAATCTCCACCTCCACCTCCACCTATCATTCAAGAGCTGAACGACATCTGGTTCGACCGTGAGAAAATCCAGCCCCGTCCGTCAGGGCAAGTCCAGTTAGATTCACAATGGGGTTAGAGATCCACCCACTATTTTCATGGAGGAAGACAACAGTAGTACCAGCACCAGTAGTTCCATCCTTACTATCTATCTCCACCACAGTTCCAAACTGGAGACAAGGCCATCCACAACAGCAGTTTGTATATTTTCCTCACCGGCAATAGATTGCATATTGTGGATTGTATCCATATCATCCTCCTCATTATCAGAATCCGTATGGTTTTCAATAGACTCTACATTATCAGTCTCAACGACAGTTAGTCATTGAGCACCATAAGGCCCCTTCAGTCAACCCAGCACTAAACAAACTTGCACTACTCATGAAAAACATGAACGACTAACTCATTCGATCGATGACCTGACCACAGCCAAGACACTCATCCTAGCTCAGATCGAAGCCAATCCTAATAATTTCAGACGTAAGGAGCAGGTAGTCAATATCCCACCCATACTCGAGATAGGTACGGCCCTTGATTTTACATGTTTATCTGACACCATTCATCTCAGGAGTAGTAGGAGATTGCAGTCTTCTACGCACCAGTTGGGGTTGGGAGATCGAACCACCGAGAGAGCATCATCCTCTACATCATCTCCTTCACCAGCAGTCAAGAGGTCCATTGTAGCAACACCCGAGTCTAGAGTTTCACCACCTTCATCACCACCTTCACCATCACAAGGTAGATGCAAATCACCAGCAACAAGGGAGAATTCAACAATCGCATATTCTTCCTCTTCACCAATAGAAGCATCCCGTTCTATTTTAGGTTCTGTTTCCTTCACCTAATTTGAACATACAGACTGATTTTGGTTGTCTTGTTGTACATAAGGATTCCAATTTGAATAATGGAAATGAACGTTGGAATATATCTCCTGATTTTGTGTCATTTCCTTCTGCTCTTAAATCTAAAAAAATCCAAAAATTAAAAACAACACTATCTAATCCCGGAGTGGTTGAGATCATAAATAACATCTTTTTAAAAGTTTCACTCATTAAGGCCATGGAATACATGCGATAAAAAGGGAATGGATAAGAGGCATGTACACAAAAGCACCAACCAAGATAGAACAAATGAAAGAAAATAGAAAAACATATCTTGACCATGGCCATAGTTCATGCCATCAGAAATATCCCACCCAAAAAGAAAGACAAGGGATCACCTCACATCCGTTGCCATATCTTTGATAAAGAATTTGATTGTACTCTTCTCGATAGCAGTTCATCCATTAGTCTCATTCTATCCTCTTTACTAACTGAATTTGGTTTAGGTCCTCTTAAAATAGCCACGATGATACTTTAGTTTTCTGATAGACCGATTAAAATTCCAAGAGGCATTTTAGAGGATGTTATTGTAATGGTGCAGGGAATGAAATTCCCTGTTGATTTTGTTGTCATGGATATGGGCACACCTGCACTGTTACTCTATACCCTGATCATACTAGGTCGACCGTTACTCTGAACAACCGTAGCAGTAGTTGACTATGGTACTGGACATTTTTCACTCTCGCGGTGATAAGGTCAAAACTAATTCGATCTCTGATCCCAGACCATCATTGCCACCAGTAGTAGATGAGATAGAGAAAGTTATATTAGATCCAGTGGACTGTGATTTTCTTATCGAATTCCAAGAAATAGGTATTTTCACTAATTTCATAGATACCCAAGAATTCCTTTCCCTAAAGGACTCTTTGGAAAGCACAATCTACATGAGTTCCCTTGGTGATCCAATTGAGCTAGTTGTTGATGGACAGTTTGAGCTGATTTTTGAGGATCAATCTGAGTTTTTGGAGGCACATTCTGATATACCATTGACACACATTTCTGAGATTATTGATGATATGCCTCCTTCTGAGAGTTCTGAGCTACATATATCTGAGCCATTCGTTGAATTTTCTGAGTTATGCACATATGAGAGACATCTTTTTGAGAATATTACTGAGATATCTGAGCCGTTAGTTGATGAAAATGTTGAAAATCCTGATGAGTTGCTCCTTTCTGAGCAAAGAACATTCATTATATATCTATCAGATATTTTACTTGTTGAGCCGTTAGTAGCCATGGTGGACAATCCACAAAGTACATATTACATACCTTCTACCAGTACAGTAGACGAGGTTATTATAGAGCTGATTTAGACACCATCTAAGCTCAAGGTTTTACCTTCAACATTGAAATATGCCTTCTTTGTAGGTCCCCTAGATGTTTCCGGTCATCCTCATCTCACAGTTGACCATTGAACAAGAATCTCATGTGCTAGAGTTTCTTGAGAGAAATCACAAGGCCATAGGATGGAACATCTCAGGTATCCGTGGGATAAACCCAGCTTTGTGATCGCATCATAACCGCCTAGAGGATGAATGTAAACCCTCCCGTGAATGTCAGCATCGTTTAAATCTAAATCTAAGGGAGGTTGTCATAAATGAGATCAGAAAATGGCGTGATGCTAGATTTATATATCTCATTTCAGATTCCAAGTGGGTCTTCCCTTTACATGTGGTCCCGAAGAAATCCGAGATTACTATTGTAAAGAATGACCGTAGTGAGGAGATTCTAACCCCGGTACCTACATCACGACGTGTCTGTATAGATTGTCAGCACCTGAAATATGCTACCAAGAAGGATCACTTTCCACTACCCTTTATTGATATAATTATTGAGTGGTTGGCAGGGAAAGAGTTCTATTATTTCTTGGATGGGTAATCGGGATTTAACTAGGTTTCTATAGCCTCCTAAGGATCAAGAGAAAACTACTTTCACTTGTCTGTTTGGCACCTACACCTTTAGATGATGCCCTTTGGATTGTGTAATGCCCCCGCTACATTCTAAAGGTGTATGTTGACCGTTTTTGCCGACATGGTGGGTAGCTTCCTTAATGTCTTCATAACAATTTCTTAGTCTACAAGGATAGTTTTGACATATGTCTTTCTCAATTAGACCGACTTCTTCAACGTTGTTGTGAGGTAAACCTAGTGCTCTCTTGGGAGAAGAGTGACTTTATGGTGACTAATGGGATTATATTGGGCCATGTCATATCCAAACATGGTCCGTCTAAGATTGATGTGATTTTCAAGTTAGAGCCACTACAGAATATGAAGCAGTTGAGGTAATTTCTGGGACATGTAGGATTCTATAGGTGATTCATAAAAGACTTCAGCAGGATCGCCAGACCTTTGAGAAGGCTTCTGTGCAAGGAGAGTGAGTTTGTTGTTGATGAGAAAGTCTTCCTTGCATTCAATCAGATGAAAGATATGGTTACTAGTGCTCCTGTCCTACAACCACGATTGGCCTATTCCTTTCTAGATCATGACAGAGGCCTCAGATTTCGTAGTTGGAGTTATTTTAGGATAGAGAAGGTATGAGATACCATTTACTATACACTATGCTATCAACACTCCGAATGAAGCACATCGAAATTATACAGTTACATAGAAGGAGATGTAGTAGTTGTGTTTGGGCTAGATAAGTTTAGATCTTACCTCCTCGGTTCCCACGTTATTGTATACATGGATCACACTGCCATACGATACCTACAGTCAAAGAAGGATGCCAAACCATGCCTTATCATATGGATCCTTCTTCTCCAGAAATTTGATTTAGAGATTCGAGATAATCCTGGAGCGAAAAATGCTGTGGTAGACCACCTTTCCCATATCACGGATGCAAAGATCTCTGAGCAAAACATAATCCCTATTTCTGAAACCTTTCCAAATGAGGACATTTTGTCTATGGGCTCACTCACATGGCATGGTTATATTGTGAACTATCTTGTCTCAAAGAAAGTTCTACAAGATTGGCCAAAGTACAAGTAGACAAATTTCTGTCAGAGATTCATTATTACCAATGGGAGGATCCGTACCAATTTCGTGAGGGTGCATATTGTATTTGGAGAAGGTTCATTCCTTAAGAGGTACACGCCAGTGTAATTGAGCATTGTCACAAACTAGAATCTAGTGGGCATCATTCGAGGAAACACACTGCAACAAAGGTTTAAAAACGTGGCCTATGGTGGCCCACATTATTTAAGGATACTAAGAGTATGTTCGAGGTTGTACTGACTGACAGAAAATGGAAGGAACCATTGGTTCCAAAGATACCATGCCCCTAAGATACATATAGATTTCTAATATTTTTGATGCTTGGGGCATAGACTTCATGGGCCCATTCCCTATCAGTAAGGGTTTTTAATACATATTGCTCGTCATGGATTAAGTTAGTCGATGGGTGGATGCTATCCCCGCCTAAGATGCAGATAGTTGTACAATGTGTTCCTTTCTCAATGACCACATTATTATGTAATTCGAGATTCCCAAAATACTGATTTCATATGGGGAAAGTCATTTCATTAATAGATAAGTAAAGAATCTTATGAATGAGTACGCCATAGAGCATAGAGTTGTGTCTCCTTACTACCACCAGACTAATGGCTTGGCAGAAATTTCAAATAGGGAGATCAAGATGATATTGCAAAAAATTATATGTCTATGTAGGAAGAACTGGTCCCAGATGCTTGATTCTATTCTATCGGCTTATCGAACTATGCAGAAATCTCCTTTGGGTTTGTCTCCCTACAGATTGGTTTATGGAAAGCCTTGCCACCTGCTAGTGGAGTTAATTCACAAATCTTTATGTGCACTCCGTGTATGCAATCTTGATTATGAGACGACATTAAAGAACGGGAAGTTGGATTTGAATAGATTACTAGAATTTCGAGACTTTGCTTATTATAACTCACTCATGTATAATGAGAAAGTCAAGCATCGACATGATAAACACATTCGAAGGAAGACTTTATCCTTTGATCCGAAAGTTTGGTTATTTGATGATAAGTAGAAGCTATTTCCAAGAAAATTAAAAAAAAATGGTCAGGACCGTTCATTGTGAGAGCTATGCGTGACAATGGGAGTATTTTCATATCTGGGTTATCATCTCACGCACAACCATTTGTTGCGAACAGACAGTTGCTGAAGCCATATCTAGATTATGATACATTTATGTCCGTTGTTGATTGTATATTTGTGGTATCGGACGATGATCCCTTGGTTCCATCTTCTGCATTTGATACATGAGCTGACTACCTCTTGTATATCTTTTCGTTTCATTCTTTCTTCTTCCATTTTGTCATTCACCCCTTTCCGTATGTATATATGCTATACTTAGGATGTGCTTTATCCAAGTATAGGGGGGTGAATGATTTGCATTGTTCATATTGTCCTGTTCATCAGTCCTTTTGTTGCCTATATTTAGGGATACTCTACCCTAAGTGTAGGGGAGCGATGTTGTTCATATCATCTTTTTGTATTTTTTCTCTTAATCTCTTGATTGTCCCCCAACTTGTTGATATTATATATTTTGGGCTATTCTATCCTGAGTATAGGGGGGAGGAAGAGTCATTGAGTTCGTACATTCTCTCCCGCAATTTTTCCCTTTTATATAGTCTTCTATACATAGGATTAATTAATCCAAAGTATGGGGGGGGGATCACCGACTTCTATTCATTCCTTGAATCATTTGTTGCATAGTGTTCTTTTCACCATTCTATATTTAACACGAGTTATGTCTTCCTTTGCAGCTCTTTGATCACTATGAGGACATAGTTCGAGCTAAGTATAGGGTGTGTCATATATATATTGTATATATACTTTAGACATAACTCATACTTTTAAAATTGTAATTATTTTTTGGTATATGTATTATGCGTAAAATCCAGTTGTGTATATAGACTTTGATCACCTTCCATCTTAAAAAACAGAAAACACTAAAAAAATAATTTTAAAAAAACAACAAAAAACAAAAATAGAAGAAAAAAACAACAACCCGAAAAAATCAGAAAAATAAAAAACAACTATATATCCTCTTATAAAAAATGTATAATCGGTGTATATGCTTGTATATATTTTACTAACCCTTTTCTGTTAAAAAATTGTAACAAATATTTCTAAAAAATTTCTTTATATATTTCTTTCATTTTCATGTGCAATTTTTCAGGATAATATTGACATTTAAACTAAGCCAGGAATAAAATTGAAGAATGGAGCCTAGTTGGACCTTAATCCACTTAATTTTAAAGGAACCTTATAAGAACTGGAGTTAAGACTTTTTAGGTCTTATTGACTTAATTCTTTAAGTCCATAAGATTATGTTCACATGTCGTCTTGATTAGTCTAAGTAGAATATTTAACAACACACGCATGAATCTCCTAGACCATGGCTTATCTTGAACAAGCACTCTACACGTAGCTCTTCATGGAGGAGGTAGTGAGGAGGCAAAATCTTTTGGCTTGGGGTATCACACATGTACGTAGAAATTAGTGGGAATATATAACTTCCTCTAGGGAGGGTAATGCATCTCAACTTGATCTAGTAGCATTTAGGTCTAAAGACATGATGCTGTGGGTTGCAGTAATGCTTTAAAAGAGGGATAGTCTAGTAGCTCAAGAGGAAAAACTCCTTATGCACATGTTGCACCTGTATGTATTTGAAAAAAAATAAAGAAAAAAAATGCAGAATCTCCAAAAGTTGTCAGGTCTAATTGAAAAGTAAAATGCCTCCCAGATTGTATATACAAGTATATAAAAAAGGGCTTCAAAATCAAATTTTTGTAAGCTTGCAGTGGATGTCTTAGCTACACTGGTCATGCATCCAAGGATAGGTAGCTACACTGGTTACAGTCCATTCTTTTCTCCATCTCCTCTTTTTGAGCTGGTTGTACTTGAACTTAGAAGGGAATATCCCCACTCCTCGAGGAAAGAATTGCTAGACCAGGGGATTAGAGTTAACTTGTTGAGGGAGGTTGTTTCTTTGCTACTTTTGAGGTGGGGAGCTATAATTCACTTACACTGTACAAGTAAAGATTCATAGTCATAAGAATTTGTGTATGTAGATTTGTTCTGACCTGACTGTTGAGGCATCCTTAATAAGAGTCTTGTGGAACTTGAAGGCTGTTAGGTTTTAAATCCATTTCCCATTAAGGTTCTGCCACACTAATAATACAAATGTCTGACGGAGCTCCATACTACAAATTTATGAAGATAAGTTTAGTACTCAAAATTGTCACTAATTTCTTTATTTTTCCTTTATTTTTCTTTTATTCACTTATTCTTTCAAATAAGTGCTTGCTAAAGGACTACTAAAGGTAAAGCATAATGGGATGATGAATCATCATTTCATCGTAGTTATTCATTTGATTTAGCTTACAGTCCCTTATAAAACATCGGTATATAATACTAAATCCATCTTATTACTAACATGCATATGTGTGTAAATATTGTAAATTTATTATTATATTAACTAAAATAAATAAATAAAGGAAAAATAAAGAAAATAAAATGATTGTATATATGTAATAGATACATGCTGACCTGAAACCCAAGAGAAGGTCAAGACTTGAGATGATCGATCATGAATAAAGTAGGGGGAGATAGGGTCTTCAATCAAAAAAATCCAAAAAATAATTTGTAAATACTTTTCATTCTTTACTTATTTTGTGTATATTTGCATAAAACATACACTATTTTATTTGTCCATAAATTGAGCTCAAATTAAGAAATTTTTTAAATGGAAGTTGTAAATTAAAATGTTTCGTAAATAATAAAACTACTTGTGAAATATAATCATGTACATGATAAAAGTAACTACACTCAGGAAAAAATCGTAAAGCGATAATTGAAAGTCCAATTCCAGCTCTATATGAACTTGAACTGAGTCAAATTCACTTCCATCATATTCTAAATTAAATTATCTTTAAAATGACAGTAGTTTCATAATTTTTGGAGTTAAGGTTTGAAAGACAATTTTCTGGGATGGTTTGTGCAATTTTACCATTTAATTATTATATATCTATCCATATTTATTTTTATACATAATGTATTTGCAAAAAAAATAAATATTTTTAAAAAGTATTTAAAATAAAAAATAAAAAATTAGAACATAAAATAAACTAGTTTTCTTATTTAACTATGTGCATAATATACCATATATTATAGATATAATTAATTTACTTTAATAACCACCACAAAAAGTTAAATAATTAACATTTATTATTTAAATTAATAAAATGACAATATGTAAATAATATACTATATGTAATAATTTAATAAATTCCTTAATTAACCTACCAGTAAGGTACCTTGTGGTAATTATTCTATTTTAATAAATTTAATTCCGAAAATTATTTTATTTATTTATTTTACTAATTCGACCACTAACTTCCTTCTTTATTTTTCTCACCATTCAAATTTTTAAATTCAAAAATTTTTACTCTATTTTTGGCTCCTCCTCCATCATTCCAAGTGGATCAATCTTTGGAGAGGAGCCTATTCTCCAAAAGCCATCTTGTTGTAGAAAGGCGCCCAACCTCCGATTCACCTGGTGAAAGCAAGACGATCATCGTCAAGGCCATAATGACAATCATCCACTTGTCGGTGAGATCCATTCCATTTTATTTCAATCTTTTCATGAGATAATTTTAGAATTAATTTGCATTTTTAATTTCGTCATCATTTTCGATGTTGGATTGTAGTTTTTAATCATAGTTCATTGATCTAATCTCTCTATCCAATCCGATCCAATTTTCCATCTCTTATTCTCGATCTACCCATGTTTCGATTCTATTTCACATGATCTTTCAACTCCGGTCATGTACAGTGACCGGAGACTCAGTTCCCTTCCATCATAACTGACGGAACCCCCTCACCCACTAATTCTTTATTTTTTATTTGGGACCAAGCTATCGTGCTCGAGTCAGTTATCTTTTTATGTAATTGCAGGTACACATGTGGAATTTTAAAAAAAATAAAAAAGAGATAAAATCATTTGTTGTTTTAGAAAAAAGATAAAACAAATCAAAAAAATAAAGAATTGGTTGGCACAACGGTTGCCACCATGCTCCTCTCCGCAGGGATGCCCCTCTCCTCCGCTAGACTAGCACCGATGATTGCGGATTGGAGTCACATCTGCCTGCACCCATGACATCAATTGCCTAGATCCCGACAGCCCGCACCGCCAGCTCGCATCCTCTAGCCACAACTGCATATCTCCACCGTCCACCGAAGTAATGCCAGTGTGAAGGAGTCCTCTAACTCGGGCACGTTAAACCTATCGGTCTCGCATCTGCACGAGGGCCATGCACTCATCGTTAACCACCGTCATTCATCTCTGATGTGTTGCATGGGAACTACCTTCGCCTGGAGAGAGGTCCTCCACCTCGCATGAGTTCATCAGATCTCCACGGACTACCCTCCTGCAAGGGTGGGCCTCCTCCGCTAGCTCCGCCCGACATCGCGTCCACCATTGTCGATCGAAGAAAAGAACCTCGTACCCCTACTGGAGTCCCTTCCTCCGCTCGATGCCACCGACACTCGTAGGAGCTCTCGTCCCTGCCCAACTTTCCTCCTGTACAAGTGGGTTTCCTCTGCCTGATCCACCCGCAGCTTCACTTCCACCGATCGTCGTTCATCCGCCTTCACCCGCACCCTTGAGCAAAGCTGTAGCCGTCGCTGTTCTTGGAGAAGAAGAAGAGGGGCAGTGCCCCCATTTCCCTTACGGTTCGTTTGGTTGCAGGGTTGGGCAGGGTTGGGTTGGGTGGGTTGGGTGAATAGTAAACTGTGAGGAGGGGGTACCCCTGTGAATAGTACCCAACCCAACCTACAACCAAACGAACCCTAGGCGTGGAACAAAAGCAAAAACATAGGATAGCCTAAGTTATTGGGTCAAATTACAAATATGCCCCCCAAGGTTCTAATAATTTCAAAGAGACCTCAACTAACTCTAGATCGCGTGCAATGCATGTATGCCCAGGGTAAATTGAAATATTTTCCCGTACTTTTATTTATTTCTATATTTTAATGCAAAAACAATAAACATTTTCGTTCTGGTTCCTATTTCCAGACTCTGTTAGCTTGCCTTTTCTTGTTACAATGAAAGTTTTTCATGGTCAAACAATTCTAGAAAATTGTTACATTTTTTATGTGTTCCTTGTCATTGTATAAATTTTACATTGCATTTTGTTGTCATTTGATATTATTAAAAAATCAAAACATCACATTTTTCACTTCTTGAAATTTGAAAATTCATAAAAAATTGAATATTACATCAAAAATTCTAAAAAAATAGAATGGTTTTCTTTTTATGCGTTATATTTTCTGAGAATTTCATGCATTAATCATTTTTAAGACCCAAAAAATTGTAAAATACTAAAAATATGAAAAATCATAGACAATTGTAGAAAAAACAAAAAATAGTGATTCCACTTCATGTTTGTAGCTAATTCATTATAGTTTTTAGGAAAAATAAATTTAGGACCTTTTGAACTTATTTTATATTTTCAAATTGATAAATAACCATGTGTGTTCACTATTTGCTTTATTCCCTATTTTTATTCATTTGTAAAATCCTAAAAACATCTAAAAATATCCAAAAATTACAGAAAACACTATAAAAAGTTAAAAACACAAAAAAATTATTTTAATTTTTTTGATCATTTTTATCATAATTGGAAAAAAGTTTCATTTCTTTCGTGTATAAACCTTCTTGAAAAATTAGTTATTTCAAAATAAAAAATTTTCAAAACTAAAAATCAATAAAAATAAAAATCAGAAAATAAAAAATAAAAATAAAAAAAATAGATAATAAATAATAAATAATAAAACCAAGCATAGTGTACATCGAGATTTGTTATTCTTTTCATTTTTTTCGATTATTAGAATAACCCTCGGGATTTGTAGACCCCCTAAGTTCGATGCTCTTGCTATATAGGTAAAATAGATAGCAAAATTCTCTTGCTAATTTTTTGTATTTAATTTAGTTTGAAAACAAATAATGTTTTTGAGCGATTATTTGGATCAATGACATCACATACACATTTATTTTCAATAATTCAAAAACCCAGAAATTCAACACAGTAAAGCCTTGTAAGCATTCTAACTGAGCATGCATCATAGATTCACGCTTGCATTTTGTTTTCTCAACTTCTCCCTCTTTGGTTTCATCAATATATGATTAAAGAGATCAGGGATTATGATAAATCATTATTAAGTGTGCTCACATTAATTCTACAGTGATAACAAAGTTAAAACTAGGATTGCTAAGCAAGTTAATTCAATAAAAACTTGGAATAAAAACAATTTTGTCACATGGGAGAGTAATCCCCTCATTGGTCTTAGGTACTTACCCCTAGATAAAGGGGTAAGGATGAAGGATGAGGTGTAGGCCCTCACACATCACGGAAGCGTAGAGATCGGATCAAATATTATCTAGGTCAACTAGTCATACTTGTTGGCATGGTAGAATAAAAAACAAAAAAATTATAGCTGAAACCACATGGATCTGGAACATTTCTTGTGCCATTTCATCAAGCTCACATAAGTTTAGGCTTGTATCTTGTAACATGGTTATGATCCCAAAACCTCTAAGAGAAGAGTCTTTCATACTCAAGTCCAATCCAATGAGAATCCACTTATGGGCGCATTAATGTGACATGTACTTCCCAAAACCCCTAGTAGTAATATGATCATGAAACCTCTTGATTTCATCTCATGAATCCATTGTCTTATTCACGAGCATGAGGCACCGAAGAAGACCAAGTTCCTTGATAGATTAGTTAGGCAAAATAATGGCAGCATGAATCATGATCTCCACCAACCTAGGTAAGGGAAGGCCTAGGGTTGTAGAGGTAGATGGTGGTGACGTGTGAAGAGAATGAGAGGGAGATAACTTAATTTATTCAATTATTGCATTCATGTGTCCTAAATATGGCTAAGGTTAGATTTTCTTTTATAGCAAATTGGAAGTCCATGCTCGCGAATCCATGTGCTCTTAAAACTCAATGGTTGAGATTAATTTGTCCTTCTTCTAAGTCACAAAATCTCAAAGAAATAAGTTGAAAACCATTTCCAATTATTTTTTATTTAAATTGATTAAACAAGTAGCATTAGTATTAGGGTTGACTCCACCCACTTCCCTTAATTGGGGTGGATGTTCACCATGGTGTAACCACCATGGCCATCCACTCCCAATGAGGAGTGGAATGAGTTAATTCCATTATCTCCCAAATTTTATACTTTACTAATTAACTTAATAATTAGATATTCACTAAATAATTCCAAATTAGTTGTGACAATTTTGATTAGACCATTGACTATTAAGAACATTAAGTTTCCATCCAAAATTCAATGTAAATCATATTTACATTAAATTGTGTAATGTGATCTGATACACATTAACTTATAAATTATGAATCTTGTTCATATTTAACTACTTCCATGATATTGTGGATCATATACACAATATCCAAGATTATTGTGGAGAGTTCTATCCACATCAATCGTATCCATGAGAATTAAATTCAATTTAATTATCCAATATATCTCTACACACATGTCTAGATAATGTGAATCATATCCACGTTATTTATGATAATTAAATCTTATTTAATTATAAAAATTTCTAGTGCTCATATAATATTGCTCATAGGAAAATTATCAAACTTTTTTCAAGAATTGTGTGCCTTCTCCCCAGATACTTGGAGATAAGGTTAGGGCGATTCATATTCCTTATGTAATGACTTGGACTGTGAGATCCAATCTCATGTCAAGATCTAGAAGATCACTCAGAAGAATCTGGTTATGTCAAATATAATATATCATCTTCTTATTACATCCAAATCACATTTGGATCAATGTCCAATAATTGGATCAAGACTAGATATCCATTCTACGGAGAGGAGTCACTAAAATCCAAACCTATTTCATCAATCCCTCTAAATGGAAGTGTAATGGTATACAATCATTTAAGATCACATCAGCCTAGAGTATTCCTAATACCCATACATCCTGGAAGACCATGATCAAGCCCAAAGTTTTGATCTCATTTTGGATTGTCTCATTTAAATTTTTATCATGAAGTGTCTCATTCGATCATTCGGAGTCAATATCGATTGTATGCTTTCCAAAAGCATACATCATACTGACAAATCATGTCTTGCTTCCAATGTGAAATGACCATCGATGGAATTTGATTGGTTCCAATATCTCATTGGTTATCTCATGCTCGGTTTGGTAGTGAACATGTATGATCTCTTTGAGAGAGTGTATTAATCATATGCCCTTATATGCACACCAACTCACCAATGTATAGACCTTGATTAGGTCAACAACCTAATGGTCTGCCTAACATACATACTTAGATATATAGTGATACATCCTTCTCCAGTCAGAGGATGCATGCATATATCGTGACATTATACAGTATAGGTCTTAGTCATCTCGATCTTGCTAAGTCAACTCTTTGACATAACACATCTACCACCTTCGAATCTTTATTCCTTTGTAGAGCACTTTCATCAAGAGGTCGGTCGGATATCGATCTCCTTCTCAGGCTGTAAATCGTCTCTCAAAAATCATTTAACTGTGCTAGTAGAGTCCTCTATCTAACTCTTTAGAATATCAACTCAGCACCAACCTCTATGATTAACAACTACATGATTATCACGATGTTAAAAGTTAACTCTAATTGTATGACGGGAGTTGTATGAAGGGACACAATAAGTGCATGCATTCATTGATATCATATAAGGAGTGGAATTTAATAACTTTTATCATTAATTTGCAAAGCCATACTCATAACATGATGGCCGAAACCCTTCTGGGACAAAGGTTTGGCAAGTGGGTCTACAATGTTATCTACAGAGGCCACCTTAGTGATGACAATGTCATCGTGCTTCTGTATCTCTCGAATGATGTGAAATTTCCTCTCCACATGCTTGCTCTTTTGATGCCAAGTTGGTTCCTTCGCTTGAGCTACATCTCCTATGTTATTGCAAAGAAACTATGCCTAGCTCCAATATGAACTTGCACAACCACAATACCTCTTTTGTAGCATCTAATGCATCAGTGTACTCAGCTTCTATTGTCATATTAGTTGTGGTGTCTTGCTTCTTGCTTCTCCAGCTCGCAACACCATTCTTCAATAAGAATATGAACCCCGAAGTTGAATTTCTGTCATTAATGCCTGATTGGAAGTCTGAATTTGTGTATCCTACGATTTGGAGATCACTATCTCCATAGACCAAGATGTAATATTTCGTCCGCCTTAGATACTTGAAGATGTTCTTCATTGCATTCCAGTGTTGTTCTCCATAGAAAGTTTGGTACTGTCTTACCACTACCACTATATGGACGATATCCAACCTTGTGCACATCATGGCATACATTAGGCTTCCCATAGCTGATGCATATGGGCATCCAGCCATGGCCTTGCTTTCCTCAGCACTCTAAGGAGCCATCCCTTTAGACAGGTGGATACCATGTCTCAAGGTAAGGAATACTTTCTTGGAATTTTTCATATGGAACTGTTCAAAGATTTTCTCAACATACCCATGTAGGAAAATCCTAAAATCCCATTTTATCTATTTCTGAACAACTTCAGACCTAAGATATAAAAGGCTTTTCCAAGATCTTTCATCTCGAAGGTGTGTGACAGCCAGATCTTGACACTAGTCACCAATCATGTATCATTATCAATGATAAGGATGCCATTTATATAGAGAACGATGAACACAACGGTGCTTCCACTAAACGTTTTGTATATACATGGCTCATTGAGATTATGAATGAAATCATAACTCTTTATGGTTTCATTGAATCTGATGTTCCAGCTATGAGAAGATTGTTTGAGCCCATAAATGGACTTCTTCAGCTTGCACACTTTGTCTTCCTCAACTATGAAGCTCTAGGGCTGCTCCATATAGATATCCTCCTCAAGGTATCTCTTGAGGACTATACTCTTGACGTCCATCTTCCAGATGCCGTAGTCAAGATGTGCAGCTATAGCTAGCAATTCCCTAATGGACTTGAGCATGACCACATGTAAGAATGTCTCATCGTAGTCGATACCTTTTCTCTATGTGTAGACCTTAGCTACGAGCCGTGCCTTGAATCTCTCTACCTTCCCATCAGGTCCCCTCTTTTTGTTGAAGATTCATTTACACCCACTGGGGTTTACCGCCTTCAGGTGGATCCTTTAGGGTTCCCATACCATTCTTGTTCATGGAGTCTATTTCTAACTTCATGGCTAGCATCCATCTATCCATGTCATGATCTACGAGTGCTTCATCGCATGAAGTAGGATCATTGTCAGACTCTTTTGACACATGAAATCCATACCTAGCAGGTGGTCTTACCATCCTCAAACTCTTTTGAAGAGGTACGATTGTTTCACCTTCATTTATATCTTCCATTTATGATTCAGGAACCTCAATATCCTTAGAGAATTCAATGAGTTCCTTTTCTTAATTTTATATTGACTCTTAATGAATTCATCCTCCAAGAAATTTACATCCCTGGAGATGAATACCTTTTGAGTCTCAAGGTCATAAATTTGGTATCCAATACCATCTTTTACATACCTAATGAAGTAGCATTCCCTAGTGTGAAATTCTTGCTTACTTATGTCCATATTCTTGGCATGGACCAAGCAACAAAATCCTCAAGTGTCTTGCACCGGAGTTGATTCCAAACCAATGCTCATGAAGGATTTTGGGTAAAAACTTTCTAGAAATCTTGCTAAGGATATATATTGCCGTCTCTACTACATATCCCTAAAAAATAAGAGGTAGATGTTATTTACTGATGATTTATCTGACCATATCCATGATGGTCCTATTGCGTCTTTTTGCAATACCATTTAGTTATGGGGTGTCAGTAGGAGTGAGATTGGACACATTTCCTCTTTCTTTAAGGTACTCACCACCTCGATTCTATAGGTTTGGTTCTCAATCAAAGACATGAATTATTTGAACTTATCAAAGGTTTCAGATTTGTGACATAACAACAAGATAATGTAAATCCTTGAACTTGGTCTCTCTAGGATCCTATATCATAAGATCCAACTCGTCAAGAGGAAACCAAGGAATTTGTTTCATATTAATCGGACTTCATTTGGAATTGTTATGATTTTTAGAAGAAAGATAAGTAAGAAGACTTCAGATATCATTAACTCTTAATGACCATCATTAAGACTAATTAAACATTATTAAAGAAACTAATGTGGATTGAGGATCATTAATGACCATTAGCGAACACTAATCAATGGTTAGCAAAAGATAACCATAAACCACGAAGATTAAATCACGATTAGTAAAAGTTAATCATGATTAGTGTTAATTAAGCATCATTAGCGAATCTAGAATCTTCTAGATAGTTCTAACTTAAGACCTAAGTTCAGATAAGCTTTGACAAAAATCATGGGCCGCTAACCGTAGTTAAGTCTAAACCATGGTTAGTGATGAACTGAAGCCTATAAATAGCCCCCTACCCATTCATTCTCTACGATTTCCACTACCACCACCACCCCAAGGGCTAGGGTAGAGAGGTCGGAAGGAGGAGTGGGAAGCGCTGCTAGGAGAAAGAGGAGGAGGAAGGTATGATCCTCTCCTAGTTGGTTTTGTAAGTATGCTCGAACTTGAGCTAGGGTTTTTGATTCATCTTCTTTTTCTAGCATAGTTTTCGATTCATCTTCCCTTTCCAATTCATTTTCTGTTGTGGTTCGAGGAGAAATATGTGTAACACCCTACTTAGGTGCGGGAGGATATGTACGTCAGTAAACCTTATGATTCGTCACACTTTCACTCACTGAATATGCATGGTGTCTACCGATTCTCCATCGCTTATGATTCTATTCTTTCGATTCTTCTTTTATAGTTGTTTTAATGGAGAAATTTGTTTAATACCCTACTTAGGTGCGGGCGGCCATGCATGTCAGTGAACCTGGTGATTCGTCACATATTCCCTTACCTAAGACGTGTGGTGTCTACTGATTTTCATCTCTTGTTGTTTGATTATATTCTTTTAGTTTTGTTGTTGTTTTCCTATCGATGATTTTATAAAGGAAACTCTTTCCATTTTTATTTTAAAATATGTCCCAATATAAGGGGAAACTCTACAGAAATTTTTCTAGAAATATGTCCCAGTATGAGGGGAAACTCTGTCAAAGTTTTCATAGAAATATCACCTTGTATAAGAGGAAGCTCTGACAAAATTTTAACAGAAAATATGTTCTTCGTGTTCTTTGTGTTATTCATGTATTCTTCGTATTCTTCATTTTCTTCATGTTTTCTTCACGTTCTTCATGTTCTTTATTTATTCTTCGCATTCTTGGCGCGTTTTTAGTGTTCTGGTACAAAATGAAATTCGATCGTTTCAGGAGCAGTAAATCATCCTTTCTGAAAATGAATCACGATAAAGTATTGCATATGTTGGAGAGATCTCGATTAGTTAATGAAATCCTTCTTTTTGATGTTGGGTTTTCATATGAGATTGTTTGAGATTTCTGATTTTATATTCTTGTCTACGAAGTACCCTTTGTTGGCTATTTTGAGAAAATATGGAAGTCGTTTGTAATTCCCACTAAACTAATGACTAGCATTGAATAGATGCAGTGGCATGGAAAGTTAGGGTTGGGTTTTAAAATATACATAAATATGAGTATATATACATATGAATTAATATATATGTAAGTATATACTCAGGGTTGATGATTATGCAAATCGAAGACTTAACGAAATAATTACATCATGGAAATTGATGTGTATTAAGTTAGATCATGAAAAGGATTGTATCTTATGTTAAGAAAGACTGGGAGTAGAACTATAGGTCGAGCATGTAACTTGTAGGTTTGTCAAAAGGAGCATGTATTGATGTTGCCCTACCTAGGTGGTACACTTTGTCCTCTTATGATAAGTACGGACGAAATGAATGATTTGCAACACATAGTACTGGGTGCCAATATATTCACGTTGAATGATGAAAGATGTGGTCATGCCATGGGGAGGCACGGGTGGTTCAATAGTGGCTGGGTCACGATAACATGTATTTAAAGCTGCTAGGTTATGTGATTAAAGGTTAGCATGAGGTTTTTAGCAATAAGGTCCTCGAGACAGTGTGCTTCTTTATTTGCTAAGCTGGGGATTTGAAACCCTGGTTAATAAAAGAAAGGAAAATTGTCAGGGTAGTATTGGAGGATTGGTTGAGGCAACGTGCGACTGCATAAGCTCACCACATCAACACAATCTCCAATCCCGAAGTGTCCACAACTTCTGAGTCTAAGAATGGTGGGGTTCTCCTGCACTAATATCTGATGTGGAATAGAAAGAATAGGACTTAAACTAATGAAAAGGAATGAAACTTTTTGTGATAATAAATTTTGCAAAATTACACCATTTATATGCTTTTCTCTTCTTCGTTACTTAACATTTGCTAATTGTTATCCTATGATTTATGGAAAACCCAAGTTAACAATTGCGAAGACATTTTTTACTCTACAACGTAGTTGGTAATCATTCTATGTGTTTCCTTCCAGCTGATGTAACTGTAAAAGTAACCAGATTCGGATATGGGAGGATCTGAGTGCTCGGAATTGGAGTCGTGACAGATAACCCCCATTGAAATTGTCTTCAATAAAAGTCACGTAATATCTATATCCATTTCAAGTCGTGGTACTGAAGGGACCACATACATCGATATGTATTAGGTCAGTATGCCTTCGCATAGAGTACCCTTATTTCAGAACAATGCTCTAGTCATCGAATACAATGATCATAGGTGTGACACCTATAAGGTCGAAATACTTAACAATACACATCCACAACATATGATTCTAAATTTAAAATACCAAACATTGTAATTTATAGGAGAGTAGTAAGAAGGAGGAACAATCACTATTTTTTTCATAATCATGCCCACAAATTTTAAAACATTGCCATACAATTATAGACATAAGTACATATGCATCCTCTATCTCTCAAAATCTTTACAAGCACTAGAATAAAATATTTTTGGTTTTTAATACTTTTTTACTATATTTGGGATTTTTTAGTTAATTTTATATAATTTTTATATATTTTAAAAGATAAAAATATCCCAAATTAGGGATTAAGTAAATAGGCCAGATTGATTTGGAAATAAAAAATACCAAAAGTGTCCAAAATTTTCCAAATAATATTTAATATGTAGATAATAATATAAATAAAATTATAAAATAAAAATGAATATTTTTTAGATTTTTCAGAATTTTTTATCTTTTGTATAAATATTTTAGAGCTTTTTAAATTTTAAGTATTTATTTTTCTATTTTTACTGGTTTTTAATCTTAAGGCTCAAAATATTAAAATAAATAAAATGTAATTTTTTAGGATTTTTAAATATTATTTTTATTTTTTGGGATTTTATAAATCAAACATAAAAAACTATCATTTTTCTATTTTTACTAAATATTTAAAGTTCCTAAAATCAAAATCCAAAAATATAGCACGAATCTAGATGCTATCAAGAACTTAATTCTATTTTTTGAGATTTTTGGAGCATGGGTGATATTTTTAAGAAGTAAAGAACATTCACAAAAATTGTTGAATTGGGAAGGGTATAAATGTACATAAAAATAATGGTGAGGAATAAACTGCAATACCAAAAAATATATAAGTAATATAAAAAGTTCTTAGACTAAAGAGAAATATTAATACTCACAAGGGTATACATGCAAAATCACCACCTCATGTGCCACAGATGAAAGTTTATAGATTAAACAATAAAATACAAAAAATGAGGGGGTGAAAAATGCAAAATACCCCCTACTATGTGCGATTCAACAGCTATCGGACTTCTACTTGCCACATGTCCGCACAAGATTAACCGATGACGTTTCTCTTAAATGGCAGAGATTTGATCTTCTGAGGGAGATTAATGGTCAAGGGCTGGCACATCCGATGATAGCTATAGCTTTTGGGAACGAAGCTTAATCTAATGGTTGCGGATCCCCCTAGATGAATAGGGAAGTATACGACAAGCGATGAACTTCAATCGGCGATCCTGGTTGGCTCCAGCCACCTGGAGATGATCCCAGAGGCTCAAGATGTGCTTGGAGGAACTCTCTACCTGCTGGAAGGCTCATAGAGCCCGAGTCCACCGGAGCGAGCTCCGGAGGTCACGAAAGGACTGAAGCTCTACGAACCTTTAGGTTCTACGAAATCGCCTCAAATGAGGCAGATCTCCTCCTAGACATGCATAAAAAGGTAGATGGATCGAAGGTAAATTTCCTCAGTCCGTCATAGGGTGAAATGGAGGTGTAATGGGGTGCGGAGGAGGTATTCCAATGGGGCAATAGAGGTGGAACATTGGAATCCTGGTCCATATAGGATCAGGTCAAGTGGAGCAGTGCAGAGTGTGGAGAATCGACAAGACAAGAGAGTGAGGGCGTTGGGCGAAGCATACAATAGAGCACGGTGGAGGGTTTGCCCGAGCAGAGCTCCGACGAACTACATATTGGGTATTTAACGTTCATACATGCAATTAAATATTGATCTAAAGGCATGAAATTAAATCTACAACTAAGAGATGCTTAATATCACTAAAAAGAACCTCGAGCAGTGTTGGCTCACGATATGGACGTCATGACGATGGAGGATGGCTGGAGATGGTGGACATCACCATGAAGCTTCTCCTCGATCCAACCAAAAACTTGGTGAGGAACTATCATCTTCCTTGAGTTGTTGAGCGAGAAAGGAATGAGAGAAGGTGGAAAAAAGGGAATTGAAAATTTGAAGAAGATCGAAGGCTCGTTTATGTACAGGTGACAGGCACGTTTGGAAGATAGAGATGTGCAACACAATGTAGTGATGCAATGTTGAGGCATCGACTACTATGAAAGATGGATGCACAAGGAAGAAAAGTGAAAAAAAGAAGCAATCCATTTCAATGATTACATCTATATAGAGAAAAATATTAAGGAGGAGTCAAACGTAGGTATGACAGGGGGCTACGCTAGGGGAGAAGATTTAGAGGGGTCAACTCTTGACTCCCCCTAGTTGGTCCACGTGGATCGAGTAGAAAAAAGGTGAGTCAAAATTATTTGAAAATTAAATAATGAATAATAAAAGATTTAATTACTTTTAAGTTATAAAATGAAAAATATTTATTATTTTATGTAGTATGTCAATATGATTTTTATTTTTATTGGCTTATTTGTTATAAGTTACTTTTTAAGGGTACATTTATAGGTATATTTACTTATGTTTTGACTATTTTATTTTGTATTTTTCATTTTATTATTTTTTCATATTTATATATTTATAGCTTATTCTTATACACATAAATATGTTTTTATTATATTTTATGATATATTACGGACACCTAAATAAATAGATGTATATAATGTATAAGTATATGTATAGGTATTTCATCTATGTATTTTGTAAAGCTATTTTTTTATATTTTCCTTATGTTTTTATTCTATTCTAAATATGTACATATATTGTAAATAATATATACAAAATTATAAAAATATAAAATTATAAAAAAATAAAGAATAAATACAATGGATATTTTATTCAAGTAAAGTATACAATAGGGGTCCAAAACCTAACTTTCACATCTTAACTCCAAATTGAATGAGACCACCTTCATTAAATAGCTTATTAAAAATTATATATAATTAAAGGTGATTTCAATGCATTTTGAGATTTTATTGAGGAGATCTGGGAAGTTTAGATTTTGGCCTTTTATTTTGAGCATAAGTTGTATGTTGTATATTATTTCTCTATGAAATCAACTGTGTATTTTTTGTAGATTATTATCTACAACTTTCATGTACAAAGTTTCTTTATTTGAAGTATAAAAAATGCAAATAGAATAGGTCCGAAAAAGGCAATATTGATGAATAAAATATTGAGATTTTTATTGATTTATTGGCCCTTATCTCCCCTTTATTCCTTGTTGACCCAGTCATCAAGATGCCTACGTCTCAGGGTTTAAGTTCATAAAATACCTTTGACATTTTATTCTTTTTCTTTTCTTTTCTTTATTATATAATTCTGGCATAAAAAAGTATTTTATTTACAATAAATGGAACAAATAATGAATGCTAATTTATACAAAATAATGTTATTTTTATGCATTAGATAGGGTTTTTAAGGCCAAAATTATAGAATAAAAGTGATTAAATTCATATTCATCAACAACCAATATTGCGCAATATTAATTCGTTGATGGATGACTTGGATTAAATCCATGAAATGACCTGACTGTAATGGGTCTTCACGATCCAACGACTGGAGGCGAACCTGGAGCGTGTTCTTCAATCCAATGGTTGTTGCTTACCAACAATAATAGGAATAACAATCGATGGTTCTCGGTTTGATTCCTAAAATCACCGGCCTTCGATGATGTTTTCAGCTTCCGAGATTTCAGAAAAAGGCTGGTGGTGCTCCACAGCAGATGGCATGCTCACAAGGGTCCATACCCCATCAATGGGGACCTGGAACCTCATGGAAGCTCGACACCCACATATGCTCATTCCTGACCAAAATTGTCTCCTAACAGGTCTCTCAACACCAAAGACCTACACTGTTAGCTCAAGTGCAAAAATAGGAAGGTCTTGGTCGCTTATTGGAGTGAAATGGACGAAGGGAGGAGTGTGGCCAAGGTCTCCCATGATGGATGAAGGAAGGGGAACCAATCTCTTGATCTAGGGATGAATGATCTAGAGATGTAGAAGCTAAGGGGAAAGAAGGTGGAGCTGAAATGCAGGTCAGAACATTGGTTGGCACAAGCGAATGAATGTCGAGTTCTAAGCTCCGACGTACTATAAATTTGACTTTTATGCTACAAAAATCGATTAAAGCATGAATCAAAAGTTATAAATAAAACTACAACTAAAATCTACCTATAAATGCCTAAAAAAACTCGACTCAACCTGGGTGCCTAGGAGCAGAACCTCCATCGACGAAGCTCCGACGAAGTGTGGATCTCTTCAATCACTCCCCTATCGCTGTAAATCCAACAAGGAGTGACCTATCACCAAGATCAACCTATCTATTATGGGATCTAATGGTTCAATATGCAAAAGAAGAATCAAAAATAAAAAATGGGCGACGGGGTGAGCTTTATGTAGATGAAAGTTAACCATGGATTAACATGTGAATCGATACATGTACGAGGAAAGGGAATTGTCGGTGTGATGGATGGATGTGCAGATGCAACTTTTCATGAAGAAGTCAAAGTGCGTCGGGAATTTATCATGGAAGAGAAAAATCAAAGAAAGAGAGGGGTTCGACTTTTTTGACATGGCCCTGACGAACCTCGAAATCGGCCCTTTAATAGTGCTGAATTAGCACTTTAAATAGTCATCGCAGTCGGGCCAATTCGGGTCATCAAAAGACCATCTGATTGATATGTCAAAAAAGAATGAGATGGTCGTATTTATTTTTTACTTGGTAAGATACCAAGGTCGAACTCAGGGACACGAGCCTCTCTCGTATTAGTCAGATTTTTATCTATCTAATTAAGCGTTGAGTTGAAGACATATAGGTCAAATCATGCATGCAGACACAACAAGACATTAAAACAAGCAAACATGAATTTTTTTTATAATTTAATTATGCAGACAAATGCAAGGAAATACAATGCAAATAATATGCCCTAAATGATAATTACTTGAGCCATAAAAAATACGAGTCAAACAGAATTAAATAATGAAGCACTTTTCATTGATAAAACACTTAGGCATGAGAAACATAGAATTTTGGACACTTAGTTCATCAAAGAGTGCATTATAGATTATAGTGTCAAAATGAAAATCTAAGCATGCGATAATAAAGATGACGAGAAGAGCTTCAAAATGAAACTGAAATCACTTGAAACGGAGCTACGGTGCTTAAGATAAGTAAGAACAAAGACAAGGGCATAAATGAAAGAAAACATAAAAGGATTACTACAAACAGGTCCCTGGGAGAGACTAAAATGCAATAAAAATAAGTAGCGAGGCCTTCCCTGTAAATTACCCACACGCACAGGGGTATTTTAGCAATTTTAAAAACCCGCAAGATTCAAACTGCAAATTACCCATAGTGCACGTGGATTGCACATGAAGGCATGACTTGTTTGCCATTTGAATAAGGCGGCGGGGCTTCTGCGTAATTTTCCCAGAAAGCACGTGCCAAGCACGCGCTACTCCAGGCTCGGAGGGCGAGTCAGGCTCGATAGAGGCTTGGTGTGCTTCAGCTTGGTTCGGGTGTTGGATCAGGCTCGGTCAACGGCTCGGAGAAGGCTCGGTGATCCAAGCCTATAGGCTCAGAGGGGAAGGCTCTGTGCAGCTTCGGGCCATGACACGTGGCTCATGGTGGACCACCCAATCGTGGTGATCGAATGGTGACTGTGCACCCCTCAGAGCGGATACGTGGCGTCAATTGGGCCGTCGGATGGTCTCCGGGAGATGGCCATCCACGGGCCGCTACTTCTCCTCCTCATCTGCAGCTGACGGCGGAAGCTGAGCTCCGGCGGAGGAGATCCTCCTCCGCTGCTCCATCCTTGGTATGGTGGAGCTCGCCCGATGCTCCTGAAGGATTGTCGATGAAGCTGGGAGCTCGTGCGAGGCGCTGGATTCTCTGGATTAGGCCATCGGAGATCTGATGTCGGTAGCGAGACTTATGAAACCCGCTCCGGTGGGACTCCGGTCAGTGCAAGATTCACAGACCTGCAGCGTTAGTAGGACATAGCCGAAAAAAAGTGTGTGCGTCAGTGGGTTGTGAGCTCTTGCGGGTGAAGAATGCGGAAGCTCGAAGCTCCTCCGCCGCGAGGGCGGAGGAGATGGACGGAGGTGGTTGAAAGGTATGGAAGAAGGAGAAGGTAAGCGGAGGGTGACGCGTGAAAGGGGGGACGATGGCGGAGGTCGAGATGTGGTTAATTGAAGGTGAAGACGACAGGAGAAGACTAATTAAATCGAAGAAATGAGATAAAAAGACAAAGGAGGAAGAAGAGACTTACTTGATCAGAGGCGACGCGATGGCTTGTGCTCGAGGTCATTGGAGGACCTCGGGGTCTTCGCTGGACCTCCCCAGCCGGTGGAGGCAGCTCAAGCGGGCACTAGGCTCCGCAGCTCCGCCTTGATCGGCGGAGGGTCATCACTGGGGGAGAGGGTCGTCTTCGCTCAATCCTTCCGCCCCCCTGTCACAGGGAGGCGGAGGAGGGCTGGGCCCCTCCCCGCGTAAAGGTGGACAAGGTGGATCGAGGGCGGTGGCGGCATATTTGAAGATGGTGATGGCGGAAGTGGTGCGTGGAGACGTGGGTTTAATGGCAGATGTGGGGCGACTGGGAGGACGACGAAGTTCGTGGGATGATGCGCAAGGAAGAAGGAAGATGGGGGAACGTTGTGGGGAAGTTGGCGATGGAAGAAGTTGACTGGAGTGGCGGAGAAAAAGGGAAGGGGGAGAGGTTTTTGCGAGGTGGAAAACGTGGGGAAGAGGCGCGCCTGAAGGTTGACGATGAAGATCAACCGTTGGATCTGGAGATCCAACGGTCTGAGTTGAGGCGCTAAGGAACGGGTGTGATGTGATCTGATGCGACGTGAACGAAGGGCAGCGGATGAGCCACGTGGCGTATCGAAAGCGAGGCATCAAAGGACGGCCACGATGGGATGGGGGGTAGATCGAATGGCTGAGGCGAGCGCTTAGAAGACACGGCTGTGATGGATAGATGAGGTCGCGATCGAGCGGTCTACAAACCACCACGTGGCGCGCTCTACGCAAGACGCTATCGTACGGTGCAGATGAGAGGCGTAGATGATCTGATGGTAGAGAAGTAAGGGCGCACGTGGAGAGCTTGGGGCCATTGGATCTCAGGAGGAGATCTGACGGCCCAGAGCCGCGGGCGGATAAGACAAGGATGGCGGGCCACGTGGCTCACCCAGAACGGGCCACGTGGCCCAATCAGATTATTAGGAAAAGAAAATGAAATATGAAGGTCAAGATTGCCGAATTTGAGAAAACTCAAAACATGAAAGTTGTAGATATCGATGAGATCTACAAGTTTTATGTTGACCAAAACTGGAGAAGAGATCATCTGTAGACTGGAAATATTTTTAAGGGTATTTTTAAGGTTAAAAATACCACAGATTTTTGTTTTGCCATTTTTTTGTGATTTTTAATTTATTAAGGACTCTGATAATTACAGGACATTAACTGGGTTTTATTGACACAAAACTAAGCAAGGGGGTTAATAATTGGAAATTAAGATGATGAAATTGGATTTCATCACCCCCTATACTTAAACTATGCTCGTCCTCGAGCATTAAAGAGAATGACTAAGTTGGATTAACCCCCTTGTGCATGTGAGTACAAGATCCAATCCAATCAAGTCAACTCGACTTTAGAGGTCCAAAATTCTAGAGTTCAACCCAGCCTTAATCAAGAGGTATCCAATTCCTCTAATTCTCCAAACTCTCTCTGATGTACATATAATCTAAAGGATATGACATTTTAGTGTTGACTGCAATTCTGAGAGTAGAGTCAATTCGTCACCCAAATTCTTGGTCCGAGAAAATCTCCTAAGGATCCAATCCTCAACACTAGGGAATAAATCAAATCTTGCATCCAGTTCACCGTCTCTTTAGTTGTCAGACTTAGAAAATGTAGATGGCAGGCCAGTAATGGAGGGTATGGGTTTGTGTCATTTCTTCTCTCCCTCTCACTGGAACAAGGATTCTCTCTAGTGCCTTTTACGCAACACATTTTTTTGGTGTTGATCAGTGCGTCCCTCAAGAGAAGTTGGAGCCGTCTGCACTTATTTTCCTGGGATTACACCGGGGTGTGTCTCTTTTGAGTACCTATCGTAACTTCTACACCGAGACTTGTAGCATTTACGATGCAGAGCCATTTTTTGGTGCAAGCACGACTCCTGGTCCTAATAGCGGTGGTCCAAGTGGACACTTTGAAAAGTTTGGGAGCGCTCACCTTTGATGGAAGCTCTTTGATATGTAACTTTGTAGAATGAGAGCTTTTTCTTTGAAATTTCATTGACTTGTATAATTTTTGGCTAGCTCCACTGCTTTTACCAAGAGTTGGCGCATACTGATCAACATTTTTTTATTTATTTCACACTCTGGAACTTAGGTCAATATCAAGAGATTAGTATAAGAACCAAGTTCTTACACTGGCTAATATTGCTGACACTCAGGTTTCATGAGGCCTCCAAAGATTTTATCCCATCCTCGAGCATCATTAGATCAAATCCAAACTCGACTTCCTCATCCCAATTCCTCAAGTGAAAAATCAACTCATCTCATCAAAAACTGCAATCGTGCATGTGATGTGCTGATCATATTCTTTTTGTCTGAGACTAAGCATGGAATATAGCATGCAAAAGTAGAAACCTAGGGGAATGTGGATGATTAAGTCTAAGACCCTGATGGCTAAGGCTGGTTAACCTAAAATCTCAAAGACCTCAAAAAGCTAAGTCTCCTTGATCATTTCAGATCCTGAGTGGAAGTGTAAGTGTAGAGGATTAATCCAACTTCTTCATTCAAAAACAAGAGATTTTTTTTGAACTTCAAGAGATATTAGAACTGCCTAAACTCAATTGAGCATCTGCAATTCAGCCAGTATGGATGTAAGTACAGGCCGAAGCCCGTTGCTTGAGGACAGGGCCGTACGCGATGTCCTCTAAACCATCCAATCTGCTAAGGGCGAACCCTCACTGAATGTGGCTTACTTAATTGGGTTTAGTAGTCACCAATGACTCTTTAAAGGGTTTTGGATTTTCTCATTTTTATGGATTTTAATTTGAGAGTTAAAACACAAGTTAGACCCAACTTTCCTTGAAAAGAGAGATTTTCAAAACCACGTCACACAAATAAAAAGTTTTTTTCAAAACATTTTCATAAGATTTTTTTCGAAAATATTTTTATCAAAATAGCGTAACATAGTATAGAAAAAGCCATGAAATCATTTGAGTTCTCTTAGTCCAAAGACTTTTACTTTACCCCAAAATGTTTATATTTTCCAAATTTTTCAGTTTATAGCTAAAGTAAGTATACGGTATATACGGTATACCCCCCTATACTTAAACTTTGCTATGTCCTCATAGCACTAGATGATACAAGTACATACTTAGGTTAGAAATAACCTAAGTATAAAGGCAAGGAAATGAGAGTAGAGAAAATCACGGGGACTCGGGTCCTGTTGAGCCGGAATTTTCAAAGATTGGAAATTTGATTGTAAAAAATGTAGGGTCGTTGTTTATCCCCAAAATCCCGCGTCAACAAAAGATTATTTTTTTTATTTTTTGCTACTTATTAACCTGTTTAGCGGACAGGGTCAAACTCAGGGAGGCTACAATTCCCGAGGGTTATTCAATTAATCAGAAACAAATTAAAAGAAAACAGGAATCTCAAAGGACAACTATCCTTGGTTTTTTTTGTGATTTTTTATCTTTTTATTTTTTTTATTTTTTTTATTTCTATTTTTTTATTTTTTTGAATTTTCTGATTTTCAAATTTTTAGTGATTTTGATTTTGCAATTTTTTTATCTTTCAAAAATAAAACGAGGCAATATTCACAAGATTAAAAACACGCACACCAACTCTTTTTGTAATTTTTCAATTAGTCAAAAATGCTCAGAAAAATTCAAAGAAAAATATTTTTGGGTTTTAAAAGTTTTGAAATGTTTTTGAGAATTTTTGTGGAATTTTTAGATGTTTTTGTATTTTTCTAAAATCAAACAGTGAGGAAACACGAAAATGTGCACAGCCTGGAGTAATTTGCAATTTAAAAATTTTTAAATGCCCAAAACTCCTGATTACTATTTTTAAGACAAACTAGAAGAAAATATCTACAAATAGGAACTGAAATCACAATTTTTGGACTTTTGTAGAATTTTTTATGATTTTTAGAAGATTTTTGATGTTTTTCAATTTTTTTGGGTTTTATAAATAATTAATGCGTGAAAATTGGCCAGAAATTAAAAGACAATGAAATATAACTACTCTAATTTTTTTGGAATTTTTGGGACAATATTCGAATTTTTATGAATTTTGGAATTGCAAACAATGAAAAAGACACTGTTTTTGATTTTTTAATAGGGTTTTTATCAGTTATGCCCCTCCGAGATATCGCAATATCAGTTATGCCCCTATCTTTTTGGTAATATCAGTTGTGCCCCCGACTTCTTGCCAATATTTCACTTGTGCCCCTCAGAGGGGCATAACTGATAAAAGATTATTATCAGTTATGCCCCTCTGAGGGGCACAAGTGAAATATTGGCAAGAAGTCGGGGGTACAACTGATATTACCAAAAAGATAGGGGCATAACTGATATTGCGATATCTCGGAGGGGCACAACTGATAAAATCCCTTTTTAATAATACCAAATGAAATCAAAATGCAACAAAAAATTTATGCTAGATGGATATGAACATCAGGAGCATAGCGCAATTTTTTTTTTCAAAATTTTTGGATCATGAATAACATTTATTTTCAATAAAAAGATCAAGCAAATTATTGTTCTGCAGTTTAGGGACGTAAACGTAAATAATTTAAAGTTTCTGGATGAAACAAAACTAAAAAAACAAAATTCGGAAAGAATTGAAGTTTACCCAATTAATGACTTGACAAAGGTGTTTGTGCAATTTCAGAAAGCATTGAGGCCCTTCTTGTAATTTGTCCAAAGATCTATTTTTTTTAAAACCTAGGGCTTCCTTTCGTTTCCTTGCTCTTCACGCACAATGGGAATGCAACAGGGGGTAGCCGCACAAGGGGGCCAAGGTAGCACCAAAGGGGCCGCCACCCCTTGCCTCTTCAAGCAGCAGCAAGGGGGCGGAGGTCGATGGAGAGGGCGCCGCCGTCTGGAGCGGCTGGAGGCTACTGCTCAGCGACGAGGGGGATGCAGGCGGTGGCGGTGGCGACGTCGGCGTCGGCGGGCGGCGAAAGGGGGAGAGGGGCGGCGCGAGCTCACGCTGGTGGAGTGGCGGTGGTACCCTGCTGGGAGGCGCGGACCGAGCGGCAACACCTGGGCTCACGACGGCGGTGCTTGAGTCACCGCGAGGCGGCGAGTGGGCAGCGCGCCGCGTGGGCGAGGTCCAGCGCGCAGGTTCGGGCAGGGTAGCGGATCTTCTGGAGGGGCGCCGCCCGAGGCTGGAGTGCGGGGCGGCGTCGAGCGGGGTCGGCGGCTTCAACGGGTCTGGACGAGGGGCGGCGGTGCCTGGGGCACCCGCCCAATTTTTTTTTAATTTTTTTATTTTTTTTGATTTTATTATGTTATGTAAACAGGAAACAAAAAGATGAATAAAAAAAACTTTTTTTTATATTTTTTTTTTGTAAATCCGAAAAGAAGAAAAGAAAGAATAAAGAAATTTTTTTATATTTTTATATTTTTTTATTTTTTTATAAAGTTTTCCTTGCAAAACAATCGTTAGATACAATAGAGTTTTTTTTATTATCCTGCAAAACAATCGTTAGAGATAAAAAAATGAGTTTTTTTATTTATCTACAAATCAGGACGTGCATGGGGATTCGGCGAATGGTGAGGGATTCGAATCCGATCTCCGGCCACCGTACGCGGCCGGAGTTGAGAGATTGTGGACGGTAGAAAAATAGAATGTGGAGAGATTGCGAAGATGAGATGGAAAATCGAGTCGATGGCGGATCAAATCGAGATGGAGAAATTTTTTTTACGATCTAGACGAACAAAATGACAATAACAAAATGCGATAAAATAAAGAGCGATTAAACTACGATAAAGATGTAAAGAAAAAATACGGATCTCACATTAGGAGCGGAAAATAGACCGTGATCGCCTCGACAAGGCCGACTCGCTGTCACCGGACGGCTCGAAGGCTAGGCAACTTCCTCGACGAAATTTCTCTCGGAGATCGGGCTCCTCTCTCTAAAGATTGATCAGGTTGGAATGAGGGAGATGGAGCCATATAAATAGAAAAAAAAAGACATTTCAATTTTTGAAGAAGATAAGAGAGATTTTTGAATTTTTTTGGTGGGAGAGATAACATGAGAGATAGAATAGAAAGATAAAATTATTTACAAAATTATCTAATTTTTTTGAATTTTCGACACTTTATTTATTGGAATTTAAAAAATGTTATTTTTTTATTTTTTTATGATGGTTGGTTAAAAATTGCAACTATATACATATACTATATACATATATGACATTATATACAAGGATAAATGGGGAAATTAGCCTCTCTTTTTTTGTTTTAAGAATTTTATTAATTTTTTTATTTTTATTTTTGTTTTAAGTAATTAGTAAAAATATTTACAAATATATATACAAATACAATATACACAAAATACAAGGGAAAATTGCACAAACCACCCCAGAAAACCGACTTTTCAACCGTAACTCCAAAAATTATAGAATCACAGTCATTTTGAAGATAATTTAATTTAGAATTCAATGAAAGTGATATTTGTTCAATTTGAGATCATATGGAGCCGGAATTGATCTTTCAATTAGTGCTTAGTGGCTTTTTCCAAGTGTGGCTACTTTTATTCTGTACATGATTTAATTGTGCAATCAGTTTTATTAATTAGGACCCATTTTTATTTACAACTTTGATTTTGAATGTTATTTGATTTGGGGTCAATTAAGGTACAAATAAATTAGTGTTAGTTTTATACAGATATACACAAAATAAGTGAGAAACACATTTTTTTAGATTTTCTGGTTGAGGACCCTATCTCCCCCTACTTTATTCCTGGTCGATCAGGTCAAGTCTTGACCTTCTCTCGGGGTTCGGGTCATCCTGTATACAGTCTTCCCTTTTTTTATTTTCTTTTCTTTATTTTTCCTTTCTTTCTTTCTTTATTTATTTTAGGTTAAAATTAGTAAGAAATGTACAATATTTACACACAAATGCAAGTTAGTAAGAATATGGAGTTAGCGTTATATGCAGGTGTTTTATAAGGGATTTTAAGCTAAAATAAATGAATAAAGATGACGAATCGCAGATTCATCATCCCCCTATGCTTTACCTTTGCTAGTCCCTTAGCAAACACTTATTTGAAAGAATAAGTGAAGAAGAAAAAGAAAGGGAAAATAAAGAAAGTAGGACAACATTGAGTATTAAACTTATCTTCATAAAATTGTAGTTTGGAGCTCTGTCGGACCTTTGGATTATTTGTGTGTCGGAACTTCTGTGAGACTTAGAATTTTAAAACCAACAGCCTTCAAGTTCTACACATCATTGTCACAGTTTTGGCCCAGAAGTCATCTTAGATCGATCCTCTTCCCAAAGCATACCCTATGAACATTGAATAATCGACTCATGTGTGTGAAAAATTTTAGCTCTTCCCATCCAGAATGCCGGACTACCATGCAAATCTCCTCTCCAATAACTCGTCCTCGGGGAGTCAGGTATTTCCTTCTAAGGTTTGTCGTGCTGTGTTCACAATCGAATTGGGGGAGAAGTTAGAAGAATGAGAAAAGAACTGGAGGGTGGTTTGGTGTAGTCACCTCTCCTTGTGAAGCTGGCCAGTGTAGCCGAGTCTCCACCAAGATCTGCAGGTTTTCTTGAAGCTTGGACCTTTTTGGTCAGATTTTTATTTGGTAGTAGCTTCTTTGTATTTGGAGTTTTGGTGGTTCTGCTTGGATCTTGTTGTGCCCCTACGGATATAGAATCTTTTTTTTTCCGTACATGTTTTGGGGTCTTAGAAAAAATTGTGCCCAGCCGTCCATCCCTTTTCCGAAGCTTTATTTCAACCCGTTACTCCAGTCTTTAGATTTCCACGCTACCAGAAAAGAAACTCACACAGTCTTCCAACATCCCGTCTGAGTTGAGCTAAGTGCATAGTGCGGGAGTACAAATTAATTCGCTATTCTAGAGTTGTACCCAGAATGAAGAGACCAGGTTAGACACTAAGAGTCAAATGCTGCACATTGTCATGTGGAACTCAAAGAATTAAGTCAAAGACCTGAAGCTTCTAAAATCCTATTTCTCGGTGAAGTTCCTCTGAGAATTTGGTGGATTAAGGTCCAACTAAGCTCCATTCTTCAATTTTATTCCAAACATAGTTTAAATATCAATACTATCCTGAAAAATGCACATGCAAATGCAGAATATGAACAATGCAGAAAGTTTTTTTTTTGGAAAAGAATGACGCACATGTGAAAAGAACCATTTTTTAAACAATTTTCTAATTTTGAACTTTTTATGGATTTTTGGAGAAAAATGCACATGTAAAAAAAATTTTTTAATGCAAATTTTTATGATTTTTGGTTTTGTAGTTTTTTTAAAGGAGAAAGGGTTAGTAATATATACAAGTATATACAAGAGACTTTTTTTTGTTGTTTTTTTAATGTTTTTGTTTTGTTTTTGTTTTTGTTTTTTTTTTCTCTCTCTCTCTCTCTTCCCATTTTTTTTGTTTTGTTTGTTTTTTTTTGTGTTTTGTTTTTTTTTCTTTTTTGTGTTTTTTTTGTTTTCTTTTTTTTGTTTTTGTTTTGTTTTGTTTTTTTTCTCTCTCTCTTCCCATTTTTTTGTTTTGTTTGTTTGTTTTTTTTGTGTTTTTTTTGTTTTTTTTGTTTTTGTTGTTTTTTTGTTTGTTTTTTTGTTGTTTTTTATTATTTTTGTTGTTTTTGTTTTTTTTGTGTGTTTTTTTGTTGTTTTTTTATGTGATTTTATAAAATATACACATAACCCTCCAAATAAATATATTTAAAAGTACGAGTTATGTCTAAAGTATATATACAATATATACGACACCCCCCTATACTTAGCTCGAACTATGTCCTCATAGTGATCAGAGAGCGACAAAGGAAGACATAACTCGTGCTAAGCAAAGAAAGGTGAAAAGACTCCTATGCTACAACGACCCAAAGAAAAGATAAAAATGAAGAGAAGTTGGTGATCCCCCCCTATACTTAGGATCAAGTAATCCTAAGTATAGTGGAATGTACAAAGGGGAAAACCGATGAAGAGAATGTACAGACTCACAGAGACACGATATGAACAACATCACCCCCCCTATACTTAGGGTAGAGTATCCCTAAGTATAGGCAACAAGAACAAGGGTGATAAACAGGACGAATATGAACAACACAAATCCTTCACCCCCCCTATACTTAGGATAAAGCACATCCTAAGTATAGCATATATACACATACACACACGGAAAAGGGGTGAATGATAAAACGGGAGAAGACGGAGTGAAACGAAAGGATATACAAGAGGAGTGGATGTACAAAGGTTAAGAAGGTCGAAAGCGAACCTTCTTGCCGGACCGCTGAGGTATGGATTTGACAAGATGTAGGTCGATATTGGGATTATCATTAGATATGAACTGAGTAGAATCGACCAAGAATGTATGCTCAGCGGTTTCAGATTGTGCAGGCCTAAACCGGTTATTGGAAGTAGTGTGATCATGTCCTGCCTTGGAAGTCTCGCAAACATCAAAGTAGAATGGCTCGAAATCATTATCAGAAAAAGTAGGATCAATTTCAGCCTGGCGAGCCTCTACTGGATCATCATCTCTATCAAAAGGCCCAAATTCCTTTATAAAAGCAATCAAATCAAATTTGGCCTGATCGGTCTCTTCTTTATCAGGTTGAGTAGGAACGGACTTATCAGTGAAAGTAGTCGAATCGTGTCCTTCCTGTCTAGTCTCAGGGTCTGCCTTCCGCTCTAGGGTGTTTATCGTGTAAATCCCGTGGATGTCGTCAATGCATCGCCACATACCAGAAGAGGGAACTCCAAGGTCTATGCTTTCCGAGTCCTCCTCCTTGAAGAGGAATTCCCGGGTCTCAGTATCATCCATCATATAGCAAAAATCTCTGGTATTATCATCATAATCAAAGTCTTTGGGGTTGTCTAACACGGGTGGGCTCTCATGGGATGCGGGTTTCTGGATGGTAGTGGGTGTAGTGATTAACACATCGCTCCCTACATCAGAACGGAAGCGAATCTCTCCTGAACCATAGTCAATAACGGCTCCTGCAGAGGCAAGGAAAGGCCGTCCCAGGATGATTGGAGGGTGCTCCACAGGGGTGGAGGTCTCCATAGGCATTACAACAAAATCCGAAGTAAAATCCATGCCTTGAATAAGAATGACAGCGTTTTCTAAAATACCCTTCGGCCTCTTGATAGATCCATCAGCAAATTGAACTATCATCCTGGTTTTCTTGAGAGGCCCAAGATGAAGAGACTGTACCATAGAGAAGGGTATTATGTTGATTGATGAACCGCCGTCAAGGAGAGCGTTATCACAAGAATAGTCAGATATGGAGCAACTCACAAGAGGTGTGACCGTGTTCCCTTTCTTAAAATATGAACGGTGAGAGATGGCGTAGGCAGTGGCCATGGTCAAGATATGACGCTCAGATCTTCTCCTTCGCTTTCTTTTCTTGTGTTGAGGAGTAGATAAATCTGTCATGGCCTGTTGAAGTGGGGTTTTAATGATCTCATGAAGGGTGGCCACCACTTCAGGTTTAGTCAACATTTTTTTGAATTTTTGGACCTCATCCATACAAGGGAGGAGGTCGGAATCAGCATTTACATGAGGATTGCCAAGAGCAGTCTGTACAGTGGCATCCTCGGGATCTAGGTTGGGACATGGCTGTGTGGGTAAATGATCGGGCATTTGGGTTCTTTTCTCACAAAATGAATCAATAATATGTCTCCCAGAATCTTTTTGTATTTTCAAAATTTTCTCATTTTTTTGTGTTTTGGATGATTTCAAGCTCTCATGATTATCCTCGAGTGAATCAATATCCTCAAACATTGGAGCAGCGTTCTGTCTCTCATTTATGTTAATAAAATTGGAAATCTTCGAATTCATATGCTCCACCATTTGATTCAATGTGTTAAGTATGGAAATCATGAAAGGTGACTCCAAAATCCCAGGATCGGGTGGGTTGAATGAGGGTGGGTGAAAATCAAAGTCCTCCGTCTCCTGAAATAATGGGTTAGGCGGATATGCACAAACATCAGGAGGAAGATCCTCCTGGAAAAGGGAAGGTGGATCGTCTGGAGAGTACGAGGTATCTGCGAAGATCGGATTAGAATAACTCCAGTCGGCCATCTTCGAAACAAAAGATGGGAGAGCACGAGGGTCAAGCCAAAAGATATGGAGAAAAAGGTGCAAATGCACAGAAAGATCTGATATGCACACAAGCAATCAAACACAATACAAACCCCCAATTCACCAACTCAACGCGATGTGAAGACCGTGAAGGTTCGGTCTCTTAATCTTGTATGTTTTAGAGTTAGGTGATAATCACAAAGTTGTACAAACACTTAGGTTGAATTATGGGATTTGGGCACTAACCTTAGTGTGTACACGAGCAAGTTAAAACGAATACAATGAGGGGGTTACTCTCCCCAAAACAATGATTTTTCCTTGTATTTTTTTAGGGTCGAGTTTTCTTTAGCAGTCCCAAATTTTAGGCAGTTGTCACTTGGTTAAGATATTTTCAAAGAATCGCCTACCGAGTGTCCAATTTCCTTTTTAACTTATGTGAGTGAAAACAAGGGAGGAGATCGGAAATGCCAATGCGCGATTAAAAACGATGATGCATGCAGGGGTTAGAAATGCGTACCTTGTCGCCAGCACTCAACATGCAAGTGATCCGCGCAAAATTTAAATACAGAAAATAAACTAACCTATATGCAAATGCAAGTGAACCGTCCTAGATGATAACTTCTATTAACGGGCAAGAACAAATTAATTTGACTAAGTCCAAATTACGATCTACTCTATAGGCACAGAAATTCTTGTTTAGGGTGTTTGGACCTAATTAATTACCTGGCTCAAGCAAATTAATTAAAGAAATCAATAGGTGGCTCTCGAAATCCGCGGAAAACAAAGAAAATAAAGGCGATGAAAACAAAATCGGTGAGGTCCCCCAAGTGCACTGGCACTTGGCGAAACAGACCCCGCAACAAATGAATGTCCGTTTACAAGAGTTCAAATGCTAGAAATAAAAACTCTCTCTCTTTCTTTTTTTTTCTCTTTCTCTCTCTTTTTTTCGGCTCTTTCAATTTTCTTCTCCTCTTCTCACGCTTTCCTGCAGCTTGGTGAAGAATCAAGCCGCCTCCACGTCGCTTGGGTGCTTCGGCTCTCCTAGGATCGCCTCCTTTGCTCCGCGGGCCCTCGCAAGAAAAAGAAAAGAGAATGTGTAAGAAACACAATTTTCAAATATGAGAAACTGATGAAATGAATGCAATGGATATGAACAATGGAATAATGTGGCAAACAGATATTTACAACCAAGAATAGCAGGTCAAAAGAAAAACCTAACTACCCTCGCCGTGCCTCCCCGGCAACGGCGCCATTTTGTTGAGCCGGAATTTTCAGAGATTGGAAATTTGATTGTAAAAAATGTAGGGTCGTTGTTTATCCCCAAAATCCCGCGTCAACAAAAGATTATTTTTTTTATTTTTTGCTACTTATTAATCTGTATAGCGGACAGGGTCGAACTCAGGGAGGCTACAATTCCCGAGGGTTATTCAATTAATCAGAAACAAATTAAAAGAAAACAGGAATCTCAAAGGACAACTATCCTTGGTTTTTTTTGTGATTTTTTATCTTTTTATTTTTTTTATTTTTTTTATTTCTATTTTTTTATTTTTTTGAATTTTCTGATTTTCAAATTTTTAGTGATTTTGATTTTGCAATTTTTTTATCTTTCAAAAATAAAACAAGGCAATATTCACAAGATTAAAAACACGCACACCAACTCTTTTTGTAATTTTTCAATTAGTCAAAAATGCTCAGAAAAATTCAAAGAAAAATATTTTTGGGTTTTAAAAGTTTTGAAATATTTTTGAGAATTTTTGTGGAATTTTTAGATGTTTTTGTATTTTTCTAAAATCAAACAGTGAGGAAACACGAAAATGTGCACAGCCTGGAGTAATTTGCAATTTAAAAATATTTTAAATGCCCGAAACTCCTGGTTACTATTTTTAAGACAAACTAGAAGAAAATATCTACAAACAGGAACTAAAATCACAATTTTTGGACTTTTGTAGAATTTTTTATGATTTTTAGAAGATTTTTGATGTTTTTCAATTTTTTTGGGTTTTATAAATAATTAATGCGTGAAAATTGGCCAGAAATTAAAAGACAATGAAATATAACTACTCTAATTTTTTTGGAATTTTTGGGACAATATTCGAATTTTTTGAATTTTGGAATTTCAAACAATGAAAAAGACACTGTTTTTGATTTTTTAATAATACCAAATGAAATCAAAATGCAACAAAAAATTTATGCTAGATGGATATGAACATCAGGAGCATAGCACAATTTTTTTTTCAAAATTTTTGGATCATGAAAAACATTTATTTTCAATAAAAAGATCAAGCAAATTATTGTTCTGCAGTTTAGGGACGTAAACGTAAATAATTTAAAGTTTCTGGATGAAACAAAACTAAAAAAACAAAATTCGGAAAGAATTGAAGTTTACCCAATTAATGACTTGACAAAGGTGTTTGTGCAATTTCAGAAAGCATTGAGGCCCTTCTTGTAATTTGTCCAAAGATCTATTTTTTTTAAAACCTTGGGCTTCCTTTTGTTTCCTTGCTCTTCACGCACAATGGGAATGCAACAGGGGGTAGCCGCACAAGGGGGCCAAGGTAGCACCAAAGGGGCCGCCGCCCCTTGCCTCTTCAAGCAGCAGCAAGGGGGCGGAGGTCGATGGAGAGGGCGCTGCCGTTTGGAGCGGCTGGAGGCTACTGCTCAGCGACGAGGGGGATGCAGGCGGTGGCGGTGGCGACGTCGGCGTCGGCGGGCGGCGAAAGGGGGAGAGGGGCGGCGCGAGCTCACGCTGGTGGAGTGGCGGTGGTACCCTGCTGGGCGGCGCGGACCGAGCGGCAACACCTGGGCTCACGACGGCGGTGCTTGAGTCACCGCGAGGCGGCGAGTGGGCGGCGCGCCGCGTGGGCGAGGTCCAGCGCGCAGGTTCGGGCAGGGTAGCGGATCTTCTGGAGGGGCGCCGCCCGAGGCTGGAGTGCGGGGCGGCGTCGAGCGGGGTCGGCGGCTTCAACGGGTCTGGACGAGGGGCGGCGGTGCCTGGGGCACCCGCCCAATTTTTTTTAATTTTTTTAATTTTTTTTGATTTTATTATGTTATGTAAACAGGAAACAAAAAGATGAATAAAAAAAACTTTTTTTTATATTTTTTTTGTAAATCCGAAAAAAAGAAAAGAAAGAATAAAGAAATTTTTTTATATTTTTATATTTTTTTTATTTTTTTATAAAGTTTTCCTTGCAAAACAAACGTTAGATACAATAGAGTTTTTTTTATTATCCTGCAAAACAATCGTTAGAGATAAAAAAATGAGTTTTTTTTATTTATCTACAAATCGGGACGTGCATGGGGATTCGGCGAATGGTGAGGGATTCGAATCCGATCTCCGTCCACCGTACGCGGCCGGAGTTGAGAGATTGTGGACGGTAGAAAAATAGAACGTGGAGAGATTGCGAAGATGAGATGGAAAATCGAGTCGATGGCGGATCAAATCGAGATGGAGAATTTTTTTTACGATCTAGACGAACAAAATGACAATAACAAAATGCGATAAAATAAAGAGCGATTAAACTACGATAAAGATGTAAAGAAAAAATACGGATCTCACCTTAGGAGCGGAAAATAGACTGTGATCGCCTCGACAAGGCCGACTCGCTGTCACCGGACGGCTCGGAGGCTAGGCAACTTCCTCGACGAAATTTCTCTCGGAGATCGGGCTCCTCTCTCTAAAGATTGATCATGTTGGAATGAGGGAGATGGAGCCATATAAATAGAAAAAAAAGACATTTCAATTTTTGAAGAAGATAAGAGAGATTTTTGAATTTTTTTGGTGGGAGAGATAACATGAGAGATAGATTTATTTTTTGGAATTTAAAAAATGTTATTTTTTTATTTTTTTATGATGGTTGGTTAAAAATTGCAACTATATACATATACTATATACATATATGACATTATATACAAGGATAAATGGGGAAATTAGCCTCTTTTTTTGTTTTAAGAATTTTATTAATTTTTTTATTTTTATTTTTGTTTTAAGTAATTAGTAAAAATATTTACAAATATATATACAAATACAATATACACAAAATACAAGGGAAAATTGCACAAATCACCCCAGAAAACCGACTTTTCAACCGTAACTCCAAAAATTATAGAATCACAGTCATTTTGAAGATAATTTAATTTAGAATTCAATGAAAGTGATATTTGTTCAATTTGAGATCATATGGAGCCGAAATTGATCTTTCAATTAGTGCTTAGTGGCTTTTTCCAAGTGTGGCTACTTTTATTCTGTACATGATTTAATTGTGCAATCAGTTTTATTAATTAGGACCCATTTTTATTTACAACTTTGATTTTGAATGTTATTTGATTTGGGGTCAATTAAGGTACAAATAAATTAGTGTTAGTTTTATACAGATATACACAAAATAAGTGAGAAACACATTTTTTTAGATTTTCTGGTTGAGGACCCTATCTCCCCCTACTTTATTCCTGGTCGATCAGGTCAAGTCTTGACCTTCTCTCGGGGTTCGGGTCATCCTGTATACAGTCTTCCCTTTTTTTATTTTCTTTTCTTTATTTTTCCTTTCTTTCTTTATTTATTTATTTTAGGTTAAAATTAGTAAGAAATGTACAATATTTACACACAAATGCAAGTTAGTAAGAATATGGAGTTAGCGTTATATGCAGGTGTTTTATAAGGGATTTTAAGCTAAAATAAATGAATAAAGATGACGAATCGCAGATTCATCAGGTCCCCCCTATACTTAGGCTGAGATTAGCCTAAGTATAAAGATGGAATTTGATGTTGGGAGGGACCCAAGGGGAACGAAGAAGATGGATGGATGTATAGATGAGCGGATGAATCTACGGAGATGGATGGAGTGACTAAGGTTTTGGTGAGTGTATCGAAGCAAACAAGGCTCAATCAAGCAAGCAAGACCCTTAAATTCACCAACTCACACATGAAGCCAACCGCAGTTGGTTTACAATCTTGTCGGTTTTATTGGTGATAAAACATTTGATTTTATGCAGAGAAAAAATGTTAAGTGAAAATCAAGCGTAAACGAGGGTGTTGCTCTCCCAAAACCAAAGTTTTACTCCATTATTGGTTGACTTGCAATTAAGTCCCAATTATTATTAAGGTTGTCACTGAATTAAGGTTAGCACATAAATCAAGAAATCATCGTCTACTGTTCATTCCCTTTTTCCATTAACCTAGGTGATCAAGCTAGGAAAAAGAAACCGAGAAAAAGCCACGTATTCGATAAAAACCGCATTCTAGGCTAAGCGAGAAATCTTGCAGTGATTTGACGAGAAATACGTGAAAACTTGGGCTGTTTTGAAAACAAAAACTCATGTATGCAAGTCATCAGAAAGCCACACCTAACATGCTTCTATTAGCGGGGAAATTTTTCTTTTAATTTGACTAAGTGAAGCGATGCTAAGTGCATCTTGAATTAAGGTGTGTCCTACCTACGAGCAAGCACATAAAAATACAAAAATTAACTAAGCTCGAAGAGCCGCGCGCCTGGTCCTAGGTTGACACTCAAGTGGGGACGATCCCCACACAACCACGATCGTTTGATTACAATCGCGAGCCTTCGATCGAAGACTGCTGTAAAAGACGAATTATTACATGTATGAAATGGAAATAAAAATGCGACACATTTTTTTTCTTTCTTTCCTATATGCTCCAAGCATACTCCTGCGGTTCCTCTCAGTGGGAGACATCAGCTCCTCGCCTCCTTGATTGATCAAGGGCCCTGACACAGAAACAAGGATTAGAGATCAAATAAAAAAGAAAAAATTTATAATGCAAAATATGTGAATAAGTTGACCTATAAAAAGGAATACTAAATTAAACAAACAAAAATCCAAAAAATATAAGAAATGAGCTGTGTCCCCAGCAACGGCGCCATTTGACGAACCTCGAAATCGGCCCTTTAATAGTGCTGAATTAGCACTTTAAATAGTCACCGCAGTCGGGCCAATTCGGGTCATCAAAAAATCATCTGATTGATATGTCAAATAAGAATGAGATGGTCGTATTTATTTTTTACTTGGTAAGATACCAAGGTCGAACTCAAGGACACGAGCCTCTCCTGTATTAGTCGGATTTTTATATATCTAATTAAGCGTTGAGTTGAAGACATATAGGTCAAATCATGCATGCAAACACAACAAGACATTAAAACAAGCAAACATGCAAATTTTTTTTATAATTTAATTATGCAGATAAATGCAAGAAAATGCAATGCAAATAATATGCCCTAAATGATAATTACTTGAGTCATAAAAAATTACGAGTCAAACCGAATCAAATAATGAAGCACTTTTCATTGATAAAGCACTTAGGCATGAGAAACGTAGAATTTTGGACACTTATTTCATCAAAGAGTGCATTACAGATTAAAGTGTCAAAATGAAAATCTAAGCATGCCATAATAAAGATGACAAGAAGAGCTTCAAAATGAAACTAAAATCACTTGAAACGGAGCTACGATGCTCAAGATAAGTAAGAACAAATGCAAGGGAATAAATGAAAGAAAACATAAAAGGATAACTACAAACTGGTCCCTGGGAGGGACTAAAATGCAATAAAAATAAGTAGTGGGGCCTTCCCTGTAAATTACCCACATGCACAGGGGTATTTTTACAATTTTAAAAACCCACGAGAGTCAAACTGCAAATTACCCGTAGTGCACGTGTACTGCACGTGAAGGCAGGACCCGTTTGCCATTTGAAGAAGGCGGCGGGGCTTCTGCGTAATTTTCCCAGAAAGCACGTGCCAGGTACGCGCTACTCCAGGCTCGGAGGGAGAGTCAGGCTCGGCAGAGGCTCGGTGTGCTTCGGCTTGGTTCGGGTGCTGGATCAAGCTCGGTCAATGGCACGGAGAAGGCTCGGTGATACAAGCCTATAGGCTCGGAGGGGAAGGCTCGGTGCAACTTTGGGCCATGACACGTGGCTCATGGTGGATCATCCGATTGTAGTGATCGAATGGTGACTGTGCACCCCTCAGAGCGGATACGTGGCGTCAATTGGGCCATTGGATGGTCTCCGGGAGATGGCCATCCACGGGCCGCTGATTCTCCTCCTCATCTGCATCTGGCGGCAGAAGCTGAGCTCCGGCGAAGGAGCTTCTCCTCCGCCGCTCCATCCTTGGCACGATGGAGCTCGCCTGATTCTCCTAAAGGATTGTCGATGAAGCTGGGAGCTCGTGCGAGGCGCTAGATTCTCTGGATTAGGCCACCGGAGCTCTGATGTCGGCAGCGAGACTTATGAAACCAGCTCCGGTGGGACTCCGGTCAGTGCAAGATTCGAAGACCTACAGCGTTAGTAGAATATAGCCGAAGCAAAAAAAGTGTGTGCGTGAGTGGGCTATGAGCTCTTGCGGGCGAAGAATGCGGAAGCTCGAAGCTCCTCCGCCGCGAGGGCGGAGGAGATGGACGGAGGTGGTTGAAAGGTATGGAAGAAGGAGAAGGCGAGCGAAGGGTGTCGCGCGAAAGGGGGGACGATGGCGGAGGTCGAGATGTGGTTAATTGAAGGTGAAGACGACAGGAGAGGACTAATTAATTCGAAGAAATGAGATAAAAAGACAAAGGAGGAAGAAGAGACTTACCTGATCGGAGGCGAGGCGATGGCTTGTGCTCGAGGTCATCGGAGGACCTCGGGGTCTTCGCTGGACCTCCCCAACCGGTGGAGGCAGCTCAAGCGGGCACTAGGCACCGCAGCTCTGCCTTGATCGGTGGAGGGTCATCACCGGGGGAGAGGGTCATCTTCGCTCGATCCTTCCGCCCCCCCTGTCACAGGGAGGCGGAGGAGGGCTAGGCCCCTCGCCGCGTAAAGGTGGACAAGGTGGATCGAGGGCGGTGGCGGCGTATTTGAAGATGGTGATGGCGGAAGTGGTGCGTGGAGATGTGGGTTTAATGGCAGATGTGGGGCGACTGGGAGGACGACGAAGTTCGTGGGATGATGCACGAGGAAGAAGGAAGATGGGGGAACGTCGTGGGGAAGTTGGCGATGGAAGAAGTTGACTGGAGTGGCGGAGAAAAAGGGAAGGGGAAGAGATTTTCGCGAGGTGGAAAACGTGGGGAAGAGGCGCGCCTGGAGGTTGACGATGAAGATCAGCCGTTGGATCTGGAGATCCAACGGTCTGAGTTGAGGCGCTAAGGAACGAGTGTGATGTGATCTGATGCGACGTGAACGAAGGGCAGCGGATGAGCTACATGGCGTATCGAAAGCGAGGCATCAAAGGACAGCTACGATGGGATGGAGGGTAGATCGAATGGCTGAGGCGCGTGCTTAGAAGACGCGGCTGTGATGGGTAGATGAGGTCGCGATCGAGCGGTCTACAAATCGCCACGGGGCGCGCTCTGCGCGAGACGCTATCGTGCGGTGCAGATGAGAGGCGTAGATGATCTGATGGTAGAGAAGTAAGGGCGCACGTGGAGAGCTTGGGGATTTTGGATCTCAGGAGGAGATCTGATGGCCCAGACCGCAGGCGGGTAAGACAAGGATGGCGGGCCACGTGGCTCACCCAGAACGGGCCACGTAGCCCAATCAAATATTAGGAAACGAAAATGAATTATGAAGGTCAAGATTGTCGAATTTGAGAAAACTCAAAACATAAAAGTTGTAGATCTCGATGAGATCTACAAGTTTCATGTTAACCAAAACTGGAGAAGAGATCATCTGTAGACTCGAAATATTTTTAAGGGTATTTTTAAGGTTAAAAATATCACAGATTTTTGTTTTGCCATTTTTTGTGATTTTTAATTTATTAAGGACTCTGATAATTACAGGACATTAAGTGGGTTTTATTGACACAAAACTAAGCAAGGGGGTTAATAATTGGAAATTAAGATGATGAAATTGGGTTTCATCAGGCCCCACGGCTAGGCAAGGACAGTTGACCAGAGGTTAATAGTCCATGACTCTCATTGGTCCACACCATCTTAATAGTGACAAAATAAGAATAAATCCCCTATTGATTAGGTAATGAATAACAAATGGTTTATTAATTTTATGTTAAAATATAAAAATATTTATTATTTTATGTAGTATTTTTAGGTCATTTTTATTTATTTTTATAAGGTGATATATTTTGTATTAGTTTTTCATGTATAATTATTGGTATTAATACTTATATCTAAGGTATCTTATTTTTATTTTGTATTATATATTTTATTATTATATTTACATATTTTTAAATTTATAACTTATTTAATTACATGCTTACATAATTTTATTGTTTTTTTATTTTATTTATTTGCTTAATTAGATGTGTCCATACCTTATACTTGTATAGTTTACCTATATATTTTATTATTTATTTAAATTTAATAAATTAAATTTTTTAATATGTATTTTGTACTGTTAGTCTACCCTACCTCCCCCTACTTTATTCCTTGTCGTCTAGGGTCATTCAGTGTTTATGACACTTCATTATTTTTCTTTTCTTTCCTTTATTCTTTTTTTGAATAAAAAACCAGCTTTTATATAGTATCTATGTGCCTATTATTGAGTCTTATTTTGTACAAATTACTGCTATATACATTCTTGTAGCTTGGGATTTAAGGATAAAATTAAAGAATAAAGATGATCAGATGGATATTCATCATTACTCGTCATCATGGACTCTTACTGATGAGGAGCATATCTAAATTGATCATGGTTCAAATCAAATATCTTATCTCATGTGTAGTATGCGGAAATCTGCAAGGGGGCATATACATAACAATAACAATTCTTAAATATTTTAAATTTGATAACCTAAATGGTAGAGTTACATTGTAGGTTGTTCACTTCTTATTGCATACTTGGTAGTAGTCAATTTATTTCTTATTGCTTCCCTAATAGTCAGATTGATGTGCACACTTTTTACCATCGTTAGATGTTGTTTTATATCTGCAATGGGTGCTTTGCTCATAACCCTATTTGTAGGAAATCAGATGGTTCATAGGAGAAGAAGCCACGACAATATGTAGTTTATGGGTTGACTTTCAGGAAGATAAAACTAGTGGCGTAGTAGTTTTTTGCACTTTTTGTTTGTTTCTAGTTGTACTTATAATTATATTACCTTATATTGTATATAAAGCCTTATATATTATTATATATTACATTTAAAAATAAAAATAAACTAAAAATTAGAAAATACAAAAATAAAAATACAAAAATAAAAAAATAAAAACAATTAGAAATTATAAAAATAAAATTCCAAAAAATATAAAATTAGAAATCTACATAAAAATACATAGACAAGAAAAAGAAGCACAAATTTTTGGATTCCATTTCCCTTTCTATCTAGTTTGCTCTATGTGTTCAACACACTTCACATACTTACACCTATAAACACATCTGTAGGGTTATAATAAATTTTAACTCCACATATTTTGCTTTTCATTGCTTTATATCTATTGTGGGTTAATTGTTGTCTGAACAAGGATTTGTGAGTTGTCTCCTCAACGATAATATATCTTCGATTTTATTACTGAGGATATTTTATACCCTTGCAAAAACCTCATCAACAAATGGCACCATTGCCGGGAGATAGGGCAGACTAACAGTACAAAATACAACTCAAGCCCTAATTATGCATTCATCAATAATAGGCTTTTGGGACCTATTTTATTTTCCTATTTTACACCTCAAATAATAAAATCCTCTACATGAAAATTGTTCATAAAAATGCAAAGCAGAATTAAAGAATTAATTTCACACAAAAATAATACACAATGTACCGAGAACATACAAAATAAAAAGCTACAAAGAAAATTTCCCAGGTTTGTGTATCCACCATACATATTCAAAATTGACCAAACTCATCTTTATAAAATTTAACTATCTATCTAGTGAAGGTGGTTTATTTAATGTGGAGTTGAGATGCAAAAGTTGGCTCTTGGGTCCCTATTGTACTATATATCTGTATATAATAATCAATATATTTATTCTTTATATTTTTATCTTCTTCATATTTAGATATATTTGTAAATACTACACGAAACACATTTCAATAATAAATATATAATAAAACAAATAAAATTTATTAAAATAAATCAAGTAATAAAATATAGAGGTAAACTGTACCTTTTTATGTATGCACATATTTATTTAAGCAAATAAATAAAATAAGAAAAATAGAATAAAATTATATAACTATGTAATTAAATAAGTTATAAATTTATAAAATAAGTTGATATAATAATAACATAAAAATAAGAAAATAAAAAATACCTTAGATATATGTATTAATACATATAATTATACATGAAAAACTAATACTTGATATATCACCATGTAAAAATAAATAAAAATGTCCTAAAAGTACTACATAAATAACAAATATTTTTTTTATTTTAACTTGAAATTAATAAAACCATTTATTATTTATTATCTATTTTATAAAGGAATTTTCATTATTTGGTCTTTAATAGTATGACGCACGAATGAGAGGCATGGATTATTAACCTCGGGTCAACTGTCCTTGCGTATCCTTGAGGTCATGCTAGATGAGTCGAACCCCAATCTTTCTCGATTTTATCTTCCATGATACGCTTGCCGACGCCATTTGACTTATTTAAGAAAAATCCCATCAACACATTCCTCCATTACACTGACCATTCCCTTTCCTCGTACTTGTATCGATTCGCATGTAAATCCACGGTCAACTCTCATCCGTATAAAGCTCACCCCGTCATCCACTTTTGATTTTTTATCCTTCTTTACATCTTAAACCCTTAGATCCCATCGTAGATAGGTTAAGCTTGGTGATAGGTCACTCCCTGCTAGATTTGTAGCACGATAGGGGTATGATTGAAGAGATCCACACTTCATCGGAGCTTTGCTGGTGAGGTTCTACTCCTTGGCAGCTAGGTTTAGGTGAGCTATTTTAGTGTACTTCTAGGTAGACTTCAGTCGTAGTTTTTATTTCTAGTTTTTATTTCATGCTTTAATCAACTGCAATAGTGTAAAAGTTAGATTTATAGTATGTCAGAACTTAGAGATCCGACCTTCATTTGCTAGTGCCAACTGATGTTCCAACCTGCATTTCTGCTCCCCCTTCTTCCCCTTTCGCTTCTACATCTCCAAATCATATCTATTCCTCTTGATCATCCCTAGATCAAGAGATTGGTTCCCCTTCCCGTAACAATCACTGGAGACCTCTGTCACAATGCCCCTTCATCCATTTCACTCCAGTAAACATCTAAGACCTCCCAATTTTTGTACTTGATCTAATAGTAACAGGGTCTTGGTTATTTAGATACTCGTTAGGGGTTGATTTGGATAATGAACGAGCATCTATGGACCCTTCTGAGCATGCCATCTGCTACGTAGCACCTCCAACCTTTTTTTGAACACCTCAGCAGCTGAAAACATCATCGAAGGTCATTGATTTTGGGAATCAAATCGAGAACCGTAGAATGTTATTCCATGTTCTTGTTAGGAAGCAACAAACCAATCGAGAAGCAGCAACCATTTGATTGATGAGGCCGCTCCATATATGCCTGAAGACCCGTCACTATCAGATCATTTCATGGATTTAATCCAAGTCGTCCATCGATGAACCAATATTGTGCAATATCAACCGTCTACGTGGATAAGTGAAGAATCATCCACAGTAGATCAACAACGGTTGGGGGTAAAGTTCCACATCTAACCTTCATTTTTTTGTACTTAGTAGTTTATATTTAAAGTTTTTAATTGCATTGTAAAATAACTGTGATATTTGCACAGTGAACCCTTAAGTTTTCACATATTAACTATAGGTCCATGCCAGCTCACCTCACGTAGCGACCCACGTAAGGTGGTAAATTGTAGAAAATTCATCTCCACTTTTTGTTATTTAGGTTTAATATTTAAATTTGTAGTATTACTTTAATATTTTCGAGATATTATCACAAAGACCCTTATATTTTACTTTTATTGTAAAAATCCCTCTCCTAGTATTGTAATTATTACTCTGGAAATACCTCATGTGCTCTAAAAATTTGGAAAATTGTATGATATGCATAAAGTGTTATTGATGCATGCCCATGTTTTTATTTCTTATTTTATTTCATTTCCTAATTATTATAAATATAATAGGAACTATTTACTTCACGTTCAATTAAAAAATACAAAAATTATAAAATCAATTCTAAAAATTCCAAAAACTCTCCCAACTCTATAAAAATTTGCAAAAATCCTATAAAACCCAAAAAAATAGTTTTTTGCTATTTATTCTTTTCTATATTATATAGTATGTATTAAAATTAGTTTTGGGACATTTCGAACTATTTTCTATTTTTCAAACCCTAAATCATTTCAGCCATCATTATTTTCTCTTTTTTACAATATTTCAAACTTTAGAAATACATAAAAATTTAAAAAATTACATAAAAATAAAAAAACATAAAAAAATAGAAAAACACAAAAACATTTGATTTTATAAATTTTAACTATATAAATCTTATATATAAGTATAAAACCTATATAGACTACTTATACTATATATACTTATGTACTTATAATATTAATTATTATTATTATTTAGTTTAAATACTTATTTATATATTTTAAACCTTTTACAAAGAAAAAGAACTGTTCTTATTTATATTTTCTATATCTACCTATTATATGTATTATATTATTTTAGTTATTTATATTTATTACTATATATATACATATTATATCTTTAAAAACAAAAAGAACTAAAAACTTTCAAAATTAGAAAGAGAATAAAATTGTAAATCTTAAAAATATAAAAAGTATAAAAAATGTTAAAAATCCATAAAAAATTAAATATAATTAAAAACCCACAAAATTAAAAACAGAAAAAGTGCAAAACATTTATTAGTTAGTTTTTTAATATATAATAAATACTTTATCCCTATTACTCTCTGTGGTTCGACACTTTACATACTTGTCCCTTCACATATTTCGTAGAGTTAAAACAATAATAAACTTTGACTCACACATTGGCATTGCATTATCACATATTGTAGGTTGATTAATGACTTGGTTGGTTTTTTGAGTACTGAGAGCCGTGATAGCAATCGATGCAGTGATTGCCGAATCCGACCTATCGGACACCACAAACCGTCCAAGACTGGATGCTAGATACCTCATTAATCCAGACTAATCAAATGGCGCTTCCATCGGGGAGCAACAACAGATATGATATTTTATGTATATAATCCATTTTCATTCATGTATTTTATTTCTTTTTATAATTATTTATCTATTCTAATCATCTCTTTTTAACTTTTCTACAAATGCCCTCTATGCAAGGACGGTCTTCTAAGATGTTGAGGCATCCAAGTACAACGATGACCCCCCTTCTTTATAGGCCGATAGGAGGGAGCAAGAGAGAAGACACAAAGCAGTCTAGAAATTATTTATCTATTTATTTATATTTCCATTTTATAGGCAAGAGACATTTTTGTAAAATATTGTAATAACTAAACTCTCTGAACTGTTGGACACTCATGGTCCTATTTTACCAAGTGATTTTTCACTTGGGGCTTGGTTCACTCTTTCACGGTTTTTCTCTCTTCTATCTTTATTCTCCTTATTTTTCCTTTATTTTATTTGGTTTCCTGTGTTTTGAGGCTTTTACCTTTTTTTTCCTTTGTTTTGTGTACATGCAGCCTCTAGTTTTAGGATTTTATTTAGTTAAGCCATGTAGACTTGAGTCTACACACCTAAAAGAGTTATGTACCTATAGATCGTTAAACTTATTAATAATAAATATGTGCTTACCGAACAGAAGTTCCTTCTAGGTTGGTTTTTGCTTGCACACATATAGGTTAGATTTTATCTTATGTGTAGATCATCTTGCATGTAGATTGCTAGAGTCAGGTACTGAAGAACGCTAATGATCGAGGTGTCTAACATATGGTCTTGGAGGGCCTCTAGTGTCCGACAAGTTGGATCTGGCGATCGATTTATTGATCGCTCTCACAGCACTCAACACTCAATCAGAGTGTGCAATAAAGAATTAACTCACTCTAATGCTCAATCAATGAATAATAGTGAGATAAAATTTATTATACTCCATGTAATGGTATGCATAGTATGCAAGCATAGGGGTCGAACCAGAAAGGAGCAACAAGAATAAATCACACAAATTAACTGAAAAAGATATAAATATTTTGTGTTTTTGTAGGGATTTTTTGTGGTTTTCTAGTTATTTTGCAGGGAATTTTTTTATTTTTTAGTTTTAATTTTATAATTTTTATTTTCTTCTTATATTATCTGATTTTTATTTTTCAGTATATGTAATATGTTAATTGGATAAATAGGTAATAGGAATATATTTAAGAAATATATATAATTTAGGAAAATAAAAAAATACCTAAGTATAGTCCCTTTTATTTCTTTATGTTTTTAAAATTCAAATAGTATTTTTATCAATAATATTATTATTATTATTGAAATTCATATTAATAGTTATATATAATGTAGACTAGTACATATAGAAATATAACTATAAATACTCAAAATGCACAAAATAAATTTGTTTTTCTTACTTATATCTTAATTTGTTTTGTGATTTTTCTTTTAATTTTTTCTATTTTTGGTATTTTTAATTGAATAAAAAGTAAAATGAATAATATTATATAGTCAGATTATTTTGAAATTTAAAAATTTATAAATACCTAAAAAAATTAAAACTAATTCTTATAGATGAATAAAACATATAAGATACAAAAATAAAAAATGTAGTTGTAATTCTAAAAGATTTTAAGGGGTTTTCCATTTTTAGTGTTTTTTTTATATTTTTAATGAATTTTTTATAGTCTATAAATAAAATAAAAAACAATACATATTTTTTTTATAATTTTTAATGCTTTTTTATATTTTTTATTTTTTAATGCTAACAAAAATTAAATGTAATGTTTCTAGATTTTTAAATATAGAAAAATATTTTCAATGATCTTGGGAAAAATATATGTGATTTTATATATTGTTAGGCACTTAAGATAAATTTCCTACAAAAATTTATTACAAAGTGTTATTTTTTAACGTAAGAAATATAATAAATATAAATGCATAAACTAGTAGGATTCTATAAGCAATTATAAGGAATTAAAATACAATCTAGAGCAAAAATACTAATTCTATGGATTTCAACGCAATTTTCCCTAAATATGTAATCCATATAATACCGATAAGGGTATAAATGCATTTTTAAAGAGCAATAGAGTACACATGCAAATTATCCAAAAAGTTTTGAACTAATTGCAAATTTTCGAGACTGAATAATAACCCAAACCCTTAGAGAGTCCTTGTAAAAAGCATATTTCATCACTTGTATGGGCACGTAAGGTGACTTGGCGAGGGACTTGTATGGAAATAAAACAAGCATATACAAATATTACACTAGAACTTAAACTTTCTAGACTAAAAATAAAATACAAAAAACTAGGGGTAGGTTGCAAAATTACCCCACTTAGGTGCTCACGGAAGGTGGGATCCTCTTTACTAGTACACGTGTCTCCTCACAAACTTTGGATGATGCTTCACACGTGGATGGTTGGCATTAAACCCCAATAGTTGATCTGATGGCTGCGAGGCATTGCATCCAATGATGGCTGGACGACCTAGAGCGTGCACCTAATTGGACGGCTGAGAACCACCCCAGAAGAACAGGGAAGAACTTAGCCGTGTTCGAGCTTCGATCGATGACAGGTCCCTCCTATGTGGTCTCAGGTTCTCTCCCAAGGCGCAAAAGCTTCTTGGAAGACGTATGATAAATCGATGGGGAAGGAGATGCGAGTGATAGGTGGATTGGAAAATAGAGGAGCAGTTTGAAAAGAGTGGTCGGAGCTCAACTCCTGTAAACTACAAATTTGAGATTTCATGGAATAAAATCTGAAATTAACTAAAATAAAAGACTAAGCTAATCTAACATAAGTTCTAGGAACAGAAATAGAGAAGAAGCTAGGGCTCAACCTCACTAGAGAAGGAAGCCTGGAGGAGCTCCGACATGGATGGCTGGCGATACCTGAATCTATACCTCCACACCTCTTCTTACATGATGACGGGTCTGGCAAGTCTCCTATTGTCACTATGAAGCTATACCTCATGAGAAGTCAAGAATTTTGTTGGCAAAAAGGGATCAAAATCAAATCGAAATCAAGGGGGTATATGTACAAGGTCGACTTTAACCAAGGCATCTGATCGCTTCAGCAATTTGTTGATCGAGGAAAGATCCTTGCATGAAAGACCGGTGATCGAGTAACAAAAATGCTGAAGGAATAAAGCTGAGATAATGCAACAAGGCTCAAGGAAAAATCGCAGAAGATGGGTCAGCGACGAGGTCTAACAAGCAAAGGGCTTCAAGGTGTGTTAGTTTACTGGCGGGTTGACCGAGGCTGAGCCCAGACTGGGCCACGTCACGCGCTATGAGACAAAATAGAAAATAAAAGGTAAAAAAATAGAAAAGTAATAGAAAATGGTTTTTCCATAAAACATGAAAAATAATTATTAATTTATGTAATATTTCATGGTGATTTTTATTATTTTTTCGAGTTAGATTGTTATATGTTACTTTTTAGAGGTATATTTACATATATATTTAGTATTTTATTTTTAATTTCTATTTTAGAGTTTATTATTTTATATACATAATTTATATAGTTATAACTTGATTAAATACACTTAAAGTTATTTTTATTTTATTTATATGAAGTTATAAGAACACTTAAATAAAAAGATTTATTTATTATATAGTTATATGTATATATATTTCATCTATATATTTTAATTCACTTAAATTTTTATTTTATTTTTTATTTTAATTCAAATATTTACATGTATTATAGATAATATGTACAAAATTCTAAAAATATAAGATAATGAAAATATAAAAATGAAATAAATGGATTACTTTATTAAGGTATAATGTATAGTAGGGGTCCAAATTTTAATTAATGCATCTTAACTCCAATTCGAATAAACCACCCTTCATTAAATAGCGTATGAAATTTTATAAATGATTAAAGGTGTGTTTAGTGAATTTTGAACTCACATGGAGAATATACATGTTTGTGAAGTTTGGATTTTATCTTTTTATTTGAAGTGTATAGGGCACATTATGCATTATTTTTTATTGAAATAAAGTTGGTATTTTTCTATCTATTTTTATTTACAACTTTCGTCGACAAAGTTTGTTAATTTGTAGTATAAATAATAAACAATAAAGTATTCCCAAATGAATTATAGAGGCATTAAAAATTTGTGTTTTTATTGGTTTATTTACTTATCTCCCCCTCCTTTATTCCTTGGCAATCCAATTGTCATAATGCCTAGGTCTCGAGGTTTAGGGCCATTCAATGCTTGCGATATTTCAATCTTTTTATTTTCTTTTCTTTATTCTTTTATTTTGGCTTTAAACACAACATTTTATACAATATTTATAGTGTAATTAACATGTGTTCTTTTGTACAAAATATTGTTATATACATGCATTTATATTGGGTTTAAAGGCCAAAATGAAAGAATAAAGGTGATGAAATGGAGATTCATCACCTCCTATACTTGCCTTTGAAGTCCCTAGCAAACACTTCTGCCTATAAGTTCAGAAAAGAAAATAAAAAAAAGAAAAACTAAAGAACTTGGAATGATTTTCGACTCTTAAACTTGTTTTATTGAAATCAAAGTTTGGATCTCAGTTAAGACCTTTGGATTATTGGTTTGTTCGGAACCACATTATGGTTTGGAAATGTGACACAACAAACCTCATGTTCCATAATCCTACTGTCTCTTCATGGTCAGGTCAGAGCCATCCTTTCAGTTGCATAATCTTTCTACTTTGAAATGACAAATCCATGTGTGTGAATTTTTCAGCTCTTCCCAGATAAACCATTGAACTATAAAAGGGGTTTCTCTCATGGTAGCTCATCCTCGTAGAGACAGATAGTTCCTTCTAAGGTCAGGTACCGTTGGTATTTATAATTGAGTGGGAAGGAGGTTAGAAGATGGAGAAAAGAACTAGGAATGGATCAGTGTAGTCTTCATTTCTTTATGAAACACAGTCAGTGTAATATGAGTCTTCACCAAGAAGCGGGATTTTTTCTGAAGCTCATATTTTTGGTGGATTTTTTTGTCTAGGATTCTTCTTTGGTTTTTTTTTACTTTTCATTGCTCTACATTCTTGTTTGTACCCTGGGAGATATTACATCTTTTGGTTCGCCTATTTTTTGGGGTCTTGGAATAAAGTTGCGCCCGCAGACTATTCCTTATCCGAAGCATTATCTCAATCCAGTTTCCAATCTTTAAATATCTTGGTGACGAATCTCCATTTCATCACCTTTATTATATCATTTTGGCCTTAAAAACCCTATCTAATGCATGTAAATAGTATCAATTTCTACAAAATAGCATTCATGATTTACTGCATTGATTATGTAAATAATATGATTTTTAATGTCAAAATTATAGAATAAACAGAAGAAAAGAAAAAGAATAAAATAGAAGATATTTTCTGACCTTAAACCCCAAGACTAAGTCCAGAATTGAGTTGATCAACAAGGAATAAAGTACAAAGGAGATAAGGGCTAAAATTTATTCATTCATTATTTATGCATGTTCGACACCTATTTTATTCTTTACTATTTATACATCAAATGAAGAAACTTTGTACATGAAAGTTGAATATAATAATATTAATAAACATACAAAATTGAGTTTGTAGAAAAACAAAACATAGTGTACCTTTTATGCACAAAATAAAAAGCCAAAACACCAACTTTACAGATCCATATCTCTCAAATAAAAACTCAAAATGTATAAAATAACCCTCTAATTACATATAACTTTTCAGAAGCTATTTAATGGAGGTGGTTTCATATATTTTGGAATTAAGGTCTGATAGTTAGGTTTTGGACCCTCATTGTACGTTATACCCAATTAAAATATTATTTATATTCGTTCTTTATTATTTTTACAAGTTAATATTTTTTTATAATTTTATAAATATTATTCATAACAAATGTGCATGTTAAAACCAAAATAAAACAAAAAAGAAAACATAAAATAAATTAAGCCTTTATAAATACATTGGCAAAATACCTATAATATTACATGTATATAAATAAAAATGAAAATCATTCTTTTATTTATTATAGGTAAATATACTGATGAATCTACGATTCGTCATCTTTATTCATTTATTTTAGCTTAAAATTCCTTATAAAATACCTGTATAATACTAACTCCATATTCTTACTAACTTTCATTTGTGTGTAAATACTGTATATTTATAGATTATTTTCACCTAAAATAAATACATAAATAAATAAAGGAAAAATAAAGAAAATAAAATAAAAATGGAAGACTGTATATATGTAATAGATACATGCTGACCAGAACCCCGAGAGAAGGTCAAGACTAGACCTAATCGACCAGGAATAAAGTAGGGGAAGATAGGGTAAAAATCCAAAAAAATTGTGTGTTGTGTATATTTGTGTACTACACTACTTTATTTGTACATTAACTAACCTCAAATCAAATAACTTTCAAAACCAAAGTTGTAAATAAAAATGTGTTATAATTAATAAAAATAATTGCACAATTAAATCATATACAGAATAAAAGCAACCATACTTGGAAAAAGCCACTAAGCATTAATTGAAAGACCAATTCTGACCTCCATATGAACTCAAATTGAACCAATCTCACTTCCACTGGATTCTAAAATAAATTATCTTTAAAATGGTTGTATTTTCATAATTTTTGGAGTTACGAGTAAGAAATTGTTTTTCTGAGGTGGTTTATGCAATTTTCCCATGTATTTTGTACATATTTATTTGTATATATTTGTAAATATTTTTACTAATTATTTAAATTAAAAATAAAAATAAAAAAAATAATTAAAAATTAAAGTTTTTAAAACAAAAAATAAGCTAATTTCCTCATTTACCCTTGTATATAATGTCACATATGTATATAGTATATGTATGTAGTTGCTATTCTCGATTAACCACCATAAAAAAATAAAAAAAATAACATTTTTTAATTCAAATAAATAAAGTGACGAAAATTCAAAAAAAAGTTAATTTTGTAAATAATTTTATCTTTCTTTATCTTATCTCATTTCAATTTTCATCTTTCTTATCTCTTTGTCCAAAAAAATCAAAAATTCAAATTTTGTCTCCATTATCTTATCTATTTATATGGCTCCTCCTCCTTCATTCCAAGTTGATCAATCTTTAGTGAGAGGAGCCCGATCTCCGAGTGTCTTCTTGTGGAGAAAGGTGCCTAGCCTCTGAACCGTCCAGTGACAGCGAGTCGGCCTTCATCGAGGCAATCACGGTAGTTTCCCGCTCCTAAGATGAGATCCGTCATCTTATTCTTATTTTTATCATAGATTAATCATAGTTTTATCTCTCCCATTTTTATTTCGTTGTCATTTCTTTCTAAATCATAGAACCATCATGATTCGATCCACCATTGATTTCACGCTCATCTCATTTTCTCAATCTCTCCACATTCACATTCTATCTCCCACGATCTCTCAACTCCAACCACGAACGGTGGTCGGAGAATCAGATTCCATTTCGCATTTTTCGCTTGATCCTCTTCGCTCATGCATCCATTCTGATTTTGGGATCGAAACATTGTATTCGCATCCTAATTTGTCTATATTTAAAAAGAATAAAAATAAAAAAATTGTTTTCCTTCTCTCTAATATTTATTTTGCAGGATCACCAAAAAATTTAAAAAAAAATAAAAATTTAAAAAAAATAAAAAAAATTTATTCTATGTTCTCTATCACAGTTTACAAAATAAAAAATAAAAAAAACAAAAAATGACAGCAACCCCGGCCGCCTCCACCATCCACTGCAGCCCCGTTCTAGCCGCCCACGCGTGGCACACCTCCGTCGACCGTCATTTCAGCCGCCCACACACAACCACCCCCGTGCTAGGCCGCAACGGCACCTCCATGGCTGCACACCCCCGAAGTCCTCCTGAATACGCGGCCTTGTTCCGTTCCCCCTTCCTGCAGACACCATCACCGCCCACTAGCGTCGCTCGAAGCGGTGCTCCTCTTCCCTCTCGGGTCACGCGCCCGCGTCTCCATCCTCTCCTCCGAGTTCTACGGCCCCGCTCCTCTACCCGACGCCTCTTCTGTCATACATCCCTGCAACTCCACAATGGTCCTCCGCCAGACCACACTTCCACGCGCGGCCCCGCCTCCAGACTTCTCCATTATCGCAGCACTGCCCTTCTCTACCAAGCGGTGTCTGAAGCCATCTTCCGCGGCCGCCATCGACTGAAGTCAGCGCTAGCATCTTGACGTCATGCCACCTTCGATCCTCACGCGCCTCTACCGCTGCTATTCATTGTTTAGAGAGGAACGAGCAAGGGGCATCGCCCCTTCCTTTTGGTTTGAGAACCAAAGAATTACAGTAACCCTAGGGATTTTTAATAAAAAATTAGAGAACCATCAAAAATGCCCCTGAAAGTTCTGGATATTACAACGAAGTCCTATTGCCAGGAAGTCATGTGCACCATGCCATCTCTATTGGGTAATTTATGTTTTTTATCCTGAACATTTCTGTTATTTATTTGAGTAAAAATAGTAAATAACTGCATTTCAGTCCTTGTGTTACAGACTTGGTTTTGTTGTCTTTCTTATTAAAATAAATGTTTCCTTGGTCCATAACTTGCTAAAAAATCCATGTCATGATCCTGATGTGATTATCTATCTAGCATAAATTTTTACATTTTGTTATCATTTAATATTATTTAAAAATAAAAAAACAATGTCTTTTTCTCTTTCAGAAATTCACAAATTCATAAAAATTTGAATATTGCTCAAAAAATTCCAAAAAATAGAGTAGTTTTATTTCATTGTCTTTTAATTTCTGTCCAAATTTTGTGCATTAACTATTTATAAAACCAAAAAATTTGAAAAATACTAAAACTCTTATAAAAATCACAGAAAATTCTACAAAAATCCAAAAATAGTGATTCTAGTTCTTCCTTGTAGATATATGCATACAGTTTGTCATAGAAATAATTGTCAAGAGTTTTGGACAACTAAAATATTTTTAAGTTGCAAATTACTCCAGACTGTGCACAATTTCACATTTTCCCACTGTTTGAATTTTAAAAAAATAGAATAACATACAAAAATTCCACAAAAATACCCAAAAACATTTCAAAACTTTTAATCCAAAAATATCTTCTCTGAATTTTTCTGAGCATTTTTGATATAATAGAAAATTACAAAAGAGTTGGTGTGCGTATTTCTTATCTTGTGGATATTGTTCTTTATTTTTAAAATAAAAATTGCAAAACTAAAAACCACTAAAAATCTGAAAATTAGAAAATACAAAAAAATTAGAAATAAAAAAAATTAAAAATTAAAAATATAGAAAATCACAAAAAACCAAGGATAGTTATCCTTTGAGATTCCTATTTTCTCTTAATTAATTCTTGATTAATTGAATAACTCTCGGGATTTGTAGAATCCCTGAGATCGACCCTGTCTGCTATACAGGTTAATAAGTAGTGAAAATAAAAAAAATTGTTTTTTTGTCACAGGATTTTTAGTAGTAGCAACGACTATCATTTATCATTTACCATTACTTATCGACCCCCGAAGACTTAGTGGTCAACAAAATGGCGCCGTTGCCGGGGAGGCACAACGAGGGTAGTTAGATTTCTCTTTTGACATGATATTCTTGGTTGTAAATATCTATTTACATTTTTGCCATACACTTCATTGTTTATATCCACTGTATTAAAGTCATTTTTTTCTCATATTTGATAATTGTACTTCTTACACATTCTCTTTTCTTTTTCTTGAGAGGGCCCGCGGAGCGAAGTAGGCGATCCTAGGAGAGCCGACACACCCAAGCGACGTGGAGGCGGCATGATTCTTCACCAAGCCGTAGGATAGCGTGAGAAGAGGAGAAGAAGATTTGAAAGAAATAAAAAAGAGAGAACTTTTTCTAGCATTTAAACTTTGTAAAACGGACATTCATTTGTTGCGGGGTCTTTTTGCCAAGTGTCGGTGCACTTGGGGGACCTCACCGGTTTTGTTTTCATCGACTTTATTTTTCTTTGTTTCCCACAGGTTTCGTGAGCTACCTCTTGATTGCTTTAATTAATTGGCTTGAGCTAGGTAATTAATTAGATCCAAACACCCTAAACAAGAATCTATGTGCCTATAGAGTAGAGCGTCATTTGGACTTAGTCAAATTACCTTGTTCTCGCCCGTTAATAGAAGCTATCATCTTGGACGATTCACTTGCATCATATAGGTTAGTTTATTTTCTATATTTATATTCTACGCGGATCACTTGCATGTAGAGTGCTGGAGACAAGGTACGCATCTCTAACCCCTGCATGCATCATTGTTTTTAATCATGCATTGGCATTTCCGATCTCCTTCCTCGTTTTCACTCACCTAAGTTGAAAAGGAAATTGGACACTCGATTGGTGATTCTTTGAAAATATTTTAACCAAGTGATAACTGCCTAAATTTTGGGACTGCTAAAGAAAACTCGACCCTAAAATAAACATAAGGAAAAATCATTATTTTGGGGAGAGTAACCCCCTCATTGTATCCATTTTAACTTGCTCGCATACACACTAAGGTTAGTGCCCAAATCCCATAATTCAACCCAAGTGTTTGTACAACTTTGTGCTTATCACTTAACTCTAAAACATACAAGATTAAGAGATTGAACCTTCACGGTCTTCACATTGCGTTGAGTTGGTGAATTAGGGGTTTGTATTGTGTTTGATTGCTTGTATGCATACTAGATCCTGATGTGCATTTGCACCTTTTTTTCCACATCTTTTGACTTGACCCTCATTCTCTCCCAATCTCATTTCGAAGATGGCCAATAGGAGTTATTTCAATCCGATCTTCGCAGATACCTCATATCCTCCAGTCGATCCACCTTCCCTCTTCCAGGAGGAACTTCCTCCTGATTTTTGTGCATATCCGCCTAACCCATTATTTCAGGAGTCGAAGGATTTTGATTCTCACCCACCCCCACCCCATGAAGGATATGGAATTATCCTCAAGCGCATCACGGAAGCGTGATCGTCGTATCGGATATGACGAAGAACGACTAGTCGTACTAGTTATTCTGTGCAGCGGAATTTAAAATTTTTCATGCGATGAAACCACATGATCCAAGAACGGTTCTCGGATCGTTTCATCTATAACCAAAAAAAGTATAAGGAATACCTCTTGAAGCGTGGTTGATCGAGTCTCTAAGAGAAGAGACCTTCTGTCTCAAGTCCGATCATCGGTGAGATCGCTTACGAGCGCGGGGATGAATCGCGTAGTCCTCGCAACCCAAGAAGATGATCCAAGCACGGTTTCTCCTGATCTCGTCGTACGAGACCGAACGTCTCCTTCGTGAGCGTAGCACTCCAAGAAGACAGAGAACCGAAGAACGTCGAAGCGACGGCGTAGTGGCAAGAGCGTCGACGAGTCTCTCCTCTAGGGTTTGGTGGATGGCCACCAAGAAGAGGGAGAGAGGGTTGGCGTGTGAGAAGAAAATGAGAGAGAGAGAGAGAGCTTAAATATTGCATAGCCCTAGAGAGCATGGTATGCCTCTCTATTTATAGGTTTTTGGGATCCATGGATCTCAATCTATGGGACATATAAAATCAATGGATGAGATTGATTTATGTCTAATCCAATGGTCAAGATTGTTGTTGGTAAAACCAACAAATTTAGATTAAAATATATTTGACAAAATCAATTATAAATCAATCCTAAATTACACCAACAAATAAAGAGAAGATTACAATGGAGATCATGCCTCCCCACGAAATAGGGTGGACGGCCACCCATTCCATATAGGAATTGGGTGCCGCCCACTCCTTTCCAAAATAGGGCAATCTCATGGATTTCCATGAGATTGCATATCTCCTTGAATTTCTCTATTATTTATTTCCAACAATTTTTGTTGGGATTTATTCATCAAAAATAATTCATAATTATATTTGAGAATATTGCAATCTTGCCATTGAAAAATTATGAATCATATTCACAGCCCAAAACAACACATAATTTACATTGTCAATTAATAACACAATGTGTATCCAATACACATAATAATTAATTAACAAATATAAATTATAATTATCTCTCTCTAATACATTATAAATCACATTTATAATATATTATGAATAATTGAATATTTCTATCCACATTATTCTTATCCATAATAATTAAATCACATTTAATTATATTGGATAATTTCTTCACACATCAAGATGATTAAATCACATTTAATCATTATTTCTTCTTGCTTAGATCTTATGGAATTATTCTCGAACCCTTCAAGAATAATGTGATCTCTCCGCAGATACTTGGAGATAAGGACAGGGCGATTGTACTGTTCCACATATAGCGACTTGGATGTTGAGATCATATCTCAAATCCAGATCCCATGGACCTCCCACTGATGCTTGATCAAATCAAGATCGTAGACCTAATCTTCTCATTGCATCTGAATCTTATTCAGATCAACGTCCAGTTCATGGACTAAGATTAGGTCACTTCTCTAATGAGAGGAGTCACTAAAATCCAAACATGTTTCATCACTCCCTCGGAATGGAAGCGTCATCGTTATAAAATCATTTATGATCACATCACCCTCAGGTATTCCCAATACTTGTACATCCTACATACTGGAAGACCTATGATCATTCTGAAGATAAAGATCACTTTCTCACTGTCATCTTCAGGGTTTGATCATTAAGTTTCTCAATCTTGGTCACTGGGAATTGGTATAGATCATATGCTTTCCCAAAGCATATATCTTACCTTCAAATTCATGTCATGCTTCCAAAGCACGACGACCATGCATGGAATTTGATCAGTCCCAACACCTCATGAGTGAGCTCATGTCTCCCGGTTCACAAGTGAACCTGTATGATCCATTTGAGAGATCGTATTACTCATGTCCTTACATGCACACTAGCTCGCCGGTGTATAGACCTTGGTTAGGTCATCAACCTATTGGTCTGCCAAATGTACACACTCAGACATATAACAACACATTTGTCTTCGGTCAGAGGATGCATGCCTATGATGTGACAGTATTCAACATAGGTCTTTGGTTATCTCGATCTCGTTAAGTCAACCCATTGACTCAACTAACCTGACACCTCCGAATCACTATTCCCATGCAGAGGACCTGCATCAAGAGGTCAGTCAGATATCAGCCATTTGAGAAAGGATTGCCATCTCCTACTCAGGCTAGAGATCATCACTTAATAATCATTTGACGATGCTTGATGAGTCCTCTATCTAACTCCTTAGATATCCATCCAAGCATCAGCCTCTATGATTCATTCCTTGAATCAACAGCTGCATGATCATCAAGTTGGCCATGGTACATAACCCTTATTATATATAGGGACCCTATAGTGCATTCATTCATTTAATCTCAGAAAGGGAGTGAAAAATAATCAATAACTTTCATTGATAATTTATTCAATACAATAACATTTATTGTAGAAATGGTTCGCCCAGGGCTCACATTGCTAACAATCTCCAACTAGCCCTCAGAACCATTCAGGAAAAATCCTTAAACCCATACTCATTACATGTTGCTCGAAAACCTTTTGTGTCAGAGGTTTGGTAAGAGGATCAACAATGTTGTCGGCAGAGGCCACCTTGGTGATGATGATGTCCCCACGCTTTTGTATCTCCCGTATGATGTGGTATTTCCTTTCCACGTGCTTGCTCTTATGATGCCATCTGGGTTCCTTTGCCTGGGCAATGGCTCCCGTGTTATCGTAGAGTAACGGGATGGGAGTATCAGAGGAAACTACGCTAAGCTCCAGGACGAACTTGCGCAACCACACCGCCTCCTTTACAGCATCTGATGTGGTAATGTATTCGGCTTCTGTTGTTGAATCTGCAGTAGTGTCCTGCTTCTTGCTTCTCCAGCTCACAACACCACCATTCAACAAGAACACAAACCCTGATGTCGACTTTCGATCATCTAAATCCGATTGGAATTCAGAATCTGTATATCCCAAGACTTGGAGATCACCATCTCCATAGACCAAGATGTAATCTTGCGTTCGTCTTAGATATTTGAATATGTCCTTTACTGCATTCCAGTGTTTCTCTCCATAGTAGGATTGGTAACAACTTACCACTCGTACTGCATGGCAGATATCTGGCCTAGTACACATCATGTCATACATTAAGCTTCCTACGACTGATGCATAAGGACATCCAGCCATGGCCTTCTTTTCCTCAACAGTTTGAGGAGCCATTCCTTTAGACAGGTGGATACCATGTCTTAAGGGTAGGAATCCTTTCTTGGAACTATCCATACAGAATCGTTCAAGAATCTTCTTAATGTACCCATGTTGTGACAATCCCAAAATCCTCTTTTCTCGGTTTCTGAACAAATTCAGGCCTAAGATGTAAGAGGCTTCTCCAATATCTTTCATCTCAAAGGTATGGGATAGACAAATCTTTACACTGGTCATCATCCATGTATCATTCCCAATGATAAGGATGTCATCTATGTAAAGCACGATGAACACAATGGTGCTCCCACTAGTCTTCTTGTATACACAAGGTTCATTAGGATTTTCCACAAAATCATAACTCTTTGTGGTTTCCTCAAATCTGATGTTCCAACTACAAGAAGCTTGCTTGAGCCCATAGATGGATTTCTTCAGCTTGCATACTTTGCCATCCTCAGTTATGAAGCCCTGGGGCTGCTCCATGTAGATATCCTCCTCGAGGTATCCATTGAGGAAAGCCGTCTTGACGTCCATCTGTCAGATGTCGTAGTCAAGATATGCAGCTATAGCTAGCAGTGTCCTGATGGATTTAAGCATAGCCATAGGAGAGAATGTCTCATCGTAATCGATGCCTTCTCTCTGTGTATAGCCCTTGGCTACGAGCCGTGCCTTGAAAGTCTCTACTTTCCCATCAGGTCCCCTCTTTCTCTTGAAGATCCATTTACACCCAATGGGTTTTACCCCTTTAGGTGGATCCTCTAGGGTCCATACACCATTCTTATGCATGGAGTCAATTTATGACTTCATTGATAGCATCCATCTATCCATGTCTTGATCTGCGAGTGCTTCATCAAATGAAGTAGGATCAATGTCAGTCTCACTTGACACATGGAATCCATACCTTTCAGGTGGTGCAACCACCCTCGAACTCCTTCGAAGAGGTATGGGTGTTTCATCTTTATTTATCTCTTCAGTTTCTGGTCTAGGAGGCTCAGAATCCTCAGGGGATTCAATGAGTTACTCTACTTCATTTTTGTCTTGACCTTTAAGGAAATCATCCTCCAGAAACTTCACATCTCTAGAGACAAAAACCTTTTGGGTCTCAGGGTCATATAGCTGGTATTCAATACCATCTTTAACATACCCAATAAAGTAACACTCACGAGTGCGAGATTCTAGCTTACTTGCGTCCACGTTCTTCGCATGGACCAAGCAACCCCAAACCCTCAAGTGATTAACACTAGGTTTGGTTCCATACCATGAGGAGTCTTAGGTACAGATTTGCCAGGAATTTTATTCACGATATATATTGCAGTCTCTACTGCATATCCCCAAAAACTAAGAGGTAAATGTGCTTTACTCATCATTGAATGGACCATGTCCATGATGGTCCTGTTGCGTCTTTCAACAACACCATTAAGTTGGGGAGTTCCAGGAGGAGTGAGATTGGAAACAATTCCATTCTCCTTAAAGTATTCCTTGAATTCATCTGATAGGTACTCACCACCTCGATCAGATCGAATTCGTTTAATCTTCCTATTGGTTTGGTTCTCAACCAAAGCCTTGAACTCTTTGAACTTTTTAAAGGTTTCAGATTTATGACGTAATAGAAAGATAAACCCGTATCGCGAATGGTCGTCAATAAATGTCAAATAATATCGATGTCCATTTCAAGTCGCGGTACTGAAGGGACCACATACATCGGTATGTATTAGGTCAATAATACCTTCACATCTTGTAACCTTGTTACGGAAAGGCATCCTAGTCATTTTACCTCGAATACAATGTTCACAGGTAGGCAAAGACTGAACCTGTAGAAAATCTAAAGGTCCATCCTTTATCAATATGTTGATCCTATTAACAGACAAATGACCAAACCTTTGATGCCAAATCATATTTGAATGATTTTTATTTTCCCTGGATCTCTTTGGGTTTTTACTAGTGGTTGTAACATTCATGACATTCTCATTAATGCACAATTCATAGAGTCCTCCAAAAGTTAAAATACCATTTGCAATATATTTATCATAATGATTTATGACTAATTTATTATAGAACATGAATGAATATCCACTTCTAACTAGCTTAGATACAGATATTAGATTCCTTCTAACTTCAGGTACATAAAGACACTCTTTAAGTACTAGGACTCTACCACTAGATAATGATAGTCGACACGTCCCGATGGCGACCGCTGCAACACTTGCATCAAATCCCATATGGATGGCTATCTCCCCTTCCTCAAGATTTCTAGTTTCCTAAAACAAATGCAACAAATTGCATACATGAACAGAAGCACCAGAATCTACAATCCAACTTCCTTCTCGTCCGACGAGAAAGCTAGTTTCTATGATGAAAGTAGATTTCATACCTACTGGGGCTTTACCTTTGTCTGAGGACTTTAGGTATTCCGGGTAGTTATGCCTCCAGTGCACCATCTTTTTGCAGTGGTGACAGACGTCGATTTTCTTCGACGCCATTAGAGTGGATGCATTGGAAGAAGAGCCAACACCTTGTACCTTCTTCTTTCTCTTTTGGGCCGGGCCCTTCCGAGAACCTTTTTTCCGACCGCGATTCCCTCTGACCTGTGCAACCATTGCACTGCCAGCAGGACCATCCTTCTTCATCACATCTTCCGCAGATTTTAATGCGGCAAGAAGACTAGCGCTTGTCAATTACAGCTTGTTCATGTGGAATGACACTACAAAGTTATTGAAATACTTGGGCAACGACAGCAGAATGAAGTCATCTTGCATGTCTGCATCCATGGTTGCCCCAATAGTCTCCAGCTCCGACAAGTACCCAAACATTTTGAGTACATGTTCACGGACCGAAGTCCCTTCCTACATCTTGCAGCGAATGTGATCTTTCATAACATTGTACCGCTGGGTGCGGTTAATGTTACCAAACATATCTTTCAGATTCTGCATTATCTCCTGACAAGTGCTCATCTTCACATGTTGCTTCTGCAGAACATTGGAGAGAGAACCCAGGATATAGCATCTATCCAAGACATGATCTTCATCATACTTGCCATTATATGCTTTTTCTTCCTTAGATTTAGGGTTCTCATGCTTGTCCTCGGAGAGCACATAACTCATGCGCTCTGCTGAGAGAACAAGCTCCAAATTACAGATCCAATCCGAGTAATTTGGGTCGGTCAATTGGTTGACCTCAAGAATCCTACTAAGTGGGTTCAAGGATTTCATTTTCTGAAATTAAGAATGCACTATATTAGAACATATTAAACATATATTCATATTTATGATATTTGATTAAGGCATTTTAAATCAAATTGTTCTTGCTCTGTCAACCTTGAAAGTTTATTCCCTTAATCACTTTCAAAGTAATAGATATACTTACCATTATATCTCAAGCAAGAACCGGGATCTCCTCCTTATCTTTTACATATCCCAATAATATGAGAACCTATGTCTCCAATAAAGAGAAGCAGGAACACATTCCGCCTTGCAAGTCCAACTTGCATCTCCCAATTCGATCTTTAATACCCGGGACCACCACACCTAAGGTGATGTTGATCCGTCATTAATTGAACTAACCGTCAACAGGAATACAACTCACTATGCGCAATCCAATATCGCCCCAATAATATGAGGACCCGATATTAGGGTCACTACGCATACGTCCTTACTCTTTCGAGAAGCGACGAGCCTGATCCAGATGCGCTTGCATACAGGAGCTGTCACTTCGGACATGCGTCTCCCACATGCAATCCCTGGCGACGGAACTTTTCGCCTTGACGGGAGACCATGGATGTCACTTATGTGATCCTCCACCTCATATTCAAATTTTAATTAATTACTATGAATCATATTCATATAATTAATTCTTCCAAGGGAAATGACAACTCTATTCATAATAGAGTGTCTAAATTGGACACAATCAATTTAATCATATTAAATTAATTATTAATCCAATTCAACCTATAAACTTGATCATTTTTACTTGAATATAAATATGGTAATATCTAAAAGTACGTGTTAATTTGAATTTTAATAATTAGAAAATACACCTTGATTTTCTCTGGTATTATACAGTCCCTATCCGCTGTCATGGCCAGTACCGACGAGAGTGGGACGGACCACATACGTTGCAACTCGCAACCCCAATGCTCTCCGACTAGTCACCATATCCACCTCGGGAAAGCATAATGCCAGATATATCAATTTTTACTTTAGATGATCATCGGCTTTTCAACCAAAATTGTACCATATAGTAATAATCAAAATATTTTTTGATTATAAGGAAATTTGCTACACAAATTCCCAAATCCTATTCAAGCATCAAGTTTGATGATAGTATTTCCAATTAAGATTTAGATCAAATCTAATCAATTAATTGGTTGAGGCCAAGTCAATTAAGTAAATAATAATCTTGCAATATTTCACAAATATTTTCATGATTATTTCATGAAATTAACAATTAATTTCACTAATTGACAATCACTTGGTTATAGATTAGGACTGCAATTTTAGTAGTAACCCCTACTCACTAAAATTAACATATCTCAATCAATTTAAATCCAAATTAGACAAACTCAATTTTCAAAGATTGCTAACTTGATTTAGGACAGAATCCACGTGATGTTTCACGAATTTCGAGGCATATCAAAACAGTAATTAACTCTTTAATCATGTTGAGATCTACAGTTCCCGCAACAGTGCATACATATTCATTAAAACAACCATATCTCGAGCATACGAAATCCGATTTACGCAAACTCAGATCCTATGGTTTACTTATTTAATGGGAAAAAATCCAAATAAATAATTCGTGCTTAAACATTTTAAACATGGCCGAAATTATTTACTAAACAGATCTGCGAAATCAAATACGATAAAAACTTTCGCGACCTTAACGAACCCAAGTCGTCCTCGGTTTGCGAATCATATTCGTAACCGTCAATCTGGATCTGATACCACTTGAAGGACATGGAATTATCCTCAAGCGCATCACGGAAGATTGATCGTCGTATCGGATACGACGAAGAACGACTAGTCGTACTAGTTGTTCCGTGCGGCGGAATTTAAAATTTTTCATGCGATAAAACCACATGATCCAAGAACGGTTCTCGGATCGTTTCATTTATAACCACAACAAGTATAAGGAATACCTCTTGAAGCGTGGTTGATCGAGTCTCTAAGAGAAGAGACCTCCTGTCTCAAGTCCGATCGTCAGTGAGATCGCTTGCGAGCGCGGGGATGAACCGCGTAGTCCTCACAATCCAAGAAGATGATCCAAGCATGGTTGCTCCTGATCTCGTTGTATGAGATCGAACGTCTCCTTCGTGAGCGTAGCACTCCAAGAATATGGAGAACCGAAGAACGTCAAAGCGATGGCACAGTGGTGAGAGCGTCGATGACTCTCTCCTCTAGGGTTTGGTGGACGACCACCAAGAAGAGGGAGAGAGGGTTGGCGTGTGAGAAGAAAATGAGAGAGAGAGAGAGAGCTTCAATATTTCATAGCCCTAGAGAGCATGGTATGCATGTCTATTTATAGGGCTTTAGGATCCATGGATCTCAATCCATGGGACATATAAAATCAATGGATGAGATTGATTTATGTCTAATCCAATGGTCAAGATTGTTGTTGGTAAAACCAACAAATTTAGATTAAAATATATTTGACAATATCAAATATAAATCAATCCTAAATTACACCAACAAATAAAGAGAAGATTACAATGGAGATCATGCCTCCCCATGAAATAGGGTGGACGGCCACCCATTCCATATAGGAATTGGGTGCCGCCCACTCCTTTCCAAATGGGGAAATCTCATGGATTTCCATGAGATTGCATATCTCCTTGAATTTCTCTATTATTTATTTCCAACAATTTTTGTTGGGATTTATTCATCAAAAATAATTCATAATTATATTTGAGAATATTGCAATCTTGCCATTGAAAAATTGTGAATCATATTCACAACCCCAAACAACACATAATTTATATTGTCAATTAATTACACAATGTGTATCCAATACACATAATAATTAATTAACAAATATAAATGATAATTAGCTCTCTCCAATACATTATAAATCACATTTATAATATATTATGAATAATTGAATATTTCTATCCACATTATTCTTATACATAATAATTAAACCACATTTAATTATATTGGATAATTTCTTCACACATCAAGATGATTAAATCACATTTAATCATTATTTCTTCTTGCTTAGATCTTATGGAATTATTCTGGAACCCTTCAAGAATAATGCGATCTCTCCGCAGATACTTGGAGATAAGGAAAGGGCGATTGTATTGTTCCACGTATAGCAACTTGGATGTTGATATCATATCTCAAATCCAGATCCCATGGACCTCCCACTGATGCTTGATCAAATCAAGACCGTAGACCTAATCTTCTCATTGCATCTGAATCTTATTCAGATCAATGTCCAGTCATGGACTAAGATTAGGTCACTTCTCTAATGAGAGGAGTCACTAAAATCCAAAGATGTTTCATCACTCCCTCGGATTGGAAGCATCATGGTTATACAATCGTTTATGATCACATCACCCTCAGGTATTCCCAATACCTGTACATCCTGCATACTGGAAGATATATGATCATTCTGAAGATAAAGATTACTTTTTCACTATCATCTTCAGGGTTTGATCATTAAGTTTCTCAATCTTGGTCACTGGGAATTGGTATAGATCATATGCTTTCCCAAAGCATATATCTTACCTTCAAATTCATGTCATGCTTCCAAAGCACGACGACCATGCATGGAATTTGATCAGTCCCAACACCTCATTGAGTGAGCTCATGTCTCCCGGTTCACAAGTGAACCTGTATGATTCCTTTGAGAGATCGTATTACTCATATGTCCTTACTTGCACACCAGCTCGTCGGTGTATAAACCTTGGTTAGGTCATCAACCTATTGGTTTGCCAAATGTACACACTCAGACATATAGCAGCACATCTGTCTCCGATCAGAGGATGCATGCCTATGATGTGAAGTATTCAACATAGGTCTTTGGTTATCTCGATCTTGTTAAGTCAACCCATTGACTCAACTAACCTGACACCTCCGAATCACTATTCCCATGCAGAGGACCTGCATCAAGAGGTCAGTCAGATATCAGCCATTTGAGAAAGGATTGCCATCTCCTACTCAGGCTGGAGATCATCACTTAATAATCATTTGACGATGCTTGATGAGTCCTCTATCTAAATCCTTAGATATTCATCCAAGCATTAGCCTCTATGATTCATTCCATGAATCAACAGCTGCATGATCATCAAGTTGGCCATGGTACATAACCCTTATTGTACAGAGGGACCCTATAGTGCATTCATTCATTTTATCTCAGAAAGGGAGTGAAAAATAATCAATAACTTTCATTGATAATTTATTCATTACAATAACATTTATTGTAGAAATGGTTCGCCCGGGGCTCACATTGCTAACATCCCACTCACCCAATCATGGGATTTTGGAGTCACCTTTCATGGTTTACACACTTGAGACATTGAACCAGATGATGGAGCATATGAATTTGAGGATATCCAATCTATTTAACATAAATGAGAGCCAGAACGCTGCTCCAATATTTGAGGATATGGATTCACTTGAGAATAATCATGAGAGCTTGAAATCACCCAAAATACAAAAAAATAAAAAAATCCATAAATCCAAAAAGAATTCGAGAGACACGTTGTTGATTCATTTTGTGAGAAGAGGACCCAAATGCCCGATCATTTACCCACACAGCCATGTCCCAATCTTAACCCCGAGGATGCCACTGTACAGACTGCTCTTGGTAATCCTCGTATATATGTTGATTCCGATCTCCTCCCTTGTATGGAGGAGGTCCAAAAATTCAAAAAGATGTTGATTGAACCCGAAGTGGTGGCCACCATTCATGAGATAATTAAAGCCCCACTTCAATAGGCAATGACATATTTATCTACTCCTCAACACAAGAAGAGAAAGCGAAGGAGAAGATCTAAGCGTCACGTCTTCACCATGGCCACTGCCCACACCATTTCTCACCGTCCATATTTTAAGAAAAAGGGAACATTGCCCCACCTCTTGTGACTTGCTCCATCTCTGACTATTCTTGTGATAACACTCTCCTAGACGACGGTTTGTCAATTAATACAATACCCTTCTCTGTGGTACAATCTCTTCATCTTGGGCCTCTCAACAAAACCAGGATGATAGTTAAATTTGTTGATGGATCTATTAAGAGGTCGAAGGGTATTCTAGAAAATACTGTCACTCTTATTCAGGGTATGAACTTTACTTCTGATTTTATTGTATTGCCCATGGAGACCTCCACCTTTGTGGAGAACCCTCCAATCATCCTGGGATGGCCTTTCCTCGCCTCTATAGGAGTCGTTATTGACTATGGATCAGGATAGATTCGCTTCTGTTCTGATGTAGGGAGCGATGTGTTGATCACTACACCGACTACTGACCAGAGACCTGCATCCCATGAAAGTGTGTCTGTGTTAGACAATCCCAAGGATTTTCACCATGATGATACTACTGAGTTTTTTGTTGTATGATGGATGATACTGAGACCCGAGAATTCCTCTTTAAGGAATAGGACTCGGGAAGCATAGACCTTGGATTTCACTCTTCTGGTACGTGGCGATGCATTGATGACATCCGCGGAATTTACACGATAGATACCCTAGAGCGGAAGGTAGACTCTAAGACTAGACATGACAGACATGATTTGACTACTTTCACTGATAAGTTCATTTCTATTCACCCTAATTCAGATGAGACCGATCAGGCCAAATTTGATTTGATTGCTTTTATAAAGGAATTTGGGCCTTTTGATAAAGATGATGATCTGGTAGAGGCTCGCCAGGCTGAAATTGATCCTACTTTTTCTGATAATGATTTCGAGCCATTTTACTTTGATGTTTGTGAGACTTCCCAGGCAGGACATGACCACACCACTTCCAATAATCAGTTTAGGCCTGCAAAATATGAAATCGCTGAGGATACATTCTTGGTCGATCCTACTAAGTTTATGTCTAATGATGATCCCAATATCGTCCTACACCTTGTCAAATCTATACCTCAGCGATCCCACAAGAAGGTCCGCTTTCGACCTTCTTGACCTTTGTACATCCACTCCTCTTGTATATCCTTTCGTTTCACTCTTTCTTCTCCCGTTTTATCATTCACCCCTTTTCCGTGTGTATATATGCTAGACTTAAGATGTGCTTTATCCTAAGTATAGGGGGGTGAAGGATTTGTGTTGTTCATATTCGTCCTGTTCATCACTCTTGTTGTTGCCTATACTTAGGGATACTCTACCCTAAGTATAGGGGGTGATGTTGTTCATATCATGTCTTTTTATTTTTGAGTCTGTACATTCTCTTCATCGGTTTTCCCTTTTGTATACTCTACTATACTTAGGATTACTTGGTCCTAAGTATGGGGGATCACCAACTTCTCCTCTTTTTATCTTTTCTTTGAGTCAGTGTAGCATTGGAGTCTTTTCACCTTTCTATACTTAGCACGAGTTATGTCTTCCTTTGTCGATCTCTGATCACTATGAGGACATAGTTCGAGCTAAGTATAGGGGGTGTCGTATATATTGTATATATACTTTAGACATAACTCGTACTTTTACATATGTTTAATTGGGGTGATATGTATATAATTTTGTAAAATCCACGTGTGTTAAAAAACAACACAAAAACAAAAAAACAAAAACAAAAAAAACAAAAACAAACAAAAAAGAAGAAAAAAACAAAAAAAACTACAAAACCAAAAATCTATAAAAAAACTCACATAATTAAAAAAACTTTTCTTTTACATTTGCATTTTTCTTAAAAACCATAAAAAGTTCAAAATTAGAAATTTGTTTTAAAAAATGTTCTTTTCACATGTGCATCATTTTCTCAAAAAAATTGTTTTCTTTGCATTGTACATAATTTCTTGCATTTGCATGTGCATTTTTCAGGATAGTATTGACATTTAAACTATGTCTGGAATAAAATTAAAGAATGGAGCTTAGTTGGGCCTTAATCCTCTTAATTCCAAAGGAACCTTATAGGAAATGGAGTTAAGACTTTTCAGGTCCTAGTGACTTAATTCTTTGAGTCCATAAGACTATGTTCACATGTCATCTTGAGTAGTCTAAGTAGAATATTTAACAACACACGCATGATTCTTTAAGACTGTGTCTTTTCTTGGACAAAGCACTTTGCACGTAGCTCTTCATGGATGACGTAGTGAGGAGGCAGAATCTTTTGCCTTGGGGTAGCATACGAGGGTAGTACATCTAGGCAGAATCTCTCGTCTTCCTCTAGGGAAGGAAGTGCATCTCAACCTGGTCTAGCGATGTTGAGTTCTAAAGACATGAGTTGTGAGGTTGCAATAATGCTTCAAAAGAGGGATAGTCAACTGGCTCAAGAGGAAAAAATTCCTTATGTAAATGTTGCACCTTGTATATCTTTAAAAAAAGTATGGAAAAATGCAGAATTTCCAAAAGTGGGTAGGCCTGATTGAAAAGTAAAATACCTGCCGGAGTGTATATACAATGATAAAAAAATACAATAAGAGCTTTAAAGATAAATTTTTGTAAGCTTGCTGCGGATGACTTGGCTACATTGGTCATGCATCTAAGGATCGGTAGCTACACTGGTTACCGTCCATTCTTTTCTCCATCCCCTCTTCTTGAGCTGGTTGTACTTGAACATAGAAGGGAATATCTCCGCTCCTCAAGGAAAGAGTTGCAAAACTGGGGAACTAGAGTTACCTTGTTGAGGAGGTTGTTTCTTTGCTACTTTTGAGATGGGGAGCTATATATCACTTATACCATACAAGTAAAGATTCATAGTCAGAAGAATTTGTGTATGTAGACTTATTCTGACCTGACTGTTGAAGTGACCTAAATAGGAATCCTGTGGAACTTAGAGGCTGCTAGGTTTTAAATCCATCTCCCATTAAGGTTTCTACACACTAATAATCCAAAGGTCCGACAGAGCTCCAAACTACAATTTTATGAAGATAAGTTTAATACTCAATATTGTCATACTTTCTTTATTATCCCTTTCTTTTTCTTTTTCTTTACTTATACTATCAAATAAGTGTTTGCTAAGGGACTAGCAAAGGTAAAGCATAGGGGGATGATGAATCTAGGATTCGTCATCTTTATTCATTTATTTTAGCTTAAAATCCCTAATAAAACACCTGTATAGATTACTAACTCCATATTCTTACTAACTTACATCTGTGTGTAAATATTGTATATTTGTATATTATTTTAATCTAAAATAAATAAATAAAGAAATAAAGGAAAAATAAAGAAAATAAAATAAAAAAGGAAGACTGTATATATGTAATAGATACAGGTTGACCCGAACCCTGAGAGGAGGTCAAGACTTGACCTGATCGATCAGGAATAAAGTAGGGGGAGATAGGGTCCTAAATTAAAAAAATCCAAAAAAATTGTATGTTGTGTATATTTGTGTACTACACTACTTTATTTGTACAATAATTGACCTCAAATCAAAAAACTTTCAAAACCAAAGTTGTAAATAAAAATATGTTCTAATTAATAAAAATAATTGCATAACTAAGTCGTGTACAAAATAAAAGCAACCACACTAGGAAAAGCCACTAAGCATTAATTGAAAGACCAATTCCGGCTCCATATGAACTGACATTGAACCAATCTCACTTCCATTGGATTCTAAATTAAATTATCTTTAAAATGGTTGTATTTTCATAATTTTTGGAGTTACAAGTTTAAGTTGGTTTTCTAGGGTGGTTTATGCAATTTTACCATGTATTTTGTACATATTTTATTTGTATATGTTTGTAAATATTTTTACTAATTATTCAAAAGAAAAATAAAAATAAAAAATGAATTAAAACTAAAATTTTAAAACAAAAAAGAAACTAATTTCCTCATTTACCCTTGTATATAATGTCATATATGTATAAAATATATGTATATAGTTGCTATTCTCGATTAACCACCATAAAAAAATTAAAAATAACATTTTTTAATTCAAATAAATAAAGTGACGAAAATTCCAAAAAAATAGTTAATTCTGTAAATAATTTTATCTTTCTTTATCTTTATCTCATTTCAATTTTCATCTCTCTTATCTCTTTATCCAAAAAAATCAAAAATTCAAATTTCATCCCCATTATCTTCTCTACTTATATGGCTCCTCCTTCATTCCATGTTGATCAATCTTTGATGAGAGGAGCCCGATCTCCGAGAGTCTTCTTATTGAGAAACGTGCCTAGCCTCCGAGCTGTCCAGTGATAGCGAGTCGGCCTTCGTCGAGGCGATCACGATAGTTTCCCGCTCCTAAGGTGAGATCCATCATCTTATTCATATTTTTATCATAGATTAATCATAGTTTTATCTTTTGCATTTTTATTTTGTTGTCAATTTTTTTATAGATCGTAGAACCATCACGATTTGATCTGCCATCGATTTTACGCTAATCTCATTTTCTTGATCTCTCCACATTCACATTCTATCTCCCACGATCTCTCAACTCCGACGACGATCGGTGGTCGGAGAATCAGATTCCATTCCTAGTTTTTTACCGTATCCTCTTCGCTCATGCGTCCGTTGTGATTTTGGGATCGAAACATTGTGTTCGCATCCTAATTTGTCTATAAATAAAAAGAACAAAAAATGAAAAAATTTGTTATCATTCTCTCTAATATTTGTTTTGCAGGATCACCCAAAAAATTAAAAAAATAATAAAAAAATAACAATAAAAAACCTTTTTCTTCTCTGTTATCTATCAGATTTTACAAAATAAAAAAAATAAAAATATATAAAATATGAAATAATAGTAGCCCCGGTTGCCTCCACCATCTGTCGTAGCCCCGCTCCAGCCGCTCCGCGCGCGGGCCACCTCCGTCAACCGCCGTTCTGGCCGCCCAGACGTAACCACCCCTGCGCTGGGCCGCAGCAGTGCCTCCTATGGCCGCACACCCCTTGAAGTCCTCCTTAAGCGTCGATCTTACACGGCCTTGCTCTCCCCGGTTGCATTCGCCATCGCCGCCCACCGGTGCCGCTCGAAGCAGTGCTCCTCTTCCCTCTCAGTCCGCACGTCCACGTCTCCATCCTCTCCTATGAAGTCGCTAGCCCCGCTCCGCCTCTCGATGCCTCTTCCGCAACATGTCCCTACAATTCCACACCGATCCTCCGCCAGATCGTGCTTCCACACGCGTCCCCGCCTCCAGACTGCTTCATTGTTGCAGCACCGCCCTTCTCTACCTAGCGGCGCCTGAAGCCATCTTCCGCGGCCACCATCGACTAAAGTTAGCTGAGTAGCTTGACATCGCTCCAGCTTCCATCCTCACGCACCTTTACCACTGCTATCTGCTGTTCAGAGAGGATCGAGCAAGGGGTGGCGCCCCTACCTTTTGGTTTGAGAATAGAAGAACTAAAGTAACCCTAGGGGCCTGTTTGGTTGCTGGGTTGGACTGGGTTGGGTTGGGCTGGGTTGGGATGGATGAAATGTAATCTGTGAGGAGAAAGTACCCTTGTGAATAGTAACCAAGGTTGGGCCAACCCTGCAACCAAACAGGCCCTAGGGGTTTTTCATAAAAAAATAGAAGAACTATAAAAAATGCCCCTAAAAGTTCTGAATATTGTAATGAAGTTCTGCAGTCAGGAAGTCTCGTGCACCACGCCATCTCTATTGGGTAATTTACATTTTTCATCCTGAATTTTATTTCTGTTATTTATTTGATGAACAAGCAGTGAATAAATACATTCCAATCCTTGTGTTACAGACTTGATTTTGCTTGCTTTTCTTATTAAAATAAATGTTTCCTTGGTTCATAAATTTCTACAAAAATTCATGCCATGTTCCTGATGTGCTTATTTATCTATCATAAATTTTTCATTACATTATGTTATCATTTAATATTATTTAAAAATAAAAAATAGTGTCTTTTTCTCTTTTAGAAATTCAAACATTCATAAAAAATTGAATATTGCTCCAAAAACTCCAAAAAAATTAGAATAATTTTATTTCATTGTCTTTTAATTTATGTCCAAATTTTATGATTAACTATTTATAAAACCCAAAAAAATTGAAAAATACTAAAATTCTTATAAAAATCATAGAAAATTCTACAAAAATACAAAAATTGTCATTCTAGTTCCTGCTTGTAGATATTTGCATATAGTTTGTCATAAAAAAAATTTCAAGAGTTTCGGGTACTTAAAATATTTTTAAGTTGCAAATTACTCCAGGCTGTGCACAATTTCGCATTTTCCCACTGTTTAAATTTTAAAAAAAATATAAAAACATCTCAAAAATCCACAAAAATTCCCAAAAACATTTCAAAACTTTTAAAACCCAAAATTTTTTTCTCTGGAATTTTCTGAGCATTTTTTATATAATTGAAAATTACAAAAGAGTTGGTGTGCGTATTTCTTATCTTGTGCATATTGTTCTTTATTTTTGAAATAAAAAAATTGCAAAACTAAAAACCATTAAAAATTTGAAAATATGAAAACACAAAAAATAGAAATAAAACATTTTTAAAAATAAAAAATATAGAAAATCACAAAAAAACCAAGGATAGTTATCCTTTTATATTCTTATTTTCTCTTAATTAATTCTTGATTAATTGAATAACCCTCAGGATTTGTAGCCTCCCTGAGTTCGACCCTGTCTGCTATACAGGTTAATAAGTAGCAAAAATAAAAAAATGCTTGTTTGTCACGGATTTTTGGGGGTATCAACGATTATCACTTATCATTTACCATTAATTAGTGGTCAACATATACCTATAATTATACTAATAAAAATTAACTACTAATAAATATCTCAAAAAATAAATAAAACTCATAATAAAATACTATGTAAAATAACAAACATTCTTATTTTATATTCTAAAATTAATCAAATCATTTATAAATTTAATTAATAAAATTCTAATAAGTATACTATTTTTTCTTCTAGCGGACCGAGCTGAACTAATCACAACCGCTCGCCAGTTGACCTCAGTCAACTCAGCCACCAGTCGTGCAGAGTCGTCAGAGCAGTCCCAGCATAGCTTCTCTTGTCATTTCCCGGTCGATCTCTCCTTGAAACATATTTGACCCCTTCATGGAATTCGCTCCCATATCCATCATGATTCACGTCGACCCATTAATTCCCTTGTACATAGCTCCGATCTCTCCCATTTTGCCGGTCAATACGTGTGCTTCGACTTGCGCATAAATAATACCTCCTTCATACATTTTCAAATTTGGTCATTTTCCTAAGTCCTAAAAATCTTGGGTTCAGCCTAGCATGCATCCCCACGATAGGGGGAGGTCCCCTGAGCTCAACGGCAGCTCGCAGATGAAGGAGGTGCACCCAAGGTCACCGTCGTCGGTTACCTCTACTCCTTGGCCCCTTGACAAGGTATGAGCTACACACTTTCATCTTTTTAGGTAGATTTTAATTCTAACATTTATGTATGCATTAGTTTAGCATTTAGTCTGTAGGTTTATCTTAAAATCCATTATTCATAGTTCACCGGAGCTCCGTTCCAACTAACCCTTCCACTTGTGTTCCGCTCATTTTCGACTTCACTACCACCTCCATATCCTTCCCCTTTCGTTTCCCAACGCCCCAGAAATTCCATTCTAACAAGATCCCTAGTGGATCTGGAGATCAGATGACCCACTCCACCGCTTGTCGGAGGCACTTCTGTTCGCACCACCTTTTGCCCCATTCCACTCAATAAGATGCCCATAATCCTTGGTTTTTGCTGCTTGCTCTTCCTACAGGTCCTGGAGGCCAAATGATCCAAAGGAGGTTCGATTTTTGCAGAAGGCGAGGTACCTGGGAACACATTAGCTTCATCGACCTTGTGGAGGAGCATCAGCGACCACTGGTGCATTTTGATGCCTCCAGCCGTTAGGGGACCTCGCCATGCGCGTCTAGAACCCTTTTAGAGCAGCAAAGGCCGATGGGGGAGGGCGATCTCGTCGGAAAAAGCTCTCATCACCACGAGTTCCTCCCTGTTATTCCTCAACCTCTCTTTACCATCGGATCAAGAATAGCATCCAGATAGTGCAGCAACCGTTGGATCATGGCGAGCCCAGATCGTCACATTGCTTCATGCGATCTAATCAGAGTCGTCTAACCACGAAACGTCATCGACCGTTGTGTGTTCGCCACGTGGATAAGTGAAGTTCTCAGCGTCGTCCGATCATGCCTTTAATGGAGTAATTTACAAATTTAGCCCCTCTTTTTTGTATATTTAATTATTAACACTATAAATAAAAAGTTACGTGTAAAATATAATGGAAATTTTGCAATGCAGCCCTGTAATTCTTGAAATTACATTTGGGTCCATTCCACGTCACCTCACGTGCCGTCCCACTTGAGGTGGAGAAATTGCGTATAAACCCCTAGCGTTTTTGAATATTATAAAATACTTCATAAAATAATATAAATAAAATAAATATTAAATAAATGTTTTATTTAGGAAAATTTGCGTTATATCCCTTGGACTTTATTTTTATTAGAAAATGCCCCGGTTAGGACATATTTTTGCACTTTTCATATATTTATAAATACAGCTAATGTGCTTCAAAAAATAACAAAATGGGGATAAATGCTTCGTGCCATGTACTTCCACACCATGATTTTTATTTGCATTTTTTATATTTAATCCATTTATTGAAAATGAAAAGGAGTCTATTTTTGTATTGTCTAACTTAGAAAATACAAAAAATATAAAAACATCTCTAAAATTTCAAAAAAATTACGTATATTATATATCATCATATTTTATTTATAGAACAAAAATTACTAAAAATGGAAAAAAAATCTTAAAAATCGAAAAAACTCCAAAGTCTTTCATAAAAATAAAAAAGTCATTTAAAAATCCAAAAATATGTTTTCATGTTTTATAATGTTCTTTATCTAAATATTATATAATAAAATTGATTTAGATAATTTGGGGATTTTTTTACTATTTTTAAATTCTAATTCAATTTTGGCCTATTTATTTAATCTATTATTTTATCTAATTTTAACTTTAAAAATACAAAAAATAGCAACAATTCTAGAAATAATTACATAAAATAAGAAAAAAATATGAAAAATCTAAAAAACAATTTTTTTAGTATTTTATCAATATTTATTAGTGTTTATATATTACTCTATATTGTATATATAAATCCTTATATATGTTATATTGCATATATAGAAGAAAAGAATATAAAAAATATAAAAATATAAAAAGAAAATATAAAAAAGAAATTAAAAATAAAATATAAAATTATAAATATAGAATAACATATAAAAAATAAATAGTAATAACCACAAAAAAACAATGAAAATAGACAAGAGATAAAGAGAGTTTTCTGTACGCGTTCAATTTTTTCCTCCGTCTACTGTTTGCTCCCTAAGTTCGACCTTTACACATACTTACACCTATACACATTTTGTTGTAGAGTTATAATAAATTTTAAATCCACATTTTTTATTTTTATTGATTTATATATTATCTGTTAATTATTGATTGACCGAGATTTTTGTTGTGGGTCGCCACAGCGACTGTGTCTCCGCCTTGTGTGAGACATACTTTGATCCCGCGCGAAAATTCGGGTTCATCACTTGGCTACCATGATAAGTGGGTTAGATTACCGAATTAGGCAATCCTCAAGAATGGTTCCTGAGCCACCCTTGACGAAGCGGCATAGCTTCATCCCAACCCAGACTCTAAGGTCTTGCAACAATCCCTCTAGATTGAGCTAAGTGTTAAGTGCAAGGTGTCTAGTCAAGCCACGATATCAAGAGTCTTAGGTACAATTATCATAATTCAAATTGGGATAATATGAATTGTTCTACTTAGGTACAATTAATCAACTGATGAACATAGTCTCATGGCCTATAGAATTAAGTCAAGATGATCTGAAGTATCCCAATTATAGTCCTTAATGGGTTCCTCTGAAATTAAGTGTATTAAAATCTATACCAAGCTCCAATCTTCATATTTTAAATCAGACTTGTTCAATTGTCTTAATCATTATTAAAAATACAAATGCTATGTACATAAGAAAATCTTTTGTGAAGCAGTTTTCTATTTTGAGAGATTTTATGTATTTTTGAAAAGTTTTGCAAATTTTTATGCCATTTCTTTAGATTTGCACATATTTTTGGTTTTTCTGTTTTGCAAAATTTTAGGTATTTTTAATAATGGCTAGTCAAAGAACAAACTACAGCTACTTACATGGGATGCATCTATATTTACAAGGGTGATGGTGTATTTCACACTGGGAATTTACAAGTTGAATATTAGTGTTTATTTATATACAAATTTTACACTACTTTTTATATGGATTTTGGTTGAGTTATTATTCACACAAGTTTCTCAGAACATTTGAAAACCTTTTCGCAAACATTCTTAAACTCATTTTTGTAAATAATTTTAACAAGAAAATCATTTTGCAAACATTTTCAAATAGTATGTATTGGTTTTTCATAAGATTTTTGCAACGAGTTTTCAAATAATTTGCAAATAGATTTTTAAAAAGCTTATTTACAAAAATAAAAGAAATTTTTACAAACAAAAGATTTTTCACAAGATTTGAAAACATTTTGCAAAAGTTTTCCAAATAATTTTTCAAAAGGATTTTCAAAATATTTTTCAACAATTTTTCGAATAATTTTGCAAAACATTTTAAACCCAATTCATTACTTGTATTTACAAAGAATTTTGTTGTGTTTTGTTGGTTATGCATATTATTGAAAATATGAAAGTATGATTTATTGTTAAAGTATTACAAAATATATATGATCCCTTATACTTAGCTTGAGATATGTCCTCATAGATCAGAGAGAAAAAAGAAAAACATAACTTGTACTAAGTATAGAACATTCAATACTACAACGACTAAAGAATCAATGAAATGAGTTGACAGCACCCCCTATAATAGGTGATAAATAAGCATTTCATCATCTTTATTCATTTATTTTAGCTTAAAATCCCTTATAAAATACCTATAAATACTAATAAATCCATTCTTTTACTAACCCTTCTTTTTGTGTAAATATTATATATTTATCACTATTTTAACTTAAAATAAGTAAATAAACAAAGGGAAAATAAGAAAATAAAAGACTATATATATGCAATCAATACATGCTGAATTAGACCCCGAGAGAAGGTCAAGACTTGACCTGATGGACAAGGAATAAAGTAGGGAGAGATAAGGCCCAAAAATACCAAAGATTCATTATTGTCTACAACACACATTCTTCCATTAATTTATTCATCACCAAATTCTTTGTAAATAAAAATTAATTCTTATTGAAACTTTTGAATAAAATTTGTTTGTAAAAAATAAAAATAATTACTATAAAAATCATTATATATTGTGTAAATAACAACACTCCCAAAAAACCACGAAGCTCAAATTTCCAGACTAAGTTCTTCTCTGCCAAAACTCCATTCTCATCAAACTCACTTTCATTGTACTCCAAATAAAATAATATTGAAAATGGAGGTGATTTAAAAAACCAGAGTTTAGGTGTGAAATGCGGCCAATTGAGGTATTCTTGTATATTATAGCTATATTATTTAATTTTTATGCATATTTGTGAGTATTATATTTTGTAATTATGAATATATTATAAATTATATAAAATATAAATTACATAATAAAATTAAAAATCATTAAAAATAAAATCATGTATATATTATAATGTATCACCTTGTATATACTATACTTATACCTATTTAATTAACCTAATAAATTAATTCCTAAAAATCAAATAAAAATTTCATAAAACACTTGTAAAATATTGTAAATAAATAAAATATTAAATTATGTATATTATTGTATAAATAAATAGATAAAAATCAATATCTTGTATATATAGGTATAAATACCTATAGATAACTTTTTATATTTATTTTAACCTTTGTATAAACATTATTTAATTAATTAAAAATCACTAAAATTAACTTTAATTTATTCTTAATATTTTTATTTATATTATGTAATTAAATAAATTCATTTTTTGAATATTTAACATTTTATTGGATTTTTGTCATCTAGCCTATTTTGGCATTATCTTGCGTGCTCTCTTAATGCTAGTATGGGTTTGTTGATCTAGGTCAACTGGCTGGTCACTGCTTCCTTTTCACTTGTTTCACGTTCTACTGTTCCTTCACCTCATTTTCCCATGTATCCTATTCTAAACGACACTTGCTCCCTTCTCCATTATTTTCACTCATTCAATCCTTTCGATCGCTGGCCTAACCATTCCATGAATTGTGTCCTTGATCTCACCATTTTTGAATTTCAAAGTTCCTCGGAGTAACATCTATAGAGCCCATTCACCTTTACCACGAGCTTGCTCCTTTCTTCTATCTTCTATGCTCCCAAGGCTTGCTAGAGGTGAGGCCGTGACTGAGCTTCAATCTCCACAATTGGGAGAGTGCTAGGAGGCCAGAGGATCGTGATCCAGCCATGCAGCCAGAGTGCTCCGTCGTGTTCTGAGTCTTTGCCAGTCATAGCAAATTGAGGATGATCCCATCCTTCAACCTTCTCTGTAGATAACCTAGATAGATTATCTTTGATTTAGCATTTCTTTTTTGCTTTAATTTCATTTAAATCAGCTTGTTCGGGTATTCATCTTCAACCTCCAATCTACACAATCAGAGGAGTTTCAATCATCATCGACCATCTCCGATCACGTCAACACATTCGCAACACTCTTCTCCATCCCTCCTACCGTCTTTCCACTTTCAAAACCTCCCATGTATGAAGTATGGTTTCCTCTCCGACCATCTTCATTGGAGACACCCATCCATCCACCATATACAATGTTTTTGACCTAACTTCTTGGCTGGAGGATATCTCCAAGCATATGCTTCAATTTGTAGGTCTAATGATGCGTATTGGAGTAAAGGAGTAAGACTTGGGGGTTCACCTGCAGATGAACCTAAATTAACCCCCAGATCCAGGCATGATGATTTCCGAGCTCCATTGTTCCTGTCGATAGATGGAGGAGGAGATCCGGAAACCGTTCTACCATATAGCAACTGATTCAGGTAAGGATTGATCGAGATCTCTTTGATTAAAATTTGCTGGAGAATCCATTCATCCACGTTTTTTTAGAATCCCTCGCAGCCATATGATCAAGAACATAGCTCTAGTTCAGATCGTAGTTGTCCATTCTCCCCCAAATCTGAGTTCTGAGATCATCCTCCAGATATGATTGAAGCCCTTTAGGCACGAGCAATTGTCTGTCGTCTGATCTGAGAGGAAGAGCATCAGAGTCGTCCTTCGAACCATATTAATAAAGGGTACATTTGTGCCTTTTACCCAACCATTATTTCATTTTGCAAATAAGTCCTAGGTGGACATGTGTATGTATTTAATAATTTGAACAATTGCATTTTGATTCCCGCACTTTAGTTTATTTAAAATTTTGTCCCTGCTTGAACTGCACGTGTGCCTAGCACGTGCTTATTTGGGTAAATTGCAATAAAAAGGTTGCATTTATGTGTTATTGTTTGGTCCAAGAATTAAAGTATTCACATTTAGTCTATTCCATCAGGGCTTACGTACATGTGCATGAGCTTTCTTGGGAATTTTACATATTTTAACACAAGATTTATTTATTTGTTATCATTTAGTATAAAGACATTAATCAATTGCATATATGCACCTATGAGTTTGCTTGTTTTCAGGTTAAAATTAAACAAAAATATCAAACCTCATTAAAAGTTCCACAAAAATTCACCTAGCCTCCAAGTACTGTTCATTCATCTGTTATTTTTATTTTTGCATTTCATAATTTTTATTATTTATAAAATCAAAAGCAGTCAAAAATTTCATTGTTTTCATTTGAAAATCAATAAAAAAATTTAAAATTTGCATGAAAAATTCAAAAAAAAATCCGATTTACTTCTTTTGATTTATTTTAGTTTATGTATAATTTGGCATATTTATTTCTTATGAAAGCCATAAAAATCAAAAACCTATCAAAAGCATAAAAAATTCTTAAAAACTCATTTAAAAATCCAAAAAATCATAAAACCCCTCTTTAGAAAATATAAAAAAATCCCTTTCATATTGTATATATTTCATCAATTTTTGATCTTATTCGATGTTTTAAAAAGGAAAAACTTTCATTTTTTGTTCTGTTTATCAATTTTCTTGTTTTTATTTCTTTAAAATATTTATTTTTTTGGAAAATATGTAAAAATAAAAAAACCATTAAAAAGGTATAAAAACCTGAAAATAATTTTATTTAAATATTCTGACTATTTTTGTTATATTTGGAAAATACAAAAAGATGGGTTGAGTGTTTATGCCTTAGTTTCTTTACATGTTCCATTTTTTTTTGAAAAAAATCTTTTTCACAAACTAAAAAAACAATAAAACTAAATAAAATGTATAAAATTAAAACTCCATAAAAAATATAAAAAAATCAAAAAGAGAAAAACCAAGGATAGTGTGCATAGAGATACCTTGATTCTTTTCATTGATTTTTCAATTAATCGAATAACTCTCAAGATTTTATTTGTAGCCTCCCAGAGTTCGATCATGTTTGCTATACAGGTAAATTAAATAGGAAAGTTCACTTGCTCTATTTCTCTATTTATCTTTTCTTGATAATTAAATAAATTTTTATTTGATGATTCTTTGGGTTGCGGTGACTACCATTTCATTTGTAAATAATTTATTTAAATAAAACCTGAAATTCAAACTTTCAACATTAGGATGAAATAATCCTAAGTATAACAGATTGTACGCAAGGTAGGGAGTGTCAATGATGAAATGTACGAAATCATCGATTCGATCTATCTCCCCCTATAGTTAGGGTGAAATATTCCTAAGTATCAACAGAATTTCAAGAGTTGAGGAGACATGTGAGGGATCACAAAATGAACAACTTAGGGAGATCTCACCCCTATACATAGGACAAATAATGTCCTAAATATAACAATGATGAAAGGGGTGAACACCTTTTCAGAAGTAGTAGAAAAATGAAAAGAAAAAGAAGAAAATAGGCAAAGATGAAAACAAAAATTATTTGTGTGATTTTCTGCTTAAATGTATGATCCTTTGTACTCTTGGAACTCATCTTTGAAACACCACTTCAATATAATCTACGACGGAATGGAATGTGCCATGCTCTAGATACGACTTCATGAACTATCAGTTAAATATGAATGGATGTGCGTTTGTGACAATTCAGATATCAATAAACTTCCGTTGTCATGCATAATTTTCACAATAAATGGCCTGGTCCATTTATTTTCATTTTCCCTGCAACAAAGCCAGTTGATGAACGCTACTGATCAAGGTGTCTAACGTCTCGTCTTGGAGGGATTGTAATGTCCGATAAGTCAGTTCCCACAATCGTTGTATGCGCCTCTCTCACAACACTCAATAATAATTAACCACATTAATGCTCAATTAGTGAATAATAGTAAGATAAAATTTATTATACCCAATGTAATAGTATGTATATATGCAAGCGTAAGAGTACAACAACAATGGAGCATAGTAATAGATCACACAAATAAACTAAAAAGATAATAAATATTTTTTGTGTTTTTGTAGGGATCTTTAGTGGGGTTTTAATTATTTATTTTTTTTGGGATTTTTTAGTTTTTAAGTTTATAATTTTTAGTTCTTTTTATTTTTTATTTTAATTTTTCTTTTTAGTATATGTATTATGTATATAGGATATATAGATAATATATATAAGAAATATATACATATATAGGAAAAATCATAGAACTACCCTAAGTACAGACTTTTTTTCTAATGGTTTTGAAATATAAAGGGTATTTCTGATAACAAGAATATTATTATTACTAATAGAAGTAAATATAGTTATAAATATAATATAACTAAGTCATTTATAAATATAACTATAAATACTCAAAAGGCATAAAATGAAATCGTTTTGTCTTTTATGTTTTAATATGTTTTATTAATTTTATTTTAATTTTACTAATTTTTATTTTAAATTAAATAAAAAATAGGTAAATAGTGAAAAATATCATATAGACCGATAGTTTTGGAATTTTCAAATAGCTAAATAGCTCAAAAATATCCACAACTAATTTCTATATATATTATATAGAGTCCGGGGAGGCTGTTTTGAGTAACAACCAACATGGCTGTTACACAAGGCAGTTTCCCACTTATTTATTTTTTTTAAACTTTTTTCATGTATATTCATTTATATATCCCTCATATATGACATTTAAATTTCGTGAGATACAGAGACTCCTAAGCCCTCCATCTAGAACAGGTTGATTACAGCAAAATTCAGACCGTTAAATTTTACTTGTTCTAGATGGAGGGCTTAGGAGTCATTGTTTCTCACGAAATTTAAATGATATGTAGGAGGATATATAGATGAATATACATGAAAAATATTTGAAAAAAATAAAATAAGGGGGGGACTGCCTTGTGTAACAACCATGTTGGCGGTTACTCAAAACAACTTCTTTTTCCTCTATTATATATTATATATTATATAATAAATAGAAAAATGCAATTTTTAGATTTATCAAGAATTTCTTCTAATTTTTGTAATATTGTTATATTTTTCAATTTTTAGTGTTTTATATTGATATTTTAGTTATTTTTTATTTACAGTCTAAAAAAATAATAAAGATATCATAATTTTTTTAAAATTTTTCATTTTTTGTATTTTTTACTTCAAACAGGGATTAAATGTAATGTTTCGGATTTTTAGATAAATGAATATATGTTAAATGACCCCTTTGAAAAATATACGTGATTTTATAGACTGTTAAGCACTTAAATAAATTTCCTACAAAAATTAAATGTAAAATGGTATTTTTTATTATATGAAATACAAGAAATAAAAATGCATAAACTCGTAGGGACCTAAACGTAATTATAATTAAGTAAAAATGAAATTGATGATAAAAATACAAAGTCCAACGGCCTTGGCATAATATTTTCTTGAATATTTAATTCATACAATGTTGGCAATGGTGTAATTGCAATTTTCAAAAAGCGGCAGGGTATACATTCAAAGTATCTAAAAAGTTTTGAACTAGATTACGAATTTTCTAGATTGAATAATAACCAAACCCTTAAAAGTTGTCCTTATAAAAGGACAATTCCCTCACGTACATGGGTACACGAGGTGATGTAGTGAGGGACCTGGATGTAAAGAAAGCAAGTAGATGGGTTCACTTGTAAATTTTACAAAATTATTACACTAGAAAAACTTAAAATTTCTAGACTAATAAGAAAATACAAAAAGTCAAGTAGGTTGCAAAATTACCCCGCTTAGGCATTGGTGGACGGATGGGTTTCCTTCACTAATACATGGCCACCTCATGGATGGCGGATGACGCTTCACTCATGGATGGCTGGTATTAAATCCGAGTGGATGATATGATGGATGTGTTGCGTTGCATTCAGTGGTTGCTGAAAGACCTAGAGAGCGCACCTAATTGGTCAACTAAGAATCCCCATAGAAGAATAAGGAAGAACTTAGCTGTCTTCGAGCTTCAATCGATGGTATCTCCCTCCTCCGATGATCTCAGGTTCTCCTCCAAGGGACAAAATCATCGTGGAAGCCTTATGCGTCTGCTTCTAGGCTCAAGCAAGGGCATGAAGGACTCCAGTGAGATCCTGAGGTCGAAGAAGGAATGGGGCTCCAAGAACCTCTAACTTAAACAAAAATTGACCCAGATGGGGACTTTGGCCCTCCGTAACTTGCAGATAAGCACAAGCATACAACAAGGGGTTCTGGTGGTCCTATTAGGCAGAGATGGTGTGGAAAGGATGCAGTCGGAGGGTCTCCGATGAGTGGGATCTCCCGATCCAGAGAGGATCAGGGGGAGTGAGAGGGTACTGGTCATATCTTAAACGATGGGGAATGAGATGCGAGTGACCAATGGATCAAAAAATGGACGGAGCTTAACTCTAGTGAACTACAAATTTTGGATTTCATGAAAAAAATAGAAATTAACTGAAATCAAAGCCAAAACTACTCTAAACTAAGTTCTAGGAATAGCAATAGAGCATAAGTTAGGGCTCAACCTCACTAGAAAAGGGATCCTAGAGGAGCTCCGCAGCGGATTGACGACGATGCACGGATCTCTGCCTCCACACCTCTTCCTCCATGCCAACGGGTCCAGCAAATCTCCTGTTATTAATAGGAAGCTACAATGCACGAGAACTCAGGGATTTTGAGTGCTAAATGGTGTCAAAATCAAATCGAAATAGGAGGCGGTATATGTACAAGGTTGACTTTGACCAAGTCCTATGATCGCTTCAACAATCTGTCAATCGAGGAAAGATCCTAGCGTGAAAGACCAATGATGAGGAACAAAAATGCTGAAGGAATCAAGCCAAGAAAATTTAAGAGGCTCGTGGAAAATCGAGGAAGATTGGTCAGCAACGAGGTATGATATACCTAAGGCTTCAAGGGCTTAGTTGATAAGCAAGTCAACCAAGGCTGAGCCCTGGTTAGGCCATGTCACCCGCTAGGAGACAAAATTAAAAATAAAAGGAAAAATTAATATAAAAAATAAAAATGATTTTATTATTTTTTCATAAAACATGAAAAAATTTATCAATTTATTTAGTATTTAATGGTGATTTTTATTTATTGTTTTTGAGCTTATTTTTGTTTGTTATTTTTAGGAGGTATATTTATTGGTATATTTACCTATATATTAAGTATTTTATTTTTATTTCTATTTTAGATTTTATTAATTTATTTACATAATTTATATACTTATAACTTTATTATATACACTTAAATAAACTTGTATTGTATTTTTTAAGTTATATGTATACTTAAATAAACATGTGTATTTATTATATAAGTATATGCATTATATTCATCTATATTTTAATTTATTTAATTATTTAATTATTTAAATTATTTTATTTTATTTAAATTATTTTATATTAAATTATGAAAATATAAATAAGAAATAAATTGGATATTTTATTAATGTATAATGTATAATAGGGGTCCAAATCCTAACTTTTGCATGTTAACTCCAATTTGAATGAGACCTCTTTCATTAAATATATTATTAAATTCTATATACAATTAAAGGTGAGTTTGATGAATTTTGAGTTCTTATTGAGAAGATACATGTTTGTGAAGTTTGGATTTTGGCTTTTTATTCTGAGTGTATAGGGCACATTGTGCATTATTTTTCATTGAATAAAATTGATATTTTACTATGTATTTTTATCTATAATTTTCATGTACAAAGTTTTTTTAGGTATAAATAATAAAAAAATAGGTCCAAAATTGAACTATTAGGGAATTAAAAATTAGGTTTTATTAACCCTTATCTCCCCCTACTTTTTTCCTTGTCGACCCCGTCATCATGATGCATAAAACTCGAGGTTTATAGTCATACCTATGGTATTTCATTATTTTTATTTTTTTTCTTTATTCTTTTTTTTTGGCTTTAAATACAAAATTTTATACAATATTTATAATATAATTAACTGGTGTTGTTTTGTACACAATAATGTTATATACATGCAGTTAAATAGGATTTAAAGGCCACGAAAGAATAAAGGTGATGAAATGGAGATTCATTACCTCCTTATACTTGCCTTTGCTAGTCCCTAGAAAACACTTATGCCTATAAGTGCGGAAAAAATAAAGAAGAGAAAAGGAAATAACTTGGAATGATTTTCTATTCTTAAACTTGTCTTATTAGAATCAAAGTTTGGAGCTCGGTCAAGATTTTTGGATTGTTGATTTGTTCGGAACCATACTAAGGTTAGGAAATGTGATACAAGAACCCTCAGGTTCCATAATCCTATGGCCCATTTCACTTCATGGTCTGGTCAGAGCCATCCTCTCAGTCGCAAACTCTTACTTATTTGAAATGACAGATCCATATGTGTGAATTTTTCATCTCTTCCCAGACAAACCAACAAACTATAAAAAAGTCTTCTCTCCTAGTAGCTCATTCTTGTAGACACGGATATTTCCTTCTAAAGCCATGTAATGTTGTTCTTTACCACTAAGTGGGAAGGAATCTAGAAGAAGAGGAAAATAACTGGTAATAGACCTCTGTAGTCTTCAATTCTTTATGAAGCATGGTCAGTGTAATCGAGTCTTCACCTAGAAGCAGGCTTTTTATGAAACTCATATTTTTGGTGGAAGTTTTATTGTAGGCTTCTTCTTTGGAATTTTCTTTGTCTTTGCATTGCTCTGAATTCTTATTTGTGCCCTGATGGATATATCATCTTTTGGTCCTCCCCGTTTTTTGGGTATCAGAATAAAGTTAAGTCTGTAGACTATTCCTTATCCAAAGCATCATCTCAATCTAGTGTTCAGTCTTAGATATCATGGTACAGAAAGAAGTTTGTTAGAGTACCAGTTTCGGCAATCTCCAAGAATGGTTCTGGAGCCACCCTTGACGAAGCGACCTAGCATCATCTCGACATAGAGTCCAAGATTTTTCAACAATCCCTCTAGGTTAAGCTAAGTGGTAAGTGCAAGGTGTTTAGTAAATCCACTATCTCAAGAGTCTTATGAATAATATGAGTGGTTCTAGTTAGACACAATGAATCGATTCATGAACATATGGAACCTATAGAATTAAGTCAAGGCAATCTGAAGTATCCCAATTCCAATCCTTTGTGGGTTCCTCTGAAATTAAGTGTATTAAAGTATATACCAAGCTCCAATATTCAGATTTGAATTTATACTTGTTCAATTGTCTTGATCATTCTAAAAAATGCAAGTGTTATGTACAATGTACAATGCATGAGATAATTTTTTGTGTAGTTATTTCCTATTTTGACTTTTTATGGATTTTGGGAATGTTTTATATATTTTTATGCATATTTTTTGAAAATATTTTGCGAATATTTTTCGATTTTACATTTTGCATTTTTTAGGGTTTTTTGAATAATGGTTAGTAAGATAAGTATGTACAGTTATTTACATGGGGTGCATCTATATTTACAGGGGTGATGGTTTATTTCACACTGGGAATTTACAAGTTCATTATTAGTGATTATTTATATACAAGTTTTTTCACAATTTTTATAAAGATTTTGTTTGAGCTATTATTTACACAAGGTTCTTAAAACATTTGAAAATATTTTCACACACATTTTGAAAACTTATTTTTGCAAGTTTGACAATCATTTTTACAAACTTTGAAAGTCATTTTACAAATAATTTCCAAGCAGTATGTATACGTTTTTCAAAAGATTTTTTTCAATCATTTTGCAAATAATTTGCAAATAGATTTTCAAAAAGTTTATTTACACAAATAAAAGAACTTTTTACAAACAAAGAACTTTTTACAAAGATTTGAAACATTTTTCAAAAGTTTTCCAGACATTTTTTCAAAAGTGTTCTCAAAACAGTTTTCAACCTTTTCTCAGATAATTTTGCAAAAAAATTTAAACCCAACTTATTACTTGTATTTACAAAGAATTTTGTTATGTTTTATTTATTATAAATATTATTGAAAATACAAAAGTACGAGTTGTGTCTAAAGTTTATGCATTGTATATACAACCCCCTATACTTAGCTTGAGCTATGTCCTCATGGATCTAAGAGAAAAAAGTATAGAACAATCTATATTACAACGACTAAAGAATCAATGAATGAGAAGTTGACCGTCCCCCTATACTTAGGTTGAAATAATCCTTACTATAATAGATTGTACACAATGTAGGGGGGTTAAGGGTGGGAAGGTACAAGATCATCGGCTCGACTTATCTCCCCCTATACTTAGGTTGAAATATCCTTAAGTATAGACATAATGTTAAAAGTTGTGGAGATGGGAGAGGGATCACAAAATGAAAAACTAGGGTTGCTCATCCATCCTATATTTAGGACAAAATATGTCCCAAGTATAGCAGTGACGAAAATGGTAAACACCTTTTCGGAAGAACAAGAGAAATGAAAAGGAAAAGAAGAAAATAAAAAACAAAAATTACTTTTGTGATTTTCTACTTAAGTGCTTGATCCTTTGAACTCTTGGAATTCATCTTGAAACACTACTTCAATCGAATCGACAATGGACAAGAAGCGTCTTGCTCTAGATACATCTTCAGAAATTGTTCATTACTACAAATGAATGCGAGTCACGTAACAATTCAGATATTAATACACTCCTATTATCACACACGGTTTTCATAATAAATGGTCTAGTCCATTTGATTTTCAGTTTGCCCGTCTAAGTGACATTTGATGAACACTAATGATCGAGGTGTCTAACATCTGGTCTTGGAGGGCATGTGGTGTTTGACAAGTCGGGTCCAGTAATTGTTGTATTGGTTGCTCTCACAACACTCAATACTCAATAAAAACTTGAAATAAACAATTAACCCACACTAAAGCTCAATCAATGAATAACAGTGAGCTAAAATTCATTATACCTACATAATGGTATGCATATATGCAAGCAAGGGGTCGAACTACAAAGGAGCAATGGGAATAGAACATACAAAATGACTAAAAAGTCAATAAATGTTTTTTTACAAGGATTTTTTATTTTTTGTTGGTTTTTCATTATTTAAATTTTTTAGGGTATTTAATTTTTATAAAGTTTTACGATATTTAATTTTGTAATTTTTTATTTTCTTTTTATATTTTTTGATTTTTTTCCTTTTTAGTATATGTAATACGTATATATGATATATAGATAATGGATATATACAATATATATATAATGTAGGAAAATTTGAAAATAATCTAAGAATATTCCCTTTTATGTTTTAAGGGTTGTAAAATATAAAGGGAATTTTTAATAATACTACTACTAATAAAAGACGTAAATATAACAATATATATAATGTAGACTAGTAGAAATATAAATATAGTCATAAATAATCGAAATGCACAAAATAAAATCCTCATGTCTTTTTTATATTTTAATCTATTTTGTGATTTTTCTTATATTTTTTTGCAAAATTTTTATATTTTAATTTAATAAAAAATGGAAAATAGTCAACAATATTGAATAGTCGGACTGTTTTCAAATTTAAAAATAGCTAAATAGCTTAAAATTTATAAAACTAATTTTTACATAATATAATAGCTTAAATTTTATAAACTAATTTTTACATAATATATATAAGATAAAGAAATAAAAAATGCAAAATTTTCCTTTTTCAAGTTTTTTTGTAATTTATAAGATTTTTAGTGTTCTCAATTTTTAAGTTTTTTTGAGATTTTTAGTGATTTTTGATTTATAGTCCAAAAGAATACAATAATGAAGATATTGTAATTTTTTATTTTCTATTTTTGTATTTTTTTAATGCGAACAAGGAGTATATACAATGTTTTTAGATTTTAAAATATAGATGAAAAATATACATGATTATATATATTTGCCACTTAAAATAATTTTCCAACAAATTTTAAATGCCAATATCCGCTTTTAATGAAAGAAATACTATAAATAAAAATGCATAAACTAGAAGGGACCTAAATGAAATTATAATTATGTAAAAATGCATTTCAGAACAAAAATGTAAAGTTCAAGGTCCTCGATGTAATTTTTCTCTGAATATTTATCTCTTACAATGAGGGTAGGGGTACAAATGCAATTTAAAAAGCAAGAGGGAATACATGCAAATTATCCAAAAATTTTTGAACTACATTAAAAATTTTATAGACTGAATAATAACCCAAACCCTCGCGAGGATCCCTACAAAAAGCATGTTTCCTCACAAGTATGGGCATGTGACGTGACTTGGTGAGGACCAGGATATAATTAAAGCAAGCACAAAATGCCACTTTTAAATTTTACAAAAATATTACACTAGAACATAAACTTTCTGGACTAAAAAGAAAATATAAAAAGTTGGGGGTAGGTTGCACAATTACCCCCACTTAATCATTGGTAGATGGTTGGATCTTCTTCACTAGTACATGTGTCGCCTTGCAGATGGTGGATGACGCTTCACATGTGGATAGTTGGGAATAAATCCCAATGGTTGATCTGATGTCTGTGAGGCACTGCATACAATGGTGGATGGAAGACCTGGAGCGTGCACCTGATCGAACGGCTAAGAACCCCTTGGAAGAACATAGAGGAACTTTGACGTGTCCGAGCTTCGATCGATGATTGCTCCCCCCTCCAACGGTCTCAGGTTCTCCTCCAAGGTGCAAATTCTTCTTGGAAACTGTGAGCATTTGCTGATGGTTTCAAGCAAGGGTAAGGACTCCGACGATCTCCTAAGGTTAAAGAAGTAAGGGAGATCTTGGAACCTCTGACTTCAGCAAAACCGATATGGCTGGGGTCTTTGGCCCTCCAGAACCTGTAGATAAGCACAAACATGTAAAAGGGGGTTCTGGAGGTCTTATTAGGTAGATAAGGCATGGAATGGATGTGGGCAAAGGGTCTTTAGCGAGCGGTGGAGGGGAGACCATGAGCTCCTGATCTAGAGAGGATCAAGGGGAGTGAGAGGGTGGGGGCGTAGCGGAATTGATGCGGAATGAGATGGGAGTGACAAGTGGATTGGAAAATGAAGGAGCATAGTGAAAGTAGTGGACGGGCTCAACTCCTACGAACTACAAATTTGAGATTTCACAAAATAAAATACAAATTTAACCAAAATAAAAGCCTAAACTACTCTAACCTAAGTTTTTGGAATAGAAATAGAGCAGAAGCTGGGGCTCAACTAAAGATATGGGAAAATCCTTAACCGCATCATGGAATCATGAGAATCACATCATATTCGATCAGGATTGATTAGTCAACCAATTACTCGAAGCAGCGGAATTTAAAAAAAAATGAACGATGAAAGCAGATGATCCAAGAACACAACAAATTGTTTCATCTAAATCACAAATAGGTATTACGTTTACCTCATGAAGAGTGGTTGCAATCAATCCTCTGAATGAAGAAACCTCCTGTCTCAAGTTCGATCCGTGGGAGGAGATGCTTGTGAGCGCGTCGATGAAACGCGTGCCCTCACAATCCATGTTGATGATCCAAGCAGGAATCCACCTGATCTCGTCTCGCAAGATCTGACATCTTCTTCACAAGCGATGCGCACCGAAGGAGATAGAGATCCATGAGCAAATGATCCGACAACATAAAAGGGATGCGGTGACAATGGCGAATCTCTCTAGGTCTCCATGGTGGACGGCCACAATGAAAGGGAGAGAAAGTTGGCATGTAGTGAGAAAGAGGAAGATATCATATTTTCCATAATCTAAAGAAGATCTAGGGTCGTCTCTTCTTATATAATATTGTGGGAGTACATGGATCCCAATTCATGGACAACACAACTCCAATGGCTCACATTGATTTGTGTTTCTTTTAATGGCCATGATATTCTTGTAAAAACATAACAACAATTATTTTAACTAAATTGAATACATAATAAATAATAATCAATACAAATTAATTTAAATTAAATCAGTTATCAATGGAGACAATAGGAAGGAGGCAATCCTCCTTCCATATGAAGAGGGAACGACCACCAATTCCAAATAGGAATTGGTGGTCGTTCACCCTCCTCAATAGGACGTTGGCTAGCCACCATTATTTAATGATTATCTCCAATAATTTTGCAACTTTTAATGCAAATTATTTCACAAAAATAAATCCAATTTATTTTGTGGACATTGCAATCATACCATTGGAAATTTGTAAATAACATTCATAGCCCAAAATAAAAATGTAAATTAGATTTTCAGTTAATTGTCTAATGTCAATCCGATTCACATAAACATCTAAATTGTAAATGTTATTTACAAATGGCACTCTCTTATATATCATAAATCACATTTATAATAAATATATATAAACTATGTGGGTAATGTTATTCACATTACTCATATTCTTGATAATTAATTCAAATTTAAGTATCTATGATATCAAATCTCATGCATTCAAATAATATGAATCTCATTCATATTATTCATAATAATTAATTCACATTTAGGTATCCATTTCTCATGTGACCAAACAATATGAATACATTCATATTATTTATGATAATTAAATCACATTTAATAATCTATTTTGCTCAAATCTAAGATATAATATCAGCAATGAAATTATTCTTTAACTCTTTTAAGAATAATGCGCTTTCTCTACGGGTACTTGGAGATAAGGATAGGGCGATTGTATGTCCCACGTTTAGTGACCTGTATATTGATATCATATCTCAAATCCATATATTACAGACCTCCCATAAATGTTTGATTAAATCAAAATCGTAAATCTATTCATGGCATCTGAATCACATTTAGATCACTGTCCAATATTTGGACAGAGATTAGATTACTTCTCTATTGAGAGGAGTCACTAAAATCCAAACCCGTTTCATCACTCCCTATGAATGGAAGAGTCATGATTATACAATTGTTTATGATCACACCACCTTCAGGTATTCATAATACTCGTACATCCTGCATACTGGATGACCTAGAATAAACCCAATGTTTTATATATATTTGGACTATCTTCTTTCTTTAGGATTTTATCATTAAGTTTCTCATTTGACCATTGGGAGTTGGTATAGATCATATAATTTCCAAAATCATATAACATACCCAAGTGTTGATCATATACTTTCCAAAAGCATATATCAAACCTACAAATTCAGTCAAGCTTACAAATCAAAATGACCGTGCATGGAATTTAATTACCAATATCTCATGAGTGAGCTCTTGTCTTCCGATTAAGTAAATGAACATGTATGATCCCTTTGAGAGATCATATTACTCATATGCCCTTGTATGTACACCGACGTGTCGGTGTATAGATCTTGATTAGGCCATCAACCTATCGGTCTGCCAAATGTACATACTCATACATATAGTAACACAAATGTCTCCATCTAGAGTATGTGTGCCTATATCATGACAGCATACGACATAGGTCTTTGGTTATCTCAATCACCTTAAGTCAACTCTTTGACCTAACTTATCTATCACCTCTGAATCTCTATTCCTATGTAGAGGACCTAGATCAAGAGGTCAGTTAAATATCAGCCAATTAGAGAAAGGATTACCATATACTACTCATGTTGGAGATCATCTATTAATAATCATTTGATGGTTCTTGATAAGCCCTTTATCTAACTCCTTAGATATTCATCTAAGCACCAACCTCTATGATTAAACAATTGAATTAACAGTTGTATGGTCATTAAAATAATCGTGATACATAACCCTAATTGTTTTAAGGGACTTTTATGAAAATTATTTATTCTTCATTTTAGATCATGGAATGATATTTACAATAACATTTATTACATAATGGCTTGTCATAGGATCGCATGTCCAGCAATCTCCAACTAGCCCAAAGAGCCATTAATGAACTAATCTTTAAACCTACATACTCATGTGACAATCATAAGATATTAATATAGCAAGCTAAGATGACCAGTCACTCTGTTCTTGAGAGACTACACCAAGTCCTTTTACGGTACTTGCATATCCCCCTAGTAGCAGCGTTTACATCCAATGCGAATGTTGCATCTTATGCAACCCATACTCAATTTTAAGGCGGTCATAGTGTCTTAGACACTACAACTCAATTATTATAACTTTAATGTAATTTATATTATCCTTATCAGAATGTCCTGATTCCTGGAGATCTCTATCACTAAGACTAAGATCCAATCTTATGTCTTACGAGGCATCTGTAGTTAAGATCTTTTTATTCCACTATCTATAAAGTCTTAAGATCTTGAAGATAAGAATTAGAGATCACTATCTCTAAAGTCTTATCCTCTCTAAAGATGTTTTTATTACAATTATTTTATTTCCATAGTAGGATTAGTATAGTTTACTCTCACTACATGGCAGACATCTGACTTTTGTACACACGTAGCAAACACCAGGCCTCTCATAATTGATGCACAAGGGCAAGGAGTTTTAGAATTCACTTCCTCAACTCTTTGAGGTCTTATCCCTTCAGATAGGTCAGTACCATGTTTTAAGGGAAGGAATCCTTCCTTGGGATTCTTAAGGAATGGAACATGTCCAAGGTGTATGACGACTCGTGAATTTCCCTAGTTAATTTACGTGAATTATCGTACGTTTAAATTAATGTCGTTTTGTTGTAGGCGGGCAATTGGAATCAATCAAGAAATAACCACAAGAAATTTAGTCAATTCTTAATAGCATAGTTTTATGTTTATTTTATTTGGGCAAGTCCCAAGGTCAAACTCAAGGAGGCAAAGGAACAACCTAGAATTTTGTCTATCAAAGTTAGCGTACGATTTTCGAGACAGTATATTTTTGTATTTTTTAATATAATTTTGGGATGCAATATGCAAACATGGCCAATTTTAGGGACTAAAAAATGAATATTAATCAAATGATGTCTACAAAATACGAAACTTAGCCAAGATGACCATTATGATGAAATGAATGCACTATAATTTTTTTGGAATTTTTGGATACAAGATAATATTTTATGAATTTATGAATGTAAATGACATGAACTTCAATTTTTAATTATAATAAATATTAAACCTATTTATTTTCAAGGGATAAAATTATCCAAGATCTATCACTAGGTGATCGATCACAGAAAAATCCTAAACCTCAAAAATACTAGATTTGATACCTACTAAAAATTCAATCTCGAAATATGTAAAATGATTTTTATATGGAAAATTATGCATGCAAATGCAAATCCTTTTAGGCATGATGTAACATACAACTAAATCTATAATCCGTGATTTTTTTTGCAATTTTCAGAGCTATGGTTAATTAGTTGTGAATTTCCAAGCACAGAATGGGTAAAATATGCAATTTTATATAAAAATATTGATTAATAATTAACCAAAAATCACAAAAATAACAAACATATGCCAAAATGTAGAGAATTAGTTCAAAAACATAATGCAAATTTTTGATAAATAAAATTATTGAAAATGTTGCTTAAATAATAGGTAGAAGTTAGGATGTTAATTGCAAAATTACAATAAATAAAGAATGAAAAATATGCAAAACAAGGGCCAAAATGTAATTACCGAAAATCTGGTGGCAATTTTCGGAAAATTCCCACGGGGCTATTGCTGCGCACTGCCCTTGGGGAGTCTGGACCTAGAAGATGAATTGGTGGAAAGTCGGGGGCATACAAGTAGTTTACCTAAGGATCACATACCTGACATGTGACCCCTGGTGTTGGATCTGGAGATGATAACTAGGTCTTCCAGGGATCTTGGAGCAAAAAGGCCCTCCTCCATGCGTGCTTGGTTACGCGAGGAAGGGACGAGTTCTCTGGGTGGTGCGATGGTGTCTATGGCAGTGGCTTGGCTGGACGATGCGGTGGAAGCGGAACAGTCGGCGAGGAGAAACCTCGACTTGGCGACACACACCTTAGTCAGGGATATGGTGATGGAAGCACTTGACGTTGAAGCGGCAGAAGTCGTTTGTTGAAGTGCAAGATAGCTTGGGCATCGATGAAGATTGTGCTTCCATAAGTTCATCGATAAAGCTTCAGACGATGATGATTCTCCTGGAGTGTTGTAGTGAGGTAAAGGCACATGAGGCAAGTTGGAAGGTGATGAGTATGATGCTGGGGAATGGTGGACTTATGGAGGTGGAGCAGAGAACTCATTGATGAAGTCTTTGGAAGTCGGAGGTGAAGTTGATGAAGGTGGATGCAACATTGTTGTTGTTGGCTCGACGTCTCAAGGATACCGGAGCGAAGTAGCAACAAATGGACACTGTAGAGCTACAATGAGGCTATGAGCCTCGGACCTCGCCGGAAGGAAGGGGGAGGAGCTCAGGTTGTCACCACCGAGCTTCTCCTCGTTTAGGTGCTAACGACTTATGGCTTTGGAGTATGGCCGGCAGTGTTATAGTAGAGAGTGTGGGAGTGCCGGCTGTGACGGATTTCGAAAGGTGGTAGTGATTTGAGGGGGGTTTGACGAGGTTTGAAGATTCGGTATGGAGGAGAGGCGGTCAGAGATTATGGGGGACGACGGAGTGTGGCGAAATTTGGGGGGAGGCGCCGCTCCCAATTGGGAAAGGGGAGGAAACAGAGGAAGGGAGTAGCGTACAGGTGCCGACCAATCGGCCAAGATCGGACGACCCTAGTGCTTCCACGTGGCATGGTCTTTTAACTTTTTATTTTTATTAATTTTTTTAAAAATAAACGAGAATAAATGCAAAAAATGGGTGACACGTGGTAGATCCAGGAGTTAGCACGTGTTAGCCCCACAAAAAATGAAAACTAAATACATTGATAAATACCTAAAAAATAGTAAATGACCTCAGATTGAAAAATTTCTTCACAAAAGTTGCTCGTCTCGATGAGATCTAAAACTTTGATGAAGGGATTAAAACCAAAATCAATCATTTGCACAAAGTTCTGTTTTTGGGGTATCCCATGTACATAGGATACCATGATTTTTGGGTTTTCTATTTTTTGTCATTTTTTAAAGTAGATAAAAATATGGAAAAAATATGATAAAAGCAGTGATAAATATTTACATATTAATCTAATTTTTATATTTTTATTAAGTAAGAAAAGGAAGAAATAAAATAAAATACGAAAAAGGCAATTTTTGTACAAACAGTTAGTGAAGACTCAGACTCAATTAGTTTCTTTGATTTCAAGCTCAACTCATATTTGAATTTTAATGATTTCTAATAACTTTCATAAAAGAAGACAAACGAAAAAGAAATAAAATAAAATGAGCTAATTATGTACATAAAATAATAGGTCAAAAAACGCTAAAATACAAAATGTACAAAAGAGGCCCAAAACCCAACTTTCTTATATGAGCTCTGATTCACTTGAACTTGGTCTTGTTTTTAAGGTAATTGAATTTACATTAGTTCAAAAGTGAGTATGAGGAAGATATTGAGGTTTTAGTCTGGAAATCATAGAACTAGGGTTTGGGTTTTTAGTCTACTTATTTAGTTTAGTGATTTTTTTTGTATTTTTCATTTATTCTTCTTAGTGATATGTGCACAGTGGAGGTGGTTCGGGTCATTTGGAGTTAGCATGAATTAGTTAAAAATCAGAGAAGTTAGGCTATTTACAAGTCAATTGGACTGTGATTTTTGGCTTCTTATTTTGTGCAATAAGTGATAAAAAGCCATTCTTATCAAAACTTGTATGCATGCTAATTATGAAGAATGCCAATGAATTTTAGGGAATTGAGCTTAATTCATCATTTTTAGATTGATGAATCAGAGATTCATTATCCCCCTATACTTAAACCATGATCATCCTTGAGCATCAAAAGCAATGCAATGAGGTGAAATGAGATTGGGTTCCATACCAACATTTTGAGCAGAAGGTGAAAATTAAACTAGACCTAATCTTTGGATTATTAGTGTGGCGGAACTTCTGTGAGACTTAGAATTTCAAAATCAACAGCCTTCAAGTTCTACACGTCATTGTCACATATTTAACTCAGAAGTCATCTTAGATCGATCCTCATCCCAAATCATACCCCATGAACATTCAACAATCAACACATTTGTATGAAAGGTTTTAGCTCCTCACATCCAGAATGTCAGACTACCATGCAAACCTCCTCTCCAGTAACTTGTCCTATGGGAGTCAAGTATTTCCTTCTAAGGTCTGTCATGATGTGTTCACAATCGAAATAGGGGAGAAGTTAAAAGAAGGAGAAAAGAACTAGAGGGTGGCCAGTTTAGTCACCTCTCCTTGTGAAGCTGGCCAGTGTAGCAAAGTCTCCACCAAGATTTGCAGGTTTTCTTGAAGCTTGGACCTTTTTCGTCAAATGTTTATTTGTAGTGGCTTTTTTGTATTTGAATTTTGGTAGCTCTTCATGGATCTTGTTGTGACCCTAGGATATAAAATCTTTTTTCCATACATACTTTGGTATCCTAGAAAAAATTGTGTCTAGCCATCCATCCCTTTTCCGAAGCATTATTTCAATTCGTACTCCGGTCTTTAGATTTCCATGTTTTTAGAAAAGAAACTCACACAGTCTTCAAACACCCCGTCTGAGTTGAGCTAAGTGCATAGTACGAGAGTACAAATTAATTCTCTATTTTAGAGTTGTACCCAGAATGAAGAGACCAGTTTAGACACTAAGAGTCAAATGCTGTACATTGTCATGTGGAACTCGAAGAATTAAGTCATAGACCTGAAGCTTCTAAAATCCTATTTCTCAGTGAAGTTCCTCTAAAAATTAGGTGGATTAAGGTCAAGTCCAGACCACTCTCAATTTCTGCTCATAACTCTATTTAGAACCCAAGGACTTTTTACAAATGCATTGAATGTAATGCTCGATGCAGTGTAAGTATGTGAAATGCATATAATTTTTTTAATTTTATGATTTCTTTTCTTTTTTGGATATTTTCTGTTGCAGGGATTTTTTGTTTTTGTTTTTGTTTTTTTTCCAAAAATGAATAAGAAGCTATTTTTTCAAAAATATTTGGTTTGACACAATCAGTGTTTGTAGCAAAACTTTTTCTCTTCACATTAGTTACCCACCCCGTAAATACATATAGACTTAAATAAATGTACGAGCTATGGGTAAAATATATACACAATATATATACACACCCCCTATACTTAGTTGTCACCCCTAGGATCTGGTTACTCGGCAAACCAATCCACGCACATACATTCCACATTCGAATACTAATGACATACACATAAGCAGGAGAAATAACACAATTTACTGAAATATAAAAATTTTCTTTTTCCATTCATGACCTGTTCATAATCACATTCCATTGATCATTCCATTGATCATTCCATTGATCATTCCATTGATCATTCCATGTGCACAAAATATACATGTAAGCATAAATAAGATGTCCACAATTATACATATTACATGTCATGTCTCTCAACAAAGAATGATGCAAGTAAAGAAGGATAGTAAAACTACTGACAACTATACCACAAAAAGTGTCGTGACGCTGCACAAAAAGTGATGGTGCCTCCAACAATCACTGCTGCGAACCTGCGGATCCACACGTAGGTACGTTATGAGCAAAGTTGCCCAATACGATTTAAACAAACTAAACAACAAGAAATGCATGATAAAATGTGTGCAAATGGGAAAGAAACAGGGTAATTGATCTCACAAAGAATTACATTTTTACTTTTTTATTATTTGATCTGGATATGGATACGAGTAACCAAGCTTCGTGGATAGTCTGTGGTCTTGGTCTAGATGAGACCTCACACTATGACTCTAAGGTAAAAGAAAATACCTTAGGGTTGGGGTGCCTCCGTAGGCATGCGGTGGGGTATAATGCATCCTAACTAAGTTCCTAACACGTCCACTTAGCTCCACTTCCCAATGATACTTCCGATTCACAAACTAGATTCCAACCCGTGAATCATCGCAACAATCCCATCCTCCTTATGCACAGGAGATTCACTTCCCATCACCAACTTCATTAACCACATTTTCCGGAACTCCCCTCTTAGCGCTCCCACTCGGAATACCGACCAATGTGGCCTACATTGGCCCGTACACGAGTGTTAACTCTAAGTGACAAGCGAAACACTAGCCGACCAATCATGACTACTTGGACCGCGCTCGAGCACCGGGCTAAAGCACGCAAGTCCCGAGGCCAACTCCGTCAGATCAGCACCTCGGTGTGCCAAGCAACATGTCCCCCAACCATCGCAGCTACAGTAGCAGTTGGGATCGTGGTCAACTAGGCTTCTACCTGGGGCCCCAAGGGTGCATGCCCTTCCCTTGGCGGCAACCTAACTCCAACCACCCACAAGCCACTAGTAAAGAGGAAATACGAATGTGATGTGTTGTTAAGATGCACCAAATATGAAATTCGTTCAATCCACTAGCAAGCCACTAGGTAACATGAAATAATACTTGCTATAGGTCAATGGTCTTAATGATCAAAAAGAAAAATTTTGTGACATTATTTGATAACCATGATTGTAATAAAATTTGTCGAGAAAAGGTTGAAAAGGTTTAGTAATATTCAGCGTCCCTGAATAATACTACATTGTTTATCCTGGAATAAGTAGGTATGTCGGTCTATACATGAGCACCGAACCGGCATACTAAGTAATGAACTGAACATTTATATCGTGCCCAAAACCTCAGTGTAACTTGACATATAAACTAATTATAATACAATGCTACCCCTTGAGTGTTGTCGTCATCCTAACTATTCAGTATTTGTAGTGATGAAAAAAATATATAATTTTGTAAGACATTAGAGGCTGAAGAGACACATTTTATATTAGTACAGTGCAACTATTTAATAGCCAACACCACGGTGTAACACATGTCCTAGAATTTCAGTGCTACCCACAACATGTCAAGAAAACACCTATAATAGAACATGTTCAAAGGGGGATGGAGCCACTGCCAGCCATTAGTTTATAGATAATTATATGGTATAATATTTTGAATTGCATTAGCTGGACAAATAGTTATCTTTAATCTAAACAGTGACAGCATGTATTGTTTGAGGATGCAAGCTGACAGTATGCAGATGCTTGCATATGTTGCATATTCAAAGCTATAATGCATATCAATTATTTAAAATAGTCAGCCCAAGTACTTGGTGTACGAAGGCATTTAACACCAAATATGCATATTGAGCCAATTCGTTGGACAAGGACCAATCCTTGTTCTTGAAGCCACAACGTTCATTGTTGCATCAAGTAAAATCAGGCATTCACTATAGCAGCATTTCACCCATAATTGAGGTTAAACATAAAATAGATGATGATAACTGGGATCATATCCGTCAAAGCAGCAAATGCCTTCATGCTGCTAATTTAAGATATGCCATCCTCAAGCCCCTACTATTGTATAACAACAATCGAGCATTCGACCTGGAGAATCTTCCTATAATGTCCAACATCCAACACAAGGGAACATTTGACAGTATAATACAATCAAGTCCAAAAATGGAGCCAATGGGAGGGACAGGTCGAGATCTTCAGGTGTAAAATTTTAACATCTATATTATATACCCAGAACTGAACATCCTACAACATTTGGATAGATAATACATGATTTCAGAGAGTGTGCACCGGTTTTACGGGTCATTAAGCAGGAGCGTTCAAGAAAGCGTATGAATCCGGCAGCAAGAGGAGGGGAAGACATCGTACCTTCTAGCTTTGGGTCGTCGATCCAAGGCGCTCCGGCGGCCTTTGGTGAAGGAGAGGGGGGAGGAATGGAGGAGGGGAGAGCTGGAGGTCGAAGGAAAAGATGTTGGGCGATTTGGGCGAGGTTGACGAAGGGAGGGAGGGCGGAATATACGGGTCCGACCCGGATTCGGATCCGGGTTCAGATCTGAAAGTGACTTGTACCCCTCCTTGCTAAAATGACCATAACTTGAGCTCCCAAAGTCGGATTTTAACGTTCTTGGACTCGTTGGAAAGCTATCAACGAGCCCTATGCAATGGACTCCTTACTCGAATCTTAGAAAGATTAGCGAGAGAAGAATTCTTCTGCTTCTTAGATGGGTTCTCGGGCTACAATCAAGTAGTAATCACTCTTGAGGATCAGGAAAAAAAACCACATTCACATGCCCCTTTGGTACATATGCTTTCAGGTGCATGCCCTTTGGGTTATGAAATGCTCCCGATACATTTCAAAGGTATATGATTGCAGTATTCACCGAGATGGTCGGTGAATTCTTGGAAGTCTTCATGGATGACTTCTCGGTCCACGGCGATTCTTTCGATTCCTATCTTAGAAATCTGGACCAAGTCCTCAAAAGATGTTGTGAGGTTAATCTAGTGCTCTCCTGGGAGAAAAGTCACTTCATGGAGGTTAACCTTGTCAAGATAGACATGATCAGACGACTCCAGCCACCAACTGACGTAAAGTAGTTGCGATCATTCCTCAGGCATGTTGGATTTTATAGGAGATTTATCAAAGATTTTTCAAAGATCGACCGATGCTAACTGAGCTTCTAGGAAAAGACATGGAGTTTATTGTAGATCATAAATGTCTTGAAGCCTTTAAGCAACTTCAAGGGATTATCATGGACGCCCCGATCCTACAAGCCCCAGATTGGTCTCTTCCTTTTGAGATCATAACGGGTGCCTCTGACTTTGTTGTTGGGGCGGTATTAGGACAGAGGCGGGATGGTATCTTGTTCTCTATACACTACGCAAGAAAGGTGATTGATCTCACTCAGCATAACTATACAGTTACCGAAAAGGCGATGCTTGCAGTAGTGTTCGCTTTGGATAAATTCATATCCCATCTCATCGGATCTAAGGTGATTGTGTTCATGGATCATACAACACTATGGTAACTAATGGAAAAGAAGGATGCGAAGGGGCGTCTTCTTAGGTAGATTTTACTCATCCAGGAGTTTGACTTGGACATTGGAGATAAACCTGGAAAGAAGAACGTAGTGGCTGATAACCTCTTCCGTCTCGAAATTCTTGATACTTCTGATAATACACCTATTCGAGATTCCTTTCCAGACGAGTTTGTTTTTGTTATAGACTCACTCCTATGGTACGCCAATATAGTGAACTATCATGTCTCCAAGAAAGTTCCCGAAGATTGGCCTAAGAGGCACATAAACCGACTCAAGTCGGATGCGAGACATTACCATTGGGACGATCCAATCCTTTTCTTTGAAGGACCGGATTGTGTCTGGAGGAGGTGTATTCCTCAGGAGGAATATCAAAGTGTCCACTTTCTGCCATAGTCTGGAGGCAGGAAGACACCACTCCGGGAAGAGGACCGCATGGAAGGTACTACAATGTGTCTTATACTGGCCGACTCTATTTCGTGATGCTTTCACTTTGCAAAGTCGTTCCCAATATGCTAGCGAATGGGAGGAACCATTGGTTCCAAGGATGAGAAGACAATGCCGCCTGTCATCATTTGTGATGACTTTGACGACTGGGGCATCGACTTCATGGGCCCATTCTCGGTTAGCCATGGTTTTGAATATATCAATCTTACGGTGGATTGTTTGTCAAGGTGGGTTGAGGCTATCCCAACCCGAGTTGCAGACAGCAGGACTGTCTGTAAATTTATCAGAGATCACATCATCTCTAGGTTCAGGATCCCAAAAGTATTGATATCCGAGTGGGTAGCCATTTTGTGAACATAGATGTGAAGAAACTCTTAAAGGATTACGACATCAAACAACGTGTCGCTAGTCCTTACCACCCACAGACTAATGCCATGGCAGAGGTGACGAATGGGGAGTTTAAGACCATATTATAGAAGCTTGTCCGCCCAGACAGGAAGGACTGGTCTCAGATTTTGGATTAGGTCCTTTGAGCTTATAGGACAGCTTACAATACACCATTAGGAACCTCCTCATTCAGAATAGTATTTGGGAAACCGTGCCATTAAATGCCCACATAATTAGTGCATAAATCCGAATGGGCAATCAAGAAGGTCAATTGGAACACACACCTAGGGAAGAAACAGAGAGAGATTAATCTGAATGAACTTGTGGAGATCAGAAACCGAGCATATGACAATAGTTGGTGTACAAGGACAAGGTAAAGCATTGGCACGATAGATTTATCAGCCGAAAAACCTTTGTTCCTAAACAGAAGGTATGGTTGTTCAATGCGAGGCTGAAGGTTTTCCAAGCAAAGCATAAATCTAAGTGGACGAGTCTGTTTATAGTCTGTGTTGTGTAAGACAGTGGATGTGTAGAGATCTCAGATCTTACAGATGAAGCACAAACATCCCTAGTTAATGGACAATTGTAGAAACACTTTGTTGAACCTGATGAATAGTTAGTCTGTGTTGAGGAGATTGTTTTCATGCGTGAGGCAGACTTAGGAGACACGCATAGAACCGCACATGAGGCCTTGCAGCAGTGAGCTCTCGTCATCAACAGTATCAAAAAGATTCAGATCTTGATCCTTGTATATACTCACCCTTCTTGTATATATATTGTCTTTCCCTCCCTCCCCAGTGATTCGAATCACTCGCCCTGGCTCGACATCCTTTCATTTATGCCTATACTTAGGATAACCAGATCTTAAGTATACAGGGGAGAGTGACCCAAGTCTATTCATCACCCGTCGTACATCCTCTAGATTTCATCAGATCTCATATCCTAACATGCCCTATACTTAGGCTGACCATAGACTAAATATGAGGGGGATCGATGCCCCTCTTAACCTCGTCCGCCCCATTTTTTATCTTCTTCTTCACTTAGGCTGCCAGAGCCTAAGTATAGAGGGCGGAGAGACTTCTATACTTTTGTAATTTTACCTCTCCTACTCTTAGCATGAGCTATGTCTTTTTCCTCGCTTTCTTGCTATGAGGACATAACACACGCTAAGTATAGGGTTGCGTATATATTACATATATGCTTTGCCCATAGATCATACTTTCGCATATTTTTATGTGTCTTTGTATATATTATGCAATAATTACAGGATATGTAAAAATTGAAAAAAAAATAAAATACTTGTATAATATATTTATTGTATAACACTTTTAAAAGTTGTATAATACTTATGTATAAATTTTTAAATTTTTGTAAAAGGTACTTTTGTGTAATTTGTTGTAAAATAGGATGTATACCAAAAAATCTACATGTATACTGGTATAATATATTGTGTACAAGTTGTATAATATGTGTAAACTAAAAAAATTGTTGTAAAATTCTTGTAAAAATTATTGTATAATAGAAAGAAATCGAAAATAAAGGCTTCTTATTTACTCTTGCATATCATCCTTGCATTTCAAAAAAAATATAAAGAAGAAGAGTCTTGCATTTCATTCATCTCTATAGCATGTCATCTGCATCTCATCTGCATATCTAGCATATGCAAAGTGAAAAGCTAGTGGGTTCTGAACCAAGTTATGAATATATGTCGATGATGGATTTGATTTGACCTTAATCTACCTAATTTCAGTGGAACCTTATAGGAACTGGAGTTAAGATTTTTCAGGTCGACCATCTTAATTCTTTGAGTCCGCAAGTCTATGTTCACATGTCATCTTGATTAGTCTAAGTAGAATATTTCGTGCACATGCATGATTCTTTTAGACAATGACCTAACTTGGACAAGCACCATGCACGTAGCTCTTCATTGATGAGGTGGTGAGGAGGTAGAATCCTTTGACTTGAAGTAGCACACGGGTGAAGACATCTGTCCTCCTCAAGGGAGGGAAGTGCATCTCAACCTACTCTGGTGGTGTTGACGTCTAGGGACGGGATGCTGTGGGTTGCAATAAAGCTTCAAAAGAGGGATATATGTCAAAAACAGGAAGAAAAAAAAAGAGAAAAAAAGAAAAGAAAGGAAGAGAGAACTCCAAAAATGTGGGGAGGCCTGATTGAAAATAAAATGCTTGTTGGAGTATGTATATTTGCAAGGCATATGCTTCAAAGCCTCATATCATAGAAGCCTGCAACTGGATGACTTGGCTACACTGGTCAAGCATCCTGGGATAGGTAGCTACACTGGCTACCGTCCATTCTTCGCTCCATCCCTCCTTCTTGAGCCTGTTGCACCTGAACTTAGAAGGGAATACACCACTCCTCGAGGAAAGAGTTACTGGACCAAGGAATTAGAGTTACCTTGTTAGAGGAGGTTGGTTCTTTGCCATTTCTGATGTGGAGAGCTATATTACACTTACACAGTACAAGTAAGATTCATAGTCATCAGAAATTTGTGTGTTCTGACCTGAATGTTGAGGCATCTTGAATAGAAGACTTGTGGAACTTAAAGGTTGTTATGTCTTAAATTCAGATACCAACAAGATTCCACCACATAATTAGTCCAAAGGTCGAATCAAGCTCCATTTTCAACTTTTGTTCATGATCTTGGTATGGAACCCAAAATCATTTCACTTTTGCATTTCATTTTAGTTGCTCGGGGATGAGCAAGGTTTAAGTATAGGGGGTTGATGAATATGTGATTCATCACTCTAAAATTTGAAAATAGAGCTTTGTTCCCGAGTAATTACCTTCCATTTATATTGCATAATTAGAATTCATGCATGCAAAAATAATATCTGCATTTTAGCATTCATGTTTGCATTAAATAAGAAGCCCAAATTCACTTGTAAAAATTACCTGTAAATACCATATTTGTACATATTTTATACTAATTTCAAATCCAATAAAATGAACTCTATAGTATATATATTACTAACACTAATAAAGGAAAAATATTAAAAAAAACAAACTTGTAAAATTGTCCAATAAACCAAAATCCAAGTTTGAAACTTTGAACTTTAAAACGTGCATATCTCTCTCATACAATGTCCGATTTAGGTCTACTCAATTTAAAGTAATCTACATTCAAAGACCTTCAAAACAAGACCAATTTCATTAAAATCGGCGATCATATGTGAAATTTGGGTTTTGGGCCTCTGTTGTATATTGTACATATTGACCGTTTTGCCCTTGTATTTTATCCTTTGATTTTATTAATTATTAAAAATAAAAAAATAGTTTAAAGTTGTGAATATTTCTTTCATGATTTCTCTATTTTTTTCTTATTTAAAAATAACAAAAAATCGGTAAAAGATAAAAATACAGTATTTTAAATCTAGGACTTTTTTAAAAAATAATTATTAAAATATTCTTAATTACTTAAATAATCATCAAGTCATAATATTTAAAAATATAGCCACCAATCGGCACCTGAGGTGCTGATTTGGGAAGTAATGACCAAATCGGCACCTGAGGTGTCGATTTGGGAAGTAATGTCCAAATCGGCACCTGAGGTGCAGATTTGGAAACACGAGGGATAGACTTGCAAATTGCCCAATGAGTTTGCCCAAATCGGCACCTCAAGTACCGATTTGGGCATCCTCATTGGAAAAATTGCATTTCCATCATTTGGGTCATTTTATTCTCATCCCCTCGTTTGTAATCAATAGTTTTTTTTCAAGTAACCTCTTTTGTTATCAAAAGTAAATCATTACCACAAGGATATATTATATTCAATGGTAAATGCATATCCTTTCTATTATTTAAATAATTCTTTTCAAAATTTTAAATTTTTAATTATAATTCTTTTCCTTCGTTATATTATATGTTAAATCTTTTATTCTAATTAATAATATGTATACTTAGAATATAATATATAATTAAATCCCTTATAAAATAATATTGATCACATAATATTTAGAGAATAATGATACAATATATTACCATTACAAAGTCTTCGGTTTGAGAAACCAATGTAGGTGAAGTCTTCAACATACATCTACCTTAGTTTTTCAGGCTCAAGGCTTCGTATTCCAATTATATGATTCCTAAATGACATTGATTTTTATTCGATCATACTCGTATCCAATCTTTAGTCGATCAATATTCTTATTCACTTTTTATTCGATTCAGATTTAATTCAATGAATATTCTATATGAATTCGTATCCAATTATATGTTTCCCTAAATCTTCATCCTGACTCATATCTGTACGCAGATTGTTATTCCTATTCAATATAGACGGTGTGAATATGGATACGAAAATTGACATATCTGATATGTATCCGATCCTTTTTCATAGTTAGTCAGCGTTGGTCTGACCACTCCAGAATTAAATTGAATAAGTGACAATTATTACGTATAAGGATAATTAATTAGAATATGGGATTTAATATATAATATAATGAAGGAAAAGAATTATAACAAAATTTAAAATTTTAAAAAGAATTATTTAAATAATAGAAATGATATGCATTTATCATTCGAATGTAATTATATCATTGTGGTAATGCTCTACTTTTGATAACAAAAAAGGTTAGTTGAAAGAACTATTGATAACAAACGAGGGGATGAGAATAAAAATGACCCAAATGATGGAAATGCAATTTTTCCAATGAGGATGCCCAAATCGGCCCAAATCGGCACTTGATGTGCCGATTTGGGCAAACTCATTGGGCAATTTGCAAGTCTATCCCTCGTGAATCCAAATCGGCACCTCAGGTGCCGATTTGGACATTACTTCCCAAATCAGCATCTCAGGTGCCGATTGATGGCTATATTTTTAAATATTATGACTTGATGGTTATTTAATTAATTAAGAATATTTTAATAATTATTTTAAAAAAAGTCCCTTAAATCTATAAGGTACCACCCAAAAATACACTTTGTACAAATGACTTCCTTTGATTTTCAATCCTTCGCAAAAGTTGTAGATCTCGTTGAGACGAGCAACTTTCATGTGTACTACTTTTTATTTGACCTTTTTTGATATTTCTTTGTTATATTTCTTTTGATTTAAATTTGGATTTTTCTGTAAGCGACATGTGGCAGCTCCTGGAGCTCCAACATGTCACCCATTTTTCACTTATTTTATTTCCTTATTATCTAAAAAAATAAAAAATATTAATAAGTGCCATGCGGCTGCATCCCAGCACGCCATGTGGCACCACCTTCTCTCTCTCCGATTAGGTGCATCGCACATGACCTGGCCACAACCCCATCACGCGTGACCCGCAATCCTACCCCTCTCTTCCGTTGCTTGCGAAGCAAGCCTCCAGGACCTCCTTCACCACGTGCAGCCACGACCTCCGCGTCACGCGCTCCTCCGCCACGTGCGACCACTACCTCCACTTCCCCGCTCCTCCACAAACGTCCACACCTCGCGCCACCATCGCCCCCCCAATTCCTCCTCCTTAGTCAGCCTTAAAAGGCCGATGACCTCCCGCAGTGCATCCCATCCGCCATTTTTTTTCCTAGAGAGAGAGAGAGAGCTCGGCCCACCTATAGCGACAGTGATAGGTGCCAGGCTTGAGCGACAACCTCCCATACTCTCGGTGAGATCCAAGGCTTTAGTGAGCCTTGTCGCAGCTCCACTCGAAGCTGCTTAGCTTGGTCGTCTACCGCAACCTAAAGTGAGAACCACGACCAAGCCACGCCTTCGGTCGACTCCACAGGTAATATCTCGTCATCCACCCTCCAGGTAACTCCTCTTCCTCCTTTCCTCCCTCTTCTCTTTCATTTTCTTCCTCCTCCTTTCTTTCTCCTTACTTTCTCTCTTAACCATCTCTCTTTCTGGGCACCAAATCTCAAAGGCATTAACATCTTCGCAGACAATTAGCACATTGAGATCAAGAATAAGTTTTTTTCGTGATTTTTGGAGTTAGACTCTTCAAACAATTGATGTGTTATTCGATCCGGCTAAACAAGTATAGCAAGTTCCCCTGTTAGGGGTGGAACTTCCCATGTTTCCCTTCCTTCCTCCTCATTTCTCCAGCAGACCATCTCACCACTCGCGTGCGTTGAGCCGCCACCTTCGCAGTAGGCTTCGACGTTGCGTCGACCTGCTCCGGCTACCATCCTATTCATCGCAGCGCCCTACATGCCTGTTGCACGTGCATGCCTGCCAGCACCAGCTATAGCCTCCGCGTGCCCCTCGCCATCCGCCAAGCTTCCCCCGCGTGTACGTCTCCAGTCGCAGGCTTCACGCCTGCCCAGGACTCCCCTCCGCCAGCGGCACCCGCCACGCTTCGCTCCAGCCAGGCCGTCGCTCTCTCCAGCTCCGTTGCTCCTCCGAGCGTCAGCAACCCCCCCCCCCGAGCTTGTTGCTTCGACTCAAGGAGGATCCGCCAGATTTCCAGGACGCTCCGCTCGTCGGCCTCGCTGCCCCACCTCCCGTCGTGTGGCGCTGCTACATGCGGCAACCACAAAGGAGGCGACCTCACGCCACTGTGCGGTCGTGCCTGCAACCTCCACCGACCCCATCGTTCGCCAGCCGGCGCGCACGTCTCCAGTTGCAGTCGCGGTGCTCGCCTTCCGTAGCACCCTCCGTACGAACTCCGCCTGTACAGGAAGAAGAAAACCTCAGCACGTGATCCACACGTGGGGGAGGAGGTTTTGTAGGAGATCCCCTGGAATTTTTGTCACTGCATAAAGAGCCCAAGACCAGAGGCACGTGACTTTTAGGAATTTTACGACAAAGCCCCTACAGAATCAAGTATATCCGAAGAGGCCCCAGTTCCAGGAGGCACATGAGGCTCACACCCCATTCTGGATGATTTCATTAATACCCATGCTGGTATATGTAATTGCATAAACGTCCTCATCACCATATTTCATTTTATTAATTTTATTTATGTATTGCAATTTGCACCTATCTTTGCATATCATTTTTGACATTCATTTGGCATCATTTTATCAATCTAAAAATTTCATATTGTTGAACAACTCATGCTTTAACTTTGTGAATGCTTTCTATATCTTTAGGAGCAATATATTATTTAATATTATTTTTTGGTGGAAATTAGCATAATTTTCCCATTGTTCATTGTAAATTGAGTATTAAATTCATTGTTGCTCAAAAATTACAAAAACTTCACAATAGATCTAGACTAAGTAAGTATACATTGTGCCCAAAAATGACATCATTTGCATGCATATCTAGGTTGCAATAAATAAAATGGTGATTGGCGTAATTTATTTCTAATTATTTACTCACTTAGTATTTTTAGGAATTAAAAATTGCTCTGGATATCTCTCACATAGACCTATCTAGGATATTTTAGTTTCTGAAAATATCGACGTTTGGTATTTATTAAAATTAAAATTGCGTAAATCGCCATGCATTCGTATTTAATTCATAAATAATTAATATAGAGTCAAAAAATTCAAAAAAAAATTACAGTAGTCTAATTTCATTGCATTTAACATTCTGAACAAGTTTCATAATTTTTGGACTTAATTTGATTACACTTCACATTTCAACCCTCAAACTTGTTCTGAATTGCATTTGCATTTCCAATTGCATAAAAAACATAAAAAATATTCTCTTGAAAGCCTAACATCGAGATTGACTCTAAATTGATCTAAGGAAAAAGTTGCCCCCTGAGTTCGATCTTGAGCTTGCCCAAGTAAAATTAAAAAATTGTTGCTTGCATTTAATTGACATATTAATCATTAATCCGGTTGAATTAAGAAGGATAATCTAGGGTTTTCATTAGGTCATCAACCTATTGGTATGCCAAGTGTACATATTCATACATATAGTAACACATCTGTCTCCGATCAAAGAATGCATGCCTATATCGTGACAACATACTTATCTAATACCTCTGAGTCTCTATTCTTATGTAGAGGGCATGTAACAAGAGGCCGGTTAGATATCAGCCTTTAGATGAAGGATTGTCATCTCCTTCTCAGGTTGGAGATCCTCTCTTAATATACATTTGACGGTGCTTGATGAGTCCTCAATCTAACTCTTTAGATATTCCTCCAAGCACCAACCTCTATGATTCAACAATTGAATCAACAGCTGTATGATTATTAAGATGGGCATGGTACTTAACCCTAATTATACTAAGGGCTATATTATGGAAATTAATTATTCTTTTTTTTCAGATCAGGGAATGATATTCGCAATAACATTTATTGCATAATGGCTCACTGTGGGCTTGCATGTCCAACAAGGACCAGTTCTTGTTTTCAAGGCGGACCAACTTCTGTAAGATTCCTTTGACCTCCATGTTTGCACCACAGCCACGCCATTAGATTGTGGATGGTGAGGACTAGAAACATGGGCTCAATTCCATAGTCCTTAGTTAACTTCTTCACATCCCTATTAACAAAATGGCTCCCCCATCATATATCAGAACCTTGGGGATCTCGAACCTTGAAATACAGTTCTGCTATTTACGGCTCGAGTAGGGATAGCCTCCAACCACCTTGATAAAATAGTTTACCGCAAGAAGAATATATTCAAATCCATGGTTGTAATGGAATGGGCCCATAAAGTCGATGCCTCTTTCATCAAATACATCACAAATGATCATTAGTTGCATAGACATGCATCTTTGGGACCAATGGCCCCTCCCATTCTCTGACAGACCAGACACGACTTGACAAAATTGTAGGCATCCTTAAACAAGGTCGACCAATAAAATCTACATTGTAATATTATCTTAGCGGTCCTCATCCCAGAGTGGTGTCCTCCTACCTCTAAGATGTGGCATAGAGTGATGACACTTTAGTATTCCTCCTGAGGAATACATCTTCTCCATATATAATCCAATCCTTCAAAAAAAGGAACAAATCCTCCCAATGGCAATGTTTGGATTCTGACTTTACTCGATCAATTCTATTCTTTTGCCAACAATGGGGAACTTTCTTAGAGACAAGATAGTTAACCATGTGAGCATACCATAGGAGGGAGTCAATAACCAAAATTGACTCATCTGGAAAGGATTCATGGATCGATTCTGAATTAGGGATTTTATCTTGTTTGTGTTGGGATAGATGGTTAGCCACCACATTCTTTACTCCAGGCTTATCTTTATTCTCCAAATCAAATTCTTAAAGTAGAAGTATCCATATGAGAATGTGTGCCTTTGCATCTTTCTTTTCCATTAAGTACTGGATGGCTAAATGATCTGTATACATTGTTACCTTAGATCCTAAAAGTAGAGATCTAAAATTTTCTAAGGGTAATGAAGCCAAAAATATAGCGGTCTTATGTTACACACAAGGCGGGAATACAGACGTCGAATCGACCACACGAGATCCAGACATCAAACAATAATTAACCCACAACAATGATTAAACAATGAAAATCAAGATGTGGAGTTAAAATTTATTATAACTCTACAAAAGACGTGTATAGTGCAAGTAATGTAGAGGTCGAACACAGGGAACAAGCAAGTAGATTGGGGCAAATTAATGCTCAAATTAATGTGATGTATTTGTCTATATGTGCTATTTTTTTGTGCATTTTAATTATATATTTTTCATTTAATATTTGATTTTATATTTTTATATTTTGAATTTTAATTTCTGATTTTGTATTTTCTTTTTATATTTTATACTTTTATATTTTCTTATTTTTTTAAAATATATAAAGCAGTATAAAGGAACAAGTGAGGTAACAAAAATAATATATATATATATATTGGAAAAATACAGGAAATAAAATATTTTTGAACTTTTTATATTTTTCTAATGTTTTTTTTGATTTTTTTGTATTTTTTCTATTTTTGGTATTTTTAAATCCAAAAATACTCAAAATAGAGAATAAAATAAATTCCTGAATATAATATGGAAACGAAAAAAATATAAAACAGAGTAAAAAATTCTCCAAATCAATATTAAGATATAGATAATAGTGTGGAGAAAATTCAAAGACAGAAAGTATATTTTAAGGATTTTTTTATACTTTTATAAAGGTTTTTAGGGGTTTTTCAACTTTTATTAGTTTTATTTTGTATTTGTTAGTGCTTTTTGGTCTGAAGTTGTAAAATCCTTAAATAAGCAAAAAAATGGGAATTTTTCAAAAATTTTTTGTAATTTTTATGTATTTTCTAATGCAAATAGGGACAAAAATGCTTGTTTTGGATTTTTTATAAATAATAAAAGGCTTAAAAAATGCAAAATAAAAATATGGAGTTAAAGTGCAATAGAACAGGAGCTTAAATCTATTTTTGGGATTTTTTTTTCGAATTTTATATATGCATGAAATAAATAGTAAAATGAAAGAGAAACTATACTACCAGCAAGGGTATTTTTGTAAATATATAAATGTTCAGGTGCCAAGGTGTAAATTTCACAAAACTTTATAAAGATGGTAAAAAGTTAATGGACCAATCAGAAGGAACTAGACTTGCGTGGGCTACCCTGCAAAAATTACCAAACCTCACATGTAGAAACGCGTGTACCGAGCGAGGACTGAAATGTAATTTTCTAAAAGCTGGGGGCATACATGCAAAATTACCAAAAAATTAAAGCCATAAAAAATAGTTATGGGAATTAATACAAATATTAAAAATCTTAAGGTCCAGGATGCAAAATGCCACCTCACGTGAAGTGTCACGTGAGGTGACATGGCCTAGACTGGAACGTAATTCAGCAAAGTTTGAGGGCCTAATTATAAATATTACATATATATACAAAACATATGAAAGACTGAGTTATAACATTTAAATACAAATATAATAGGGTATTATATGCAAAATACCCTCGTTAAGGTGCGAACGGACGACTGATCTACGTCACTTATGCCATGTGTCGCGATCTCATGCATCGATGACGATTTGATGATGATGGCCATGATTAGATCGCTGATGATGATCGGACGGTGGATGATGCAACAGATCCAATGGATGCTTTAGCTTGCCAAGAACAAGGCCGGATCGGATGGTTTCTGAGCAGGAGTGGAAGAACATCGTATGAAATTGTGCTGGGCGGGTTTCTCTTCAATTTCACGAGTTCTCTGATTATCTGGGGGCCAAACAATGGTTGTTGTGTGTGCGTCTCATCCCCCTAAAGCCCCCAGGCACTTAAAAAATTCCCAGGGCCTCAGAACGAAGGATCTGGAGCATGCTGAACTTCAGGGGCACATGGGGTGTTCCTCTGGTTCGAAGGGTTTAGACACCCCCTTCAGCACTTATGCAAGAGATAAAAAACACGACGACGGAGCTGGGAAGGTGCTGGGCTTTATTTAATGGAGTTTGGTGATGAAATGGTGGGGAATCACAGGAGATCGGAGCTCGAGAACTCTGGTGAAGAGTTAGATCCTAAGTCTACACTACTGACGTGATTAAAAGACAAAAATAAAAACTCAGAATAAACACCTATGACTGCAGCTTTCTAACACAAAAAAATGGAACCTCTAAGATCAAAAGACCAGATATGACATCACGGCGGCAGTGGCTCACCGGAGATGATGCAATCACTCCTAAGACTTCACCTCACCCCGCGACGATCGAATGGAGGTGTCCCTGTTGCAAACCCCTGTCCAGAGCATGAAGAAGGGGGCCAAAGCTCGGTCAAAAAGAGGTTCAAAAAGCAATGGGAAGAGAAGGTTTGGCTTATGTACAATGACTGGGTTGCTCCAAAGATCAATGAAGATACGACAAATCCGTGATCCATTCCCCGAGGAAAGTCTTGGATGTGTATGGTCAATCTACAGGGAGAAAAGGTCATGAAGAACTCCAAGCCAATTAGAGAAAGGAATGGCTGCAAAAAAATGACATCATTGGGCGAAAACCAAGGTGTCAGACGACTGCAAACCTCGGTCACAGAGTTGACCGTGGTCAACAAAAGGGAGAAGTTGGTTGGTCCATGTGGACTGAACAGAAAAATCCCTGGAAGTTTTATTTAGAAAATCCATTAAAAGTAATTAACGATTTTATTAATTTTAGGTTATAAAATAAATAATATTTATTATTTTATGAGGTATTTTATTCTAATTTTTATTTTTTTGAGGTTTAAAATTACAAGTTGCCTTTTAAGGGCTATATCTAGCTATATGTATCTATAAATTTTAATATTTTATTTTTTATTTAAAATTTTATTAATAATGTTTATTATTTTATATATTTATAACTTAATTTTATAACTTTAGTATATTTTATTTTAATTTTTTGTTGTATTATATATAATTAAATAAATAGATGTATAATATATATAGGTATAGATATAGGCAATTCATATATGTATTTTATACAAGTATTTTATTTTTATGCTTTATTGAATTTTTTTCCAATTTTAATATGCACATAAATTATAAATAATGTTTAAAAAATTATTAAAATATAAAATTATAAAAATAGTGAATAATAAATAAAATAAATATTTTAATCGGTATCAGTATACAATAAGGGTCCAAAACCTAACTTTCAAATCGTAACTCCAAAAAATATGAAACCACTTCATTAAATAGTTTATTAAAAGTTATATACAATTAAAGATGATTTTTTTTATATATTTTCAGTTTTTATTTGAGAGATATGAGTTAGGGAAGTTGGGATTTTGGAATCTTATTCAGAGTATATCTTTTTATCTGTATATTATTTTTGTGTGAAATCAATTTTGTTTTTATATATTTAATTATTTACAACTTTTATGTACAAAGTTTCTTTATTTGAACAATAAAAAGTGGAACTAAAAGTAGGTCTCAAAAATGAATAAGAATGAATTAAATAAAAGGGTATTTTATTGGATTTTTGACCCTTATCTCCCCCTACTTTATTCTTTGTCGACCTAGTCATCGAGATGTCTAGGTCTCAGGGTTTTGGGTTTTAAAATATTTTCAATATTTTATTATTTTTCTTTTCTTTTCTTTATTCTATGATTTTGGCTTTAAAAATCGCTTTTTATACACTATATACACAACAATGCATGAATAATACAATGCATGAATTAAGCCTATTTATACGTATTTACTAGGATTTTTAAGGCCAAAATGATAAAATAACGATGATGAAACAAGGATTCATCATCCCCCTATACTTTCCTTTGCTAGTCCCTAGCAAACACTTATGCAATAAGTGCATAAAAAGAAAAACAAAAAAAAAAAGAAAAAGAAGGGAATTGGATTAAGTTTAATTATCAGACTTGTCTTCACAAAATCAAAGTTTGGAGCTTAAGTCATTTTTAGTGCGAGCGGAGCCTTAATGGGAATCAGATTTGAAATCCAACAGCCTTTGAGAATTCAAAACTCTGCTCAAGTCTCCTTAATAGCCATGTCAAAATCCCTTATGACTATGAATCTGACTCGTACATTGTAAGTGATGGTTGATCTCCCCAACTGAAATGACAGAGAGGTTGACTTCTCCAATACGACATCCCAGTGATTCCCCAATCCAATTACTCATTCCTCAAGGAGAGTGGTATTCCCTTCTAAGTTCAAGTGGCAACCAACTCAAGAGAAGGGGGTGAAGAGAGTGGATGGTAGCCAGTGCAGCTAGTTATCCTAGGATACAAGACCAGTGTAGTCAAGCCATCCATCTACATGCTCACATGATTTGACTTTGAAGCTCAAGCTTGCTTATTTGCTATACAAATATATACACTCCGACATGCATTTTTTTTTATATAAGCATGTCCACTTTTTTGGAATTTTTGCTTTTTACTTTTTTTAAATTACTATTCACAACAACATTTACACAAGGAGTTTTTCCTCTTGAGCCAGTAGACTATCCCTCTCTTGAAGCTTTATTGCAACCCACACTCTCCTGTCTTAAAAACTCATCATAACCGGACGGGTTGGGGTGCACTTCCCTCCCTAGATGAGGATAAATATTTCCATTTGTGTGCGTCTCACAACGGCAAATCCAACACCCCTCACTACTCTAACTGAGTTGAGCCAAGTGAATGGTATAGGTGTCCAAGTTAAGTCCTTATCAACAAGAGTCGTGCATGTGCTCCGAAATACTCTATGTAGGTAGACAAGAATCCATTGAAACAAGTCTCATGATCCTTAAAGAATTAAGTCAACTATACCTGAAGTACCTCAATTCCAGCTCCTATAAGGTTCCTATTAATTAGGTATATTTAATGTCCAACCAAGCTCCAATCTTTGGATTTTACTTAGACTTGTTCAATTACCAAACTCAATCTGAAAAATGCTAATGCTATGCAAATGCTATGCATAATGCATACCATATTTTTGTGATGCTATTTTCAAAGATTTTGAACTTTTTATGGATATTTTAAAAAGATGATGCATGTGCATTTTTTATTTCTTAAAAATATTTTTCAAATATTTTGGTATTTTAGTTTTGCCAATGATTTTAGGATTTTTGAAAATAAAAGAATTTTGGTCAAGAACTAGGTACAAATATTTACACAGGGATGCATCTTATAATTACAAGAATTAAGCTTTTAAGCATCTACAAGGGGTAAGTGGTCAGCTTTATAAATATATAAAGGATTTTGGTGTAATGTCTATATTCCTCAAACTTATTTTAAAATCATTTTACAAACAATTTTGAAAACTTTCGTCCAAAATAATTTTTACAAACAACTTTTACAAACATGTGCACACATTTAAAATCATTTTGCAAAGGTTTTCGAAACAATATATATAGATTTTTAAATAATTTTACAACCATTTTTCAAACCGTTTGCAAATAGATTTTGAAATATTTTAATTTCACACAAAGAAAATAAATTTTGCAAACAAAAACATTTTACAAATGTTGAAAATATGTAACAAAATATTTCCAAAATAGTTTTCAACGGATTTTTTAAAAGGATTTTAAAACTATTTTCAAACATTTTACAAAAAACATTCGTCTGATTTAGTAATCAACAAATATAAAAAGAATTTAAGGAATAATCAACATCTTTTTATTGAGGTTTTTAATGAATTTTGATAGTATAATTAGCCATATTTATTAATAAAAATACGAAAGTATGAGTTATGGACCTCTATAGTTAGCTTGAGCCATGTCCTCAGAGATCATAGAGAAAAGAGAACATATAACTCGTATTGAGTATAGAAAAGTCTAAAGAATAAACGAATGGAGAAATGAATGAATGAATAAGAAGTTGATCGTCCCCCATACTTAGGATCAATTGATCTTAAGTATAGGAGACTGTACATAAAGCATGGAGGGTCAAGGGTGGGAATGAACAGATCATACTCAGATTGTCTTCCCCTATACTTAGGGTAAGATATAACTAGGTATAGACAAGAAGAGGAGACAGTGGAGAGGATCAAAGAATAGAAGAACTCAGGATGCACATACCCCTATACTTAGGAAATAGTACATCCTAAGTATAAAAGACTGACCGAAAGGGCGACACCTTTTCGGTAGATAAAGAAAATAGAAAAGGAAAAGAAGAAAAGAGATGTGAAGATGGCAGAAGAAAGATAGAGAAGCAATCACTCTCCCTATAGGGTAAAAGAAACCCTAAGTATAAGCAACCACAAGAGTAATGAAATGGAATGATGAGAGACACCCGGCTCGCCCACCCCCCTATACTTAGACAAAGTACATTCTAAGAAAGGCACACATGAGAATGGGGTGGATGAGCAATACAATATAGGGACAGAGGTACACAAAAGAGAATACACAACAGAGATGGACGTACAAAGGGCCAAGAAGGTCGAAAGCCAACCTTCTTGCGAGACCGCTGAGGGATAGATCTGGTGTGGTGCAGGTCAACATCGGGGTCCTCGTATGACACAAACCAATCAGGGTCGATAGGTTGAAGGTCCTCAGTTGTCCTAGGGTGAAGAGGCACATGATGGACATGCGAGCCCATGGCGAGCCATTTTGCAATAAATGTTATTGCAAATATCATTCCTTGATCTGATATGAAGAATAAATAATTTGCATAATAGGTCCCTTATTACAATTAGCGTTATGTACCATGACCATCTTGCTGATCATACTGCTGTTGATTCAACTGTTGAATCATAGAGGCTGGTGCTTGGATGAATATCTAAAGAGTTAGATTGATGACTCATCAAGCACCGTCAAATGATTGCTAAGAGATGATCTCCATCCTGAGTAGGAGATGGCAATCCTTATCTCTAAAGGCTGATATCTGACCGACCTCTTGATGCAGGTCCTCTGCATAGGAATAGAGATTCGGAGGTGTCAGATTAGTTAGGTCAAAGAGTTGACTTAACGATATTGAGATAACCAAAGTCCTATATCGTATGCTGTCATGATACAAGCACACATCCTCTGACCGGAGACAGATGTGTTTCTATATGTCTGAGTATGTACATTTGGCAGACCAATAGGTTGATGACCTAACCAAGGTCTATACACCGGCGCGCTGCTGTGCATGTTAGGGCATATGAATAATACGATCTCTCAAAGAGATCATACAGGTTCAGTTACTGAACCGGAAGACATGAGCGCACTCATGAGATATTGGGAAGAATCAAATTCCATGCACGATCGTCTTGCTTTGGAAGCTTGACTGAATTTGTAGGTTTGATATATACTTTTGGAAAGTATATGATCAAGACCTAGGTATGATATATGCTTTTGGAAAGTATATGATCGATACCAACTCCCAATGATCGAATGAAACTTACTGATAAAACCATGAAGTAGACAATATAAAGTTGATCAAATACTTCAGGTTTAATCTGAGTCTTCCAGTATGCAGGATGTACATGTATTGGGAATACCTGAGGGTGGTGTGATCATAAACGATTGTATAACCATGACACTTCCATTCCTAGGGGGTGATGAAACGGGTCTGGATTTTAGTGACTCCTCTAAGTAGAAAAGTAATCTGATCTTAGTCCAAATGTTGGACATTGATCTGAATGTGATTCAGATGCAATGAGAAGATTAGATTTACGGTCTTGATTTAATCAAGCATCTATGGGAGGCCCGCGATTTGGATTTGAGATATGATCTCAATATCCAAGTCACTATACGCGGAACAATACAATCGCTCTGACCTTATCTCCAAGTATTCGCGGAGAAAGCGCATTATCCTCGAATGGGTTCAGGATAATTTCATTGTTGATAATATGTATCCGAGCATTGAGAAAATGGATAATTAAATGAGATTTAATTATCATGAGTAATATGAATGTGATTAATATTATTTGAGAACAAGAGAAATGAGATCCAAGATGATTAAATATGATTTAATCATCATGGATATGAATAATGTGGATAGCAATATCCATATTAGTCATATATATTATAAATGTGATTTATAATATATAAGAGAGAGCTATTTGTAATTTACATTTGTTAATTAAATGTTAATGTGAATTGGAATCACATTGGACATTAAATTGAAAATGTAATTTACATTTTATTTTGGGTTGTGAATGTGATTCACAAATTTCCAATGGCATGATTGCAATGTTCACAAAATAAATTTGGATTTATTTTTGTGAAATAATCTGCAACAAAAGTTGTTGCAAATATTGGAGAGAATCACGAGATAATGTAATCTCATGTAATAGGAAAAGGGCCTCCACCTTCCATATAGGAAGAGTGGACGGCTACAATTCCCATGAGGAATTGGTGGCCGTCCACCCTCCTTATGGAAGGAGGCTTGCCTCCTTTCCTATTTCTCCAATGGAGATTAATTTGATATAAATCAAATTATATTTATTGTATATTTGATTTTCTTTAAATTAATTGTTGGATTTTTTCCAACAAAATCTAAGCCATTGAAAGAAATACAATCAATGAAGACCATTGGATTTGTGTTATCCCATGGATTGAGATCCAAGGATCCCAAAACCCTATAAAAGGAGAGGCACCCCATTGCTCTTCTTTACACACACACAATAGTTGAGACAACAAATCTCTCTCTCTCTCTCTCTCTCTCTCTCTTTCTCTTTCTCTCCCTCTCATGGCTGTCCACCATGGATGCCCTAGAAAGGTTCTCCATCGCCGCAGCGTCATTGTTATGCTGCCCGACTCTTTGCTCGTGGATCTCCGTCTCCTTCGGTGCGCTTTTCTCGTGAAGAAGACGTCGGATCTCATGTGTCGAGATCAGGAGATCCGCCGCTTGGATCATCAACATGGATTGCGAGAAGCACGCGGTTCATCCCCGCGCTCGCAAGCGTCTCCTCCGTCGGATCGAACTTGAGACAGGAGGTCTCTTCATTTAGAGTCTCGATCACAACCACGCTTCAAGAGGTAACCCTAATATTTGTTTGTGGTTTAGACTAAATGATCTGAGAAGTGTTCTTGGATCATGTGGTTTCGTCGCATAAAAAAATTTTAATTTCTGCTGCATAGAACAACTAGTACGACTAGTCGTTCTTCCTCGTATTCGATACGACGATCACGCTTCCGTGATGCGCTTGAGGATCTAACCATATCATTCAAGTTGTATCGGAGCCTTAGGTCGACGGTTTCGAATATGATTCGCAAACCGAGGACGACTTGGGTTCGTTATGGTCGCGAAAGTTTTTATCGCATTTGATTTCGCAGATCTGTTTAGTAAATAATTTCGGGCATGTTTAAAATATTTAAGCACGAATTATTTATTTGTATTTTGTTCTCCATTAAATAAGGAAACCATAGGATCTGAGTTTGCGTAAATCGGATTTCGTTTGCTCGAGATATGGTTGTTTTAATGAACATGTATGCACTGTTGCGGGGACTATAGATCTTAACATGATTAAAGAGTTAATTACTGTTTTGATCCACATCGAAATACGTGAAACATCACTTGGGTTCTGTCCTAAATTAAGTTAGAAATCTTTGAAAATTGAGTTTGTCTAATTTGGATTTAAATTTATTGAGATATGCTAATTTTAGTGAGTAGGGGTCACTACTAAAATTGCAGTCCTTATCTAGAACCAAGTGATTGTCAATTAGTGAAATTAATTGTTAATTTCATGGAATAATCATGAAAATTATATGTGAAATATTGAAATATGATTATTTACTTAATTGACTTGGCCTCAATCAATTAATTAATTAGATTTGATCTAAATCTTAATTGGAAACACAATCATCAAACTTGATGCTTGAATAGGATTGAGAATTTGTGTAGCAAATTTCCTTATAATCAAAAAATATTTTGATTATTACTATATGGTATAATATAGGCTGAAAACCCGATGATCATCTCAAGTAAAAATTGATATATCTGGCATTATGCTTTCTTGAGGTGGATATGGTGTCTAGTCGGAGAGCATTGGGGTTGCGGATTGCAACGTATGTGGTCTGTCCCACTCTCGTCGGTACTGGCCATGACAACGGGTAGGGACTGTATAATGCTGGAGAAAATCAAGGTGTATTTTTCTAATTATTAAAATTCGAATTAATACATATTTTGAGATATTACCGTATATATATTCAAGTAAAAATGATCAAGTTTGTTGATTGAATTAGATTGATAATTAATTTAATATGTTTAAATTGATTATGTCCAATTAATACACTCTATTATGAATAGAGTTATTATTTTCCTTGGAAGAATTAATTATATGAATGTGATTCATGATAATTATTAAAATTTGGATATGATAAGGAGGATCACATAAGTGACATCCATGGTCTCCCATCAAGGCGAAGAGTTCCGTCGCCAGAGATTGCATGTCGGAGATGCCTGTCCGAAGTGACAGCTCCTGCATGCAAGCGCATCTGGATCGGGCTCTTTGCTTCTCGAAAGAGTAAGGCCGTATATGTAGTGACCCCAATATCGGATCCTCATATTATTAGGGCGATATTGGATTGCGTATAGCGAGTACTATTCCTGTTGACGGTTGGTTCAATTAATGACGGGTCAATATCGCCTTAGGGGTAGTGGGCCCGGGTCTTAAAGACCGAATTGGAAGATGCAAGTTAGACTTGCAAGGCGGAATGTGTTCCCGCTTCTTTTTATCGGAGTAGCAGATTCTCATATTATTGGGATGTAACAAAGATAAGGAAGGAGATCCCAGATCTTACTGAGATATAATGGTAAGTATATCCACTTACATTGAAAGTGATTAAGGGAATGAACTTTCATACAAATTCCTAAATCAAAGTAAAAATGTGTGTATATATATTTATATATATTTATGCAAATTTCTTATTTCAGATAATCATTCATTAAACCCACTCAATATTATACTCAATAATAACCAGTAAAATATCATGGATTGGACTCATGATCTAGATATTGTACTTGCATTGGACACATAATGTATGAGGTTGCAATGTGCAAGTTTCCTCATAATATTGAGGAATGACAATTAAATAGATAATAGGACTACAACCCTAGGGTTTGTATGTCTCTATAGTCTTGATCTCATCGGATGTACTTTGGAAGTGACATGTCGATGATGATCGCAATTGTCAATTAATCCTTATAAAATAAATGAAGATATTTTGGCATACATATGTGCTCTCAACATTTAATCATAAATGACATGGTTCTCTGCATCATGCAGAATGGTGGCTCCATAAGAGATGATGTATTCGAAATGTTTGAATACCTACTTGAACCAATGTTTCAAGAGTCTAAATGGATGTAGACATGATGAGTGTCATCATTCTACTGTCTATACTCTATTCATTCATGAAGCTTCACAATATTCATATTGTATGAATTTAATGAAGCATGTATAAATGTTGAAATGCTCTTACATTGAATTCTTTTGAATTTAACATAAGAGATCCTTAGTCTTAAGCAATGGTCATTTATAGATAAAGGGAGCACAGTGGAAGCATGGGTTGGACCCAAGTAAGAGGTATAGTCAAAGAGTTGACTGTACATCTATGACTTCCATATGTAATCCAAAGAGTTGGATGAATGCCAATACTGCAATAAGTTGATGTGTTGATAGTATGACTATCAAGTCTGTCTAGAATCCTTGGAGAAGGAATCGGATAGAGCATCAGATTAATCTACATATAAATCATTGAAATTGACTTGCTTAAAGTCTTGTAATTGTATCTCAATCTTCTACGACACTTGCAATAGGTTGCATATGTTTTGGAATAATTGAAAATTTTAATCTTAAGGCTTATAGTCATCCACATGGATATTGATGCCATTGTTGCAACAATCTCTATTGGATTGAAAGGCTTCATAATTTCAGTGGGAGAGCCCTTAGTCTTAGAGAATGTCTCTATGACCTGGATATTAGAATACATTCATTATTTATTTCTAATGTTGGAAATAAACATGAATTCTGTAATAAATCTATCATTAAGAGTTATGATGGAGATATTTCAGATAGTAATCTAAAATCTAGTGGACTCCACTAAATTAGAAAATTGATGAATGGTTCATTAACATTTCTAAATGCTGAAATTAAACCTTAAGATCAATAGGAGGATGAAGATCATTTGACAATAAACTAGCATCAAGCCTTGGACATTTGTCTATTGATTTGATCAATAGACTAGTAAGAGATGAAACTTTAGAATGTCTAAAATTTCAAAACTTACATACATATGAATATCGTATTCAAAGTAAAAAATGTCCATTACACCCTTCTTTGGGAATGGTGTAAGATGTCATGGTATTCAGGATCTCATACATATTGATGTATGCAGATCATCTATATCATAGTAAACATTATGGATATGTGATAACCATTGATGATTATGTATGATATGAGATTTCTTCTCTTCACCTAAAGAAACCTTTGAAATGTTCAAAGATTTCATTATTTTTGGTTTAGAACAAAAGTTTGAAGGAAGATAAAATGAATTTGATCTAATCTAGGTAGCCTGTACCTATTAGGTAAATTCAAAGGATACCTTATGGAGATATGAATATCATTTCTATCTCAATCCTCCTAATACAACTTAACTCAATGGAGTTATAGGGAGATACAATTGGATCATGTGTGACATGATCTTATCAATGATGAATTTTAGCATAATTATCCTTTAGTTTCCAGATATATATGTGTAGTAGAGACTACAATGTATATCCTTAATAAGGTTCCATGCAAGATGGAATCTAACACTTGAGAGTGCTACTTCATTAGGAAAATAAAGGATGGTATAGGATACCTACTTTATGACCTTGAGATTCTTAAAGTATCTCATCTCTGAGAATGTGATTCTTAGAGGTTGAGACTCTTGAGAATCAAGATAAAAAAATGAAGTGTAGGAACTCATTTAATCTTGAAAAGATAATGAGGCTCCTGAAATTGGAAACTAAAATGGCAATTAAAGATGAAACACTAAAACCTCTTCAAATGAGTTTGAGGATGGATTCCATGTATCAGAGAAATCTGACAATGATCGAACTTCATGTGATGAAGCTTCTGAAGATCATAGCATGGATAGATGGATGTTATCAATGAAAGTCTAATGTAGACTTCATATACAAGTGTTGTATATGGACCCTCGAGGATCCACCTATATGGCTAAGACCCGTAAAGGTGTAAATGGATCTTCAAGAGAAAGGGAACCTAATGAGAAGGTAGAGACCTTCAAAGCACGGTTCTTAGCCATGAGCTACACAACGAAAGAGAAGACATTGCTTGTGATGAGACTTGCTCTTCGGTGACCATGCTTAAAACCATCAGAATATTATTGACCTTAGCTACACAACTTGACTATTGCATCTTTAAGATGAAAGTCAAGATTGCATTCCTCTGTGAATACCTCTCTGAGGATATTCACATGGAGTAGCCCCAGGGCTTCATAGTTGAGGAAAGCAAGGTGTGCAAGCTAAGGAATCCATCTATGGACTCAAATAAGCTTCTTGAAGTTGGACCATAAGATTTGATGAAATTATAAATGTTATGATTTCAGATAGAATCTTGATGAGCCATGTGAAGCTTAGTGAGAGTGCCTTTGTGTTCATCATGCTAAATGTAGATGATATCCTAATGATATAAGGATAATAATAAGTGTTTCATTATCTGGTTGTTCCATAACTTGAGATATGATCTCAAGGATATCTCTTGGATCTTAATTCTGAAGGTGTTCAGAAGCATAGAGAAGAGTGTATTGGGACTGTCACATTAATGGTACACCTTGGACATTTTTTGGAAAATTCCAAGAAAGGCTTCTTTACCTTAAGATATGGTACTGACCTATGTAAAGGGATAGCACCTCAAAGAGTTGAGGAAGTAAATGCTAGAACTACTTGCACTTGTGCATTAGTTACGAGAAGCTAAGTGTATGCTAGATGTGTACAAATACCAGATGTCTGTCGTGCAGTGGGAGTAGTAAACTGTTACTAATCCAACTGTAGAGATAAAACACTTGATTGCAGTAATAATGAAATCTTCATAGATGAAGGGATTTTTTGGATAGTGATATCAAATTCTTATCTTCAAAAGTTTAAGACCTTGTAGATAGTGATGTATAAGGGTTTTAACCCTAGATACCTTTGGAGATAGAGATCTTCAGAAATAAGGGTATTCTGATAAGGATTATGGAAATACTGGTTATGATACTTATTAAGCTATAGTTTTAAGGATACTGTAACTAACTAGATTGAGTATTGGTTGCACGAGATGCAACATTTACATTAAATGCGAGCACTGTTACTAGGGATATGCAAGTGCCGTAAAAGGACTTGGCGTAGTCTCGCGGGAACAGAGTGACTGATAAGCTTACCTAGATATTTTCTAAATAGCTTATGATTGTCACATGAGTGTGGGTTTAAATGATTAGCCCATTAATGGTTCTTTGGGCTAGTGGGGAGATTGTTGAACATGCGAGCCCACGGCGAGCCATTTTGCAATAAATGTTATTGCAAATATCATTCCCTGATCTGATATGAAGAATAAATAATTTGCATAATAGGTCCCTTAGTACAATTAGGGTTATGTACCATGGTCATCTTGATGATCATACTGCTGTTGATTCAACTGTTGAATCATAGAGGCTAGTGTTTGGATGAATATCTAAAGTGTTAGATTGAGGACTCATCAAGCACCGTCAAATGATTGTTAAGAGATGATCTCCAGCCTGAGTAGGAGATGGCAATCCTTATCTCTAAAGGCTGATATCTGACCGACCTCTTGATGTAGGTCCTCTGCATAGGAATAGAGATTCGGAGGTGTCAGATTAGTTAGGTCAAAGAGTTGACTTAACGAGATCGAGATAACCAATGTCCTATATCGTATGCTGTCATGATAAAGGCACGCATCCTCTGACCGGAGACAGATGTGTTACTATATGTCTGAGTATGTACATTTGACAGACCAATAGGTTGATGACCTAACCAAGGTCTATACACCGGCACACTGGTGTGCATGTAAGGGCATATGAGTAATACGATCTCTCAAAGGGATCATACAGGTTCAGTTACTGAACCGGAGGACATGAGCTCACTAATGAGATATTGGGAAGAATCAAATTACGTGCATGGTTGTCTCTCTTTGGAAGCTTGACTAAATTTGTAGGTTTGATATATACTTTTGGAAAGTATATGATCAAGACCTAGGTATGATATATGCTTTTGGAAAGTATATGATCGATACCAACTCCCAATGATCGAATGAGAAACTTACTGATAAAACCATGAAGTAGACAATACAAAGTTGATCAAATACTTCAGGTTTAATCTGAGTCTTCCAGTATGCAGTATGTACAGGTATTGGGAATACCTGAGGGTGATGTGATCATAAACAATTTTATAACCATGACGCTTCCATTCCTAGGGAGTGATGAAACGGGTCTGGATTTTAATGACTCCTCTCAGTAGAGAAGTAATCTGATCTTAGTCCAAATGTTGGACATTGATCTGAATGTGATTCAGATGTAATGAGAAGATTAGATTTACTGTCTTGATTTAATCAAGCATCTATGGGAGGCCCGTGATCTGGATTTGAGATATGATCTCAATATCCAAGTCACTAAACGTGGAACAATACAATCGCCCTGTCCTTATCTCCAAGTATTCGCGGAGAAAGCGCATTATCCTTGAATGGGTGCAGGATAATTTCGTTGTTTATAATATGTATTCGAGCATTAAGAAAATGGATAATTAAATGAGATTTAATTATCATGAGTAATATGAAAGTGATTCATATTATTTGAGAACAAGAGAAATGAGATCCAAGGTGATTAAATATGATTTAATCATTATGGATATGAATAATGTGGATAGCAATATCCATATTAGTCATATATATATTATAAATGTGATTTATAATATATAAGAGAGAGCTATTTGTAATTTAGATTTGTTAATTAAATGTTAATGTGAATTGGATTCACATTGGACATTAAATTGAAAATGTAATTTACATTTTATTTTGGGTTGTGAATGTGATTCACAAATTTCCAATGGCATGATTGCAATGTTCACAAAATAAATTTAGATTTATTTTTGTGAAATAATTTGCAACAAAAGTTGTTGCAAATATTGGAGAGAATCACGAGATAATGTAATCTCATGTAATAGGAAAAGGGCCTCCACCTTCCATATAGGAAGAGTGGACGACCACAATTCCCATGAGGAATTGGTGGCCATCCACCCTCCTTATGGAAGGAGGCTTGCCTCCTTTCCTATTTCTCCAATGGAGATTGATTTGATATAAATCAAATTATATTTATTGTATATTTGATTTTTATTAAATTAATTGTTGTTGGATTTTTTCCAACAAAATCTAAGCCATTGAAAGAAACACAATCAACGAGGACCATTTGATTTGTGTTGTCCCATGGATTGAGATCCATGGATCCCAAAACCCTATAAAAGGAGAGGCACCCCATTGCTCTTCTTTACACACACAGACAATAGTTGAGACAACAAATCTCTCTCTCTCTCTCTCTCTCTCTTTCTCTTTCTCTCCCTCTCATGGCCGTCCACCATGGATGCCCTAGAGAGGTTCTCCGTCGCCGCAGTGTCGTTGTTATGCTGCCCGACTCGTTGCTCGTGGATCTCCATCTCCTTCGGTGCGCTTCACTCGTTAAGAAGACGTCGGATCTCGTGTGTCGAGATCAGGAGATCTGCCGCTTGGATCATCAACATGGATTGCGAGAAGCACGCGGTTCATCCCCGCGCTCGCAAGCGTCTCCTCCGTCGGATCAGACTTGAGACAGGAGGTCTCTTTGTTTAGAGACTCGATCACAACCACGCTTCAAGAGGTAACCCTAATACTTGTTTGTGTTTTAGACGAAACGATCCGAGAAGTGTTCTTGGATCATGTGGTTTCGTCGCATAAAAAATTTTTAATTTCCGCTGCATAGAACAACTAGTACGACTAGTCGTTCTTCGTCGTATTCGATACGACGACCACGCTTCCATGATGCGCTTGAGGATCTAACCATATCCTTCAGTACAAACTGGTTAGTGGAAGTAGTACGACTAGGTCTGGCCTTGGGAGTCTCGCTGATATCAAAGTGGAATGAGACGAACACATCATCAGAAGAAGTGTAGTCAGTGTCATCCTGCGAGGTCTCATCTAGGTCAAAATCAAAAGGAATGAACTTATCAGTGGAAGTAGTCGAACTATGTTCGTCCTCAAGAATCTCAATCGGATCATCTTTTTCATCAAAAGCTCTGAATTCTTGAATAAAAGTAACCAAATCAAATTCGGCCTTTGTTTCATATGAATCTAAGTGAATAGGAGTAGACTCATCAGTGAAAGTAGTCAAATCATGTCTGTCCAATCTAGTCTCTAAATCTACTCTCCGCTCAATGGTATCAATCATGTAAATCTCACGGATGTCATCAACACAACACCAAGTCCCAGAAGAAGGAACTCTGAGGTCCATGCTTTCCAAGTCTTCCTCCTTGGATAAGAATTCTTGGGTCTCAGTGGAATCCGACATACAACAAAAGTCTCTGATAGTCTCGTCAAGGTCATGGTCCTCGAGGCCAACCAAGATAGGTGTGGTCACATCAGGTGCAGGTCTCTGATCAACAGTGGGTGTAGTGATGACCACCTCGCTCTCAAACTACAAAAAACGCTTTTGATGTGCACAGTCTACCGTGCACTAGGCGAGCACATGTGCTCCCTCAACGCCTAGCGAGCACTTAGGCTGCACAAATGCTCGTCAACATTATCGCCCATTTGAATCTGGAGGCGCGGTTAAGTTTTAGTAAACGAGTGAGCACATTAATAACACATGTGCTCGCCCGATTGTGCTCACCAAGTTGAAATTAACGGTGCGGAGAAAAGGGCGTGTGTCTTTTCAAGGGCGGGCACTTAAAGAGCACGGGGCAAGCACGTAAGTGTGCTCGCCCGCGTTTGTAAACAGAACGCATCACGCCCCCATCCCCTCATTCTTGTGCGACTCAATTCCTGTCTCATCCCCTCCGGCAACGAGAACTCCATCGGTAGCGCATCAAGGCCTTCTCTTTTGACCATTCTATCGCATATACTCCCCTCTTTAGGTATATATTATCATATTTTGTCTTTGTTTTACGTATTTCATTCGATTTCATAGTTGTTGTAGTAGATTTAGGGTTTTGATATTTTTATTTTTTTGTTCTTAAATTCATTCTCGTTAGTTGTTAATCTTGTTGCTTATACTTCTTATAGTTGTCTAATATGTAGTTTTACTTAGATTTGAGTAAATTTTTCTCCAATATAGATGAAATATTTTATGCATGTTAAGTGCTTGATTAAATGACACAACAAGTAAAGTGCTTAAATAGTGATGTAGGTAAATGTTGATATAGATGGGATGAGAGATACATTAGTTTAACACTAGGTTCATATATTAGGTTCATTGAAAAGTGTCATAAGACTAGTTTAATAACATTAGGAATGTTGATATATAGAAGTGCCATAACACTAATTTCATAACATTAGGTTCACTGAAAGAGGTGATGTGAGATACAAATCGTTTACGAATAAGAATTATTTAGTGAATGTAAAATTAGACATTTATTTAAGTTAAAATCATTCATGCGTGATAATTATAACTATAAACAAAAATTTCGCTTCTGTGATAATTTATTATCACATTAAATTTTAGTTAATGTGATTAAGTATATCACATTAACTTATAGTTAGGTTTATGATAAGTCTAAAATACTATCCATTAATTATTAGAAAATCACACAAAATCATTCACACACAGTGCGTCCCTCCACACCGGGTGGTGTGTGGCCCTGCACAACGGGAGGCGTGTGCAACACATTGGAGGATTTGATCACCTCTAACTGTATTATATATTTTTTATTTTTTTCACAGCACTATTGGACTCATTTGGGATGTTTATCCCAGACCAATGGTCGTGGATTTTGATGTTTGCAAGTTTAAAATTCATTTTTTGCAGGTGCCCATCAACTATTAGTGACCCAAGCATTGTATTAGACACTAAATTAGGATCACACTTATACCCATCCCATCGTTAACCAACCAAATTTACGTAATTTCTCGGCTAATATAAATGAATAAATATTTTAAGATTATTTTATAGTTTCATTTGTAGTACGCACAAATGTATGACGTAAAGTGATCTTAAAGTATTACATTTATATTAGCTTTCCTTAGTTCGGAGATCCCGGACTAAGGGGGTCCATAAGGATTCAAACTTACTAAAAGGTGATTGTTGTCACAAGCTATTTATTTCTTACGAAAATTCGGTTCATAACCCCTTCCTCTTTGGTATACCAAATTAATCATAATTTACTATCTAAAATAATCACTAATATGATTATTTTGAAAGTTGATTGCGATTGATTTATGAGGTATACGGGAGAGGTGCAGGGTTATGCTGCCGAATTTTCGTTAGAAATAAAGAAACTTGTGACAACGATCATCTTTTAGTAAGTTTGAATCCTTATGGACAGGATCAAGTGATAACATAATTAAAACACTTCTCTTCTCATCTTTTATCTCAATAATGGGATACGTTTAGGTATTCCTCACATATTTTCCTGGATTTGACATTATAATTTGTTTAATTCAGGTTGATCAATATGACAAATGGAGAGTGGATGTACAACCGTGTAATAGTGGATGTACAACCGTATAATTAAAACACTTCTCTTCTCATTACAGTCATGGCAGGTTTTGGACGTGGCAGGGCTCATGGATCACATCGATCCAATCGACCATCATCCTCAGACACACCTTCATCCAGTAGGCAGCCCACCCCGGATGATGTTTTAGATTCACAGTCCGACGATGTCCATCAGGTCATAGCCTACTACGAGTCTCTTGGTTATCCTCTGCCTCCCTTTTATGTAGGTGGCTATGGAGAGCCATCTACATCACCCGCTCCTACTGGATTCCCGGTCCCCATACCAACACAGACATCGATGGGTTCTGATTCTCCTTCTTCTGGACGTCCAAGAACCTCCGTTCCTTTACCTGTTGCATTTGGACAGACTTTGGCATCCCACCATTTGTTGGAGGTTACGACGGATGGGAGGTAAGATTTTAATAAATGTTGTCATTTATATTTTTCCAAATATTTATAAATTGTTTCATATTTACAAATTTTATCAAATGCAGGGATTTTTTAAATAGCAACAGGGTGGCAAAGGAGATAACCAATATAATCAAGACACACTTGACTTGCATGCAATTTAGATGGTGTCGCATCTCTACTTCAGAACATGAGAGACTTTTTGAAATATTTCTGGTAAGAAAAATTTCTAATAAGTGATATATAATTTTTGGTCAAGTTTTTTGGATCTCATATTTTGTTGTAATTTTCAGAGTAGGTTTCGCCTTGGTTCTGGTATGGGGAAGGAGGCTTATCATCGAGCCTTTATTTGTTTGGCGGAACAGAGAATGAGCAATACATTTTTCAAGGCAAGGAGAGACTTGCATGTGAAGACAGGATGCGAGGAGATGGATTTTGAGGAGATGAAGAGGTTCCCGCCAACATGGTGTACAGAGGACAGGTATTGTATTTCTTAAAGAATTTATAATAAACCTTTTTAAAGTAATCACTAATCGTAACATATTCCTTGCAGATGGGCGGGTTTCTGTGATGCATTCATTGCGGATGCAGAGTTTGGAAGAAGAACCACGACGGGAAGGACAAACCGCCAAAAACAAAGGATTAAATCGACAAGTGGATCTAAAAGCCACAATCACATTAGAGATGAGATGGTATTACAATATAAAATTTATTTTTTGAAATCTATTTTAATATAATGCAATTTTCTTATCAAATCTTAAAATTATTTTTTAGGTAGCGAGGTTGGAAAGAGAACCCTCTTTTCAGGAGTGGTGGTCGAGGTCCCACATGAGTGGGAAAGAAGGAGAGTCGCAATGGTCCACTCCTGAAGCAGGAGAATTGTTGGTAAGTTTATCAATTTATTTGCAACTGAATGATATATTATCTCATTTTTATATCTTTCACTTTCTTTTTCAGGATCGTTATTTGGCATTAGCTGCAGAAAAATGGGGTGGTGAACCAACTGGAGAGCAACCACCATTTGATAAAACAATCTGGAAGCAGGTATAGATAAATACAATCTTACTATACTCATTTGTAATTTATAATTTCATATTAAATAATGAAAATCTTACAAGGTGTTGGAGGAGAGGGACGTTGTGGCGAACAGGAAGCAGATGCTTGGTGGTCTTCCTCCATACTATGTGGAGGAGCATCGTCATTCCTATTCTGCATACTCCCAGCCATCGTACACACAACCACATCCATCCCAATCATCAATTCTAATGGAGTTGCAGATGGCAATGATGGTGGACCAAGTGACGAAGTTTCGAGAAGATTTCACGGCGTACATGTAAGTATTCTACTTAGAATGTGTAATAATTTTATATTTCTACATCCACAAAATGCAAGTAACATATATATATATATCTTCCATATATAATATAGGTCACAAGGGTGTGCATCTCAACCTGAGGAGATTGAATTCGATAACGAAGAGGAGGAGGAGAACGACTGAAGAAGAGGCACACATGTATGCTAGGTTCAAAGAAAAGGAGAAGGAAAAAAAGAAATCGAAGCAGGGTTTAATGTCTAAATTTTTTAGATCAAAGAAGAAGTAAATTGTTGTTGGTATTTACTTCTAGTGTTGTTAAATTTTTACCACGTCTTCCCTTTTATATGAACTTTGAAAGTATAATTTGTTGTAATTTTACTTGTTGTTTCTTCGAACATATATTTGTATTATTTAGATGTATAAATTTGAATGTTTATTTCTAAGTCTTTGTATATTTATAGTATTTGTAGTATTTAGCACACCTACAGTTGTTTATTGGCAGGCTATACAGGTTCGACGGGGTTCCCGTCGAACCTGTATAAAATTTTTCCTGGAATTCTGTTTGGGCGAGCACATGTGCTCGCCAGGTGCTCTGTATTTGATCGCCTTGTTTAATAAGGGCGAGCATTGTGGCGTGCACAAATGTGCATGCCAGGAAGCAGGCGAGCACATAACATCCCAGTGTGCTCGCCCACCTGCCGCAGCGACTCTCTTATAAGCGAGCACTAGCTGAACAAGCACATGTGCTCGCCCATCACCCGGGCGTGCACATGGCGTGCACTTGGCGTGCACATTACGAGCCATCATGTGTATGTCGATCATGCTATTTTTTATAGTGTCATCAATAGGAAGGAAGCGAATCTCTTTTGATCCATAATCAATAACGACCCTCGTAGAGGCGATGAATGGTTCTCCCTGGATGATTGGAGAGTTCTCACCTGTGGAGGTCTCCATGGACAGTATGACAAAATCAACATGGCAGATCATGCCCTGAATCAAGATGACGACATTTTCAAGGATACCCTTCAGCCTCCTTATTGATCCATCAACAAATTAAACTATCATCTTGATTTTCTTTAGACGTCCTAATTGAAGAGATTGTACCGGCGAGAAAGGTAATACGCTAATTGAAGCACTGGCGTCCAGGAGAGTATGATCACATGTGAAGTCGGAGATGGTGCAGCTAATGAATGGTGCAACAATATTCTTTTTCCTAGGAGTGGGATGGTGTGTAATGGTGTGGGCAGTGGCCATGGTCAAGATATGATGCTCAGATCTGCTACTCCTCTTTATCTTCTTATGATGAGGAGCAGATAATTGGTTCATGGCCTATCAAAGTGGGGCATCAATGATCTCATGAACGATGGCCACCACTTCATGTTCAGTTAACATTTTTGGAAAATTTGGACCTCCTCCATACAAGGGAGGAAGTCGGAATCAACATATACACGAAGAATGCCAAGAACAGTTGTATAGTGGCATCCTCGAGGTTAAAGGTGGGACAAAGTGTGAATGGTTGTATGATCAAAGGATTGGGCAAGTGGACACCCTCCTCACAGTCTGACTCAACCAAAGGTCTCCCGTACTTTTTTTGTATTTTTAAAGTTTGCTCATTTTTTGTATTTTGAGCGATTGCAAGCTCTCGTCATAATCCTCAAATGAATCCATATCCTCAAATAATGGAGCAACATTATGGTTCTTATTAAAAATAGTAAGATCATCAATCCTCGAATTCATTTGCTCCATCATTTGGTTCAAGGTCTCAATCGTGGAAATCATGAAGGGTGACTCCAACATATCAATCTCGGGTGGATGTGAAGGGAAATGTGAAGGAGAAGGTGGCTAAAAATCCAAGGTCTAAATCTGTGGCTGAGATGGATATGTATAAAAGTTAGAAGCAAAGTTCTCTTGGAAAAAGGGAGCGGTTGGAGAGAACGAGGGATCTGCAAAGTCCTGATAAAATACGCTCCAGTTGACCATCTCAAAAGAAGATAAAATGATCGGGAGAACACGATAGTCAAGTCAAGAGAAATGAGAAAAATGTGCAAATGTGCAGAGGCGATCTAGGATGCACACAAGCAAACACAAATCCTCAATTCACCTACTCAACTCGGTAGAGACCGCAAAAGAGCGGTATTTTTATCTTGTCTACTTTAGAGTTAGGTGATAAGTCAAAATGTTTCACAAACACTTGGGGGCTAAATGGGATTTTGGCACTAATCCTAGTGTGTGCGCGAGCAAGTAAAAGCGAAGACAATGAGGGGATTAGTCACTCCAAGACAAGATTTTTCTTTTTTGTTGATTTTAGGGTCAAGTAATGTTAGCAGTCCCGATTTTAATTGTTATCACTTTTTTTGATTTTTAGTAAGAATGTACGAGCCTAACAAGGAGTCAATTTTACTTAGCACCTAGGTTGGCAAAATAAGAGGGAGAGTCGGAAAAGCAATGCAAGTGACAAAACGATGATTTATGCTAAAGCGTAAATGCTCACCTTACCTCCAACACTCTTCATGCAAACATTCTTAGCAGAATTGAAACCTAGCTATATGCAAATGCAAGCCAAGGAAATCGCCCTAAGTTCAAAAATTGTTATTAACGTGAACAAGCAGTGCTAATGACTTATAATAGAACCGAAGTGTCTGGTCTTGGAGTCTCCTTCGTGCCCACCACAATGGGTCCTGCAAGTGTTATATGGAGAACACTCGCAGTGCGGTGGTTCTAACACTAAGCGAGAAGCAGTTTAAAATTCGACTAAGTCCAAACATATCTATATGATCATGCAATGGTATTATGTGTTTAGCCTTAATCTATCGCAAGCAATCCTAAAGCTAAGGGCTCAATCGCACAAAAGAAAGAAAATGAAATGGAAAACAAAAGAAAAAATGCGATGAAAACGCGGCAAACTTGCGGTGAGCCCCCAAGTCAATAATCACTTGGCAGTTGGGCCCAAGTGTCCAAAGTCCTGATTACTTGTATTATTACAATTGATAGAGTCTCTCTCTCTCTCACAAAATTACACAAATAAATACAACAAAGTCAAAATAGCTCGGTCTTCAAAAATTCTCTAAGTTTTCTTTGAGATAGGTTGGCAGGCAGAAGCCAGTTCACGTGGGTGCATAGGTGCTTTGGATAAAGCACCTCTCTCGATCCGTGTTTCCTCGCACAAAGTCAACAAAGAGATGGGTTAGATAACTCAAACAATTATATCGAATAATAAGAAAATAAACAAAGCAAAAATATAGACAAACAATCACAATAAAAAATGAATCCCAAAAACATTGTTGCTCCCCGACAACGACACCATTCGTTGAAATCAAGAATCTAGTGGTCTTATGTTCCACACAAGGCGGGAACATAGTCGTCGAATCGATCGCACGAAATTCAGACTTCAAACAACTATTAACCCACAACAATGATCAAATAATGAAAAGCAAGATGTGGAGTTAAAATTTATTATAACTCTACAAAAGATATGTGCAGTGCAAGTAATGTAGAGGTCGAACAAAGGGAACAAGCAGATAAATCGGGGCAAATTAATGCTCAAAATGAATGTGATGTATTTGTCTATATGAGCTTTTTTTTGTGGGTTTTAATTATATATTTTTTTGTGTCTATATGAGCTTTTTATATTTTTCTTTTTATATTTTATACTTTTATATTTTATTTTTCTTTGAATATATATATAGCAATATAAAGGATATATGTACAAGAGGGGTAAGAGATCGATAATATATATAAATAGGAAAAATACAGGAAATAAAATATCTGTGTGCTTTCTGTATTTTTCTAATGTTTTTTTGATTTTTCTGTATTTTTGATAATTATAGGGAATAATATAAATTTCTGAATTTAATATGGAGACAAAAAATATAAAACAGAGTAAAAAACTATCAAATTAATTTAATATATAAATAATAGTATAGAGAAAATTCATAGATAGAAAGTATATTTTTAGGACATTTTATAGATTTTATATATTTTTATAAATGTTTTAGGGGTTTTTCAAATTTTATGAGCTTTCTTTTGTATTTTTTAGTGATTTTTGGTCTGAAGTTGTAAAATACTTAAATAAGAAAAATAAAATTTTTGGGAATTTTTCTAAAAGTTTTTAGAATTTTTATATATTTTCTAATGCAAATAGAGACAAAAATGCATGTTTTGGATTTTTTTATAAATAATAAAAGGCTTCAAAAATGCAAATTGAAAATATGGCATTAAAGTGAAATGCAACAAGACTTAAATCTATTTTGGGAATTTTTTCAAATTTTATAGATGCATGAAATTAATATTAAAAATAAAGAGAAACTACACTAATGGCAATGGTATATTTGTAAATATATAAAAGTTCAGGTGCCAAAGTGTAAATTTCATAGAACTTTATAAATCTAGCAAAAATTTAATGGACCAATTAGAAATAACCATAGCCACGTGGGCTACCCTGCAAAAATCACCAAACCTCATGTATAGAAACATGTGTGCCTGGCGAGGATTGAAATATAATTTTCTAAAAGCTAGGGGTGTACATGCAAAATTACCAAAAAAATACAACTGCAAAAAATAGTTATGGTACTTAACACAAATATTAAAATGCTGAAGGGCCAGGCTGTAAAATGCCACCTCATGTGAAGCTTCATGTGAGGTGATGTGGCCTGGACTAGAACATAATTCAGCAAAGTTTGAGGGCCTAATTATAAATATTATAAAAAATATATACGATAGATGAAAGATTGTGTTCTAATATTTAAATACAAAATAGTGGGGGCTTATATGCACAATACCTTCGCTTAAGGCGCGAACGGGAGGCTGATCTTCATCACTTATGCCACGTGCCGTGATCTCATGTGCCGATGTTGGTTCGCAGATGACAGCCACGATTATATAGCTGATGATGATTGGACAGTGGAGGACGCAGTGGATTCGACGGACGTTATAGCTTGCCAAGAACAAGGTCGGATCGAACGGTTTTGAGCAGGGGTGGAAGAATGCCGTATGAACTCGCACTAGGCGAGTTTCTCTTCAATTTCATGAGTTCCTCCGATGATCTGGGGGCTAAACGATAATTGTTGTGTGTACGACTCTTCGACCTGAAGCCCCAGGCCCTTCAAAAATGCCTAGGGCCCTGGAACGAAGTATCTGGAGCACGCCGAACTTCAGGGGTGAAGGATATGGAGAAATCCTCAAGCGCATCACGGAAGCGTGATCGTCATATCGAATACGACGAAGAACGACTAGTCGTACTAGTTGTTCGGTGCAGCGGAATTTAAAAATTTTTAAACCGATGAAACCACATGATCCGAGAACCATTCTCAAATCGTTTCATTTATAACCACAACAAGTATAATGCAATACCTCTTGAAGCGTGGTTGATCAAGTCTCTACGAAAAGAGACCTCCTGTCTCAAGTCCGATCGTCGGAGTAACGGCTTGCGAGAGCGGAGATGAGTCGCGGTGTCCTCGCAATCCAAGTTGATCCAAGCGCGGTTGCTCCTGATCTCGTCGCACGAGATCAAACGTCTCCTTCGTGAGTGAAGCACTCCAAGAAGACAAAGAACCGCAAAGAGTCGAAGCAGCAACACGATGGCGCGGGCGTCGACGTTTCTCTCCACCAAGGTGGACGGCCACCAAGAAGAGAGGGAGAGAGAGGGCTATCGTGTATATGAGAAAGAGAGAGAGAGTTTGTGCTACAATAGCATGTGTAAAGAGAGAGCCAAGTATGCCTCTCTATTTATAGGGTTTTGGGATCCATGGATCTCAATCCATGGGACACATAAAATCAATGGATGAGATTGATTTATGTTCATCCAATGGCTGAGATTGTTGTTGTCAAAAGCAACAAATTTAGGTTAAAATATATTTGACAAAATCAAATATAATTTACTCCTAAATTAACCCAACAAATAAGGAGAGAAGACACATGGAGATTTCATCTCCATGTGCCTTCCAATTGGGCGCACACCCACTCCAATTAGGAGTGGTGTGCCGTCCATGAGATTGCATGGAGATTGCAATCTTGCCATGAAAAAATTGTGAATCATATTCACAACCGAAAACAACATGTAATTCATATTGTTAATTAATTACACAATGTGTATCCAATACACATCATAATTAATCAACACATATAAATTATAATTAACTCTCTCTAATACATTATAAATCATATTTATAATATATTATGAATAATTGGATATCTCTATCCACATTATTCTTATCCAAACTAATTAAATCACATTTAATCATATTGGATAATTTCTCATACATCATGATAATTAAAACACTTTTTAATTATCAAATTCTCTTTGCTTAGATCTTATGGAATTGTTCTTAAACCATTTAAGAACAATGCTATTTCTCCTCAGATACTTGGAGATAAGGACAGGGCGATTGTATTGTTCCACGTATAGTGACTTGGATGTTGAGATCATATCTCAACTCCAGATCCTATGGACCTCCCACTGATGCTTGATCAAATCAAGACCGTAGACTTAATCTTCTCATTGCATTGAATCTTATTCAGATCAATGTCCAGTTCATGGACTAAGATTAGGTCACTTCTCTAATGAGAGGAGTCACTAAAATCCAAACCTGTTTCATCACTCCCTCGGAATGGAAGCGTCATGGTTATACAATCGTATATGATCAAATCACCCTTCAGGTATTCCCAATACCTGCACATCCTACATACTGGAAGACTCATGATCATCCTGAAGATAAAGATCACTTTTACACTGTCATCTTCATGGTTAGATCATTAAGTTTCTCAATCTTGGTCATTGGGATATGGTATAGATCATATGCTTTCACAAAGTATATATCTTACCTTCAAATTCATGTCATGCTTCCAAAGCACGACGACCATGCATGGAATTTGTTTAGTCCCAATACCTCATGAGTGAGCTCATGTCTCCCGGTTCACAAGTGAACCTGTATGATCCCTTTGAGAGATCGTATTACTCATATGTCCTTACATATACACCAGCTCGCCGGTATATAGACCTTGATTAGGTCATCAACCTATTGGTCTGCCAAATGTACATACTCAGACATATAGCAATACATATGTCTCTAGTCAGAGGATGCATGCCTATGTTGTGACATTATTCAACGTAGGTCTTTGGTTATCTCGATCTCGTCAAGTCAACCCATTGACTTAACTAACCTGACACCTCTGAATCACTATTCCCATGCAGAGGACCTGCATCAAGAGGTCAGTCAGATATCAGTCATATGAGATAGGATTGCCATCTCCTACTCAGAATGGAGATCATCACTTAATGATCATTTGATGATGCTTGATGAGTCCTCTATCTAACTCCTTAGATATTCATCCAAGCATCAGCCTCTATGATCCATCCAATGAATCAACAGCTGTATGATCATCAAGTTAGCCATGGTACATAACCCTTATTGTAAAGAGGGACCCTATAGCGCATTCATTCATTAATCTCAGAAAGGGGAGTGAAAAATAATCAATAATTTTCATTGATAATTTATTCATTACAATAACATTTATTGTAGAAATGGTTCGCCCGGGGCTCACATTGCTAACAATCTCCCACTAGCCCTCAGAACCATTCAGGTACAATCTTTAAACCCATACTCATTACATGCTGGTCGAAAACCTTCTGTGTCAAAGGTTTGGTAAGAGGATCAGCAACGTTGTCGGCAGAGGCCACCTTGGTGATGATGATGTCACCATGCTTTTGTATCTCCCGAATGATGTGGTATTTCCTTTCCACGTGCTTGCTCTTTTGATGCCATCTGGGTTCCTTTGCCTGGGCAATGGCTCCCGTGTTATCGCAGAGTAACGAGATGGGAGTATCAGAGGAAACTACGCCAAGCTCCAGCACGAACTTGCGCAACCACACCGCCTCCTTTGCAGCATCTGATGCGGCAATGTATTCGGCTTCCGTTGTTGAATCAGCAGTAGTGTCCTGCTTCTTGCTTCTCCAGCTCACAGCACCACCATTCAACAAGAACACGAACCCCGATGTCGACTTTCGATCATCTACATCCGATTGGAAGTCAGAATCTGTATATCCCAAGACTTGGAGATCACCATCTCCATAGACCAAGATGTAATCTTGCGTCCGTCTTAGATATTTGAATATGTTCTTTACTGCATTCCAGTGTTGTTCTCCATAGCAGGATTGGTAACGACTTACCACTCCCACTGCATGGCAGATATCTGGCCTAGTACACATCATGGCATACATTAAGCTTCCTACGGCTGATGCATAAGGACATCCAGCCATGGCCTTCTTTTCCTCAACAGTTTGAGGAGCCATTCCTTTAGACAGGTGGATACCATGTCTTAAGGGTAGGAATCCTTTCTTAGAACTATCCACACGGAATCGTTCAAGAATCTTCTTAATGTATCCATGTTGTGATAATCCCAAAATCCTCTTTTCTCGGTTTCTGAACAGCTTCAGGCCTAAGATGTAAGAGGCTTCTCCAAGATCTTTCATCTCAAAGGTATGGGACAGCCAAATCTTTACACTGGTCATCATCCCTGTATCATTCCCAATGATAAGGATGTCATCTACATAAAGCACGATGAACACAATGGCGCTCCCACTAAGCTTCTTGTACACACAAGGTTCATCAGGATTCTGCACAAAATCATAACTCTTTATGGTTTCGTCAAATCTGATGTTCCAACTACGAGAAGCTTGCTTGAGCCCATAGATGGATTTCTTTAGCTTGCATACTTTACCATCCTCAGTCATGAAGCCCTGGGGCTGCTCCATGTAAATATCCTCCTCGAGGTATCCATTGAGGAAAGCCGTCTTGACGTCCATCTGCCAGATGTCGTAGTCAAGATATGCAGCTATAGCTAGCAATGTCCGGATGGATTTAAGCATAGCCACAGGAGAGAATGTCTCATCGTAGTCGATGCCTTCTCTCTGTGTGTAGCCCTTGGCTACGAGCCGTGCCTTGAAAGTCTCTACTTTCCCATCAGGTCCCCTCTTTCTCTTGAAGATCCATTTACACCCAATGGGCTTTACCCCTTTAGGTGGATCCTCTAGGGTCCATACACCATTTTTATGCATGGAGTCAATTTCTGACTTCATTGCTAACATCCATCTATCCATGTCTTGATCCGCGAGTGCTTCATCAAATGAAGTAGGATCAATGTCAGTTTCTCCTGACAAATGGAATCCATACCTTTCAGGTGGTGCAACCACCCTCGAACTCCTTCGAAGAGGTATGGGTGTTTCATCTTTATTTACTTCTTCAGTTTCTGGTCTGGGGAGCTCAGAATCCTCTTGGGATTCAATGAGTTCCTCTACTTCACTTTTATCTTGACCTTTAAGGAAATCATCCTCCAGAAACTTCACATCTCTAGAGACAAAAACCTTTTGGGTCTCAGGGTCATAAAGCTGGTATCCAATACCATCTTTAACATACCCAATGAAGTAACACTCACGAGTGCGAGATTCCAGCTTACTTGCGTCCACGTTCTTCGCATGGACCAAGCAACCCCAAACCCTTAAGTGATTGACACTAGGTTTGGTTCCATACCATAGCTCATGAGGAGTCTTAGGTACAGATTTGCTAGGAATCTTATTCAGGATATATATTGCAGTCTCTACTGCATATCCCCAGAAACTAAGAGGTAAATGTGATTTGCTCATCATTGAACGGACCATGTCCATGATGGTCCTGTTGCGTCTTTCACGAACACCATTAAGTTGGGGAGTTCCAGGAGGAGTGAGATTTGAAACAATTCCATTCTCCTTAAGGTATTCCTTGAATTCATCTGATAGGTACTCGCCACCTCGATCAGATCGAATCCGTTTAATCTTCCTATCGGTTTGGTTCTCAACCAAAGCCTTGAATTCTTTGAACTTTTCAAAGGTTTCAGACTTGTGACGTAATAGGAAGATAAACCCGTATCGCGAATGGTCATCGATAAACATCAAATAATATCGGTATCCATTTCGAGTCGCGGTACTGAAGGGACCACATACATCGGTATGTATTAGGTCAATAATACCTTCGCATCTTGTAACCTTGTTACGGAAAGACATCCTAGTCATTTTACCTCGAATGCAATGTTCGCAGGTAGGCAAAGATTGGACCTGTAGGAAATCTAAAGGTCCATCCTTTATCAATCTGTTGATCCTATCAACAGACAAATGACCAAGCCTTTGATGCCAAATCATATTTGAATGATTTTTATTCTCCCTGGATCTCTTAGGGTTTTTATTAGTGGTTGTAACATTCATGACATTCTCATTAATGCACAATTCATAGAGTCCTCCAGAAGTTAAAACACCTTCTGCAATATATTTATCATAATGATTTATGACTAATTTATTACAGAACAGGAACGAATATCCACTTCTAACTAGCTTAGATACAGATATCAGATTCCTTCTAACTTCAGGTACATAAAGACACTCTTTAAGTACTAGGACTCTTCCACTAGATAATGATAGTCTGCATGTCCCGACGGCGACTGCTGCAACACTTGCATCAGATCCCATCTGGATGACTATCTCCCCTTCCTCAAGACTTCTAGTTTCCTGAAACAAATGCAACAAATTGCATACATGAACAGAAGCACCAGAATATACAACCCAACTTCCTTCTCGTCCGACGAGAAAGCTAGTTTCAATGATGAAAGTAGATTTTATACCTGCTGGAGCTTTACCTTTGTCTGAGGACTTCAGGTAATCTGGGCAGTTACGCTTCCAGTGCCCCGGCTTCTTGCAGTGGTGACAGACGTCGATTTTCTTCGACGCCATGAGAGTGGATGCATTAGAAGAAGAGGCAACACTTTGTCCCTTCTTCTTTCTCTTCTGGGCCGGGCCCTTCCGAGAACCATGCTTCCGACCGCGCTTCCCTTTGACCTGTGCAACCATTGCACTGCCACTGGGACCATCCTTCATCACATCCTCTGCGGACTTTAATGCAGCAAGGAGAGCAACACTTGTCAATTCCAATTTATTCATGTGGAATGACACCACAAAGTTATTGAAAGACTTGGGCAATGACAGCAGAATGAAGTCAGCTTGCATGTCTGCATCTATCGTTGCCCCAAGAGTCTCCAGCTCCGACAAGTACCCAAACATTTTGAGTACATGTTCACGGACCGAAGTCCCTTCCTGCATTCTACAGCGAATGAGGTCTTTCATAACATTGTACCGCTGAGTGCGGTTAATGTCACCAAACATATCTTTAAGATTCTGCATTATTTCCTGACAGGTATTCATCTCCACATGTTGCTTCTGCAGAACATTGGAGAGAGAACCTAGGATATAACACCTAGCCAAGACATGATCTTCATCATACTTGTCATTAAATGCTTTTTCTTCCTTGGACTTAGGGTTCTCATGCTTGTCCTCGGATAGCACATAACTTATGCGCTCAGCAGAGAGAACAAGCTCCAAATTTCGTATCCAATCCGAGTAATTTGGGCCGGTCAATTGGTTGACCTCTAGAAGCCTACTAAGTGGGTTCAAAGACTTCATTTTCTGAAATGAAGAATGCACTATATTAGAATATAAAAATTATATATTCAGATTTATAATATTTGATTAAGGCAATTTAAATCAAATTGTTCTTGCTATGTCAACCTTGAAAGTTTATTCCCTTATTTACTTTCAAAGTAAGAGATATACTTACCAATATATCTCAAGCAAGAACTGGGATCTCCTCCTTATCTTTGTCATATCCCAATAATATGAGAACCTATGACTCCAATAAAGAGAAGCGGGAACACATTCCGCATTGCAAGTCCAACTTGCATTTCCCAATTCGGTCTTTAATACTCGGGCCCACCACCCCTAAGGTGATGTTGACCCGTTATTAATTGAACCAACCATCAACAGGAATACAACTCGCTATGCGCAATCCAATATCGCCCCAATAATATGAGGACCCGATATTGGGGTCACTACGCATACATCCTTACTCTTTCGAGAAGCGACGAGCCCGATCCAAACGGATCGTATGCAGGAGCTGTCACTTCGTACAGGCGTCTCCTTCATACGATGTCTGGCGACGGAACTCTTCGCCTTGACGGGAGACCATGGATGTCACTTATGTGATCCTCCATATCATATTCAAATTTTAATTAATTATTATGAATCACATTCACATAATTAATTCTTCCAAGGGAATTAATAACTCTAATCATATTAGAGTATTTCAATTGGACATAATCAATTTAATCATATTAAATTAATTATCAATCCAATTCAATCAATCAAACTTGATTATTTTACTTGAATACATATATGGTAATATCTCAAAATACGTATTAATTCGAATTTTAATAATTAGAAAAATACATCTTAATCCCTCGGACATTATCCCGGCCCTACCCGCTGTCATGGCCAGTACCGACGAGAGTGGGACGGACCACATACGTTGCAACCCGCAACCCCAATGCTCTCCGACTAGGCACCACATCCGCCTCGGGAAAGAATAATGCCAAATTGATTAATTTGTACTTGAGATGATCATCGGTTTTTCAACCGAAATTGTACCATATAGTAATAATCAAAACATTTTTTATTATAAGGAAATTTGCTAGACAAATTCCCAAATCCTATTCAAGCATCAAGTTTGAAAGATTGTTGTTTCCAATTTATGATTTAGATCACATCTTAATCAATTAATTGGTTGGGGCCATGTCAATTAGGCAAATAATCATGTCTCAATATTTCACAAATATTATTCAAGATTATTTCACGAAATTAACAATTAATTTTACTAATTGACAATCACTTGGTTCTAGATTAGGAATGCAATTTCAGTATAGACCCCTATTCACTAAAATTGGCATATCTCAATCAATTTAAATCCAAATTAAGCAAACTCAATTTTCATAGATTGCTAACTTGATTTACAACAGAACCTAAGTGGATTTGCACGCATTTCGAGGCAGATGATAACAGTAATTAACTCTTTAATCATGTTAAAATCTATTGTTCCCGCAACAGTGCATACATGTCCATTAAAACAACCATAACTAGAGCATACGAAATCCGATTTACGCAAACTCAGTTCCTATGGTTTCCTTATTTAATGGGGAACAAAAACCAAGTATTAAATTCGTGTTTAAACAATTTAAACAGTGCCGAATTTATTTACTAAACAGATCTGCGAAATCAAATGCGATGAAAACTTTCGCGACCTAAACGAACCCAAGTCGTCCTCGGTTTTTCGAATCATATTCGAAACCGTCGACCTAAGGCTCTGATATCACTTGAAGGATATGGAGAAATCCTAAAGCGCATCACGGAAGCGTGATCGTCATATCGAATACGACGAAGAACGACTAGTCGTACTAGTTGTTCGGTGCAACGGAATTTAAAAATTTTTAAACCGATGAAACCACATGATCCGAGAACCATTCTCAAATCGTTTCATCTATAACCACAACAAGTATAATGCAATACCTCTTGAAGCGTGGTTGATCAAGTCTCTATGAAAAGAGACCTCCTGTCTCAAGTCCGAATGTCGGAGTAACGGCTTGCGAGCGCGGAGATGAGTCGCGGTGTCCTCGCAATCCAAGTTGATCCAAGCGCGGTTGCTCCTGATCTCGTCGCACGAGATCAAACGTCTCCTTCGTGAGTGAAGCACTCCAAGAAGACAAAGAACCGCAAAGAGTCGAAGCAGCAGCACGATGGCGCGGGCGTCGACGTTTCTCTCCACCAAGGTGGACGGCCACCAAGAAGAGAGGGAGAGAGAGGGCTGTCGTGTATATGAGAAAGAGAGAGAGAGTTTGTGCTACAATAGCATGTGTAAAGAGAGAGCCAAGTATGCCTCTCTATTTATAGGGTTTTGGGATCCATGGATCTCAATCCATGGGACACATAAAATCAATGGATGAGATTGATTTATGTTCATCCAATGGCTGAGATTGTTGTTGTCAAAAGCAACAAATTTAGGTTAAAATATATTTGACAAAATCAAATATAATTTACTCCTAAATTAACCCAACAAATAAGGAGAGAAGACACATGGAGATTTCATCTCCATGTGCCTTCCAATTGGGCGCACACCCACTCCAATTAGGAGTGGTGTGCCGTCCATGAGATTACATGGAGATTGCAATCTTGCCATGAAAAAATTGTGAATCATATTCACAACCCAAAACAACATGTAATTCATATTGTTAATTAATTACACAATGTGTATCCAATACACATCATAATTAATCAACACATATAAATTATAATTAACTCTCTCTAATACATTATAAATCATATTTATAATATATTATGAATAATTGGATATCTCTATCCACATTATTCTTATCCAAACTAATTAAATCACATTTAATCATATTGGATAATTTCTCATACATCATGATAATTAAAACACTTTTTAATTATCAAATTCTCTTTGCTTAGATCTTATGGAATTGTTCTTAAACCATTTAAGAACAATGCTATTTCTCCTCAGATACTTGGAGATAAGGACAGGGCGATTGTATTGTTCCACGTATAGTGACTTGGATGTTGAGATCATATCTCAACTCCAGATCCTATGGATCTCCCACTGATGCTTGATCAAATCAAGACCGTAGACTTAATCTTCTCATTGCATCTGAATCTTATTCAGATCAATGTCCAGTTCATGGACTAAGATTAGGTCACTTCTCTAGTGAGAGGAGTCACTAAAATCCAAACCTGTTTCATCACTCCCTCGGAATGGAAGCGTCATGGTTATACAATCGTATATGATCAAATCACCCTTCAGGTATTCCCAATACCTGCACATCCTACATACTGGAAGACTCATGATCATCCTGAAGATAAAGATCACTTTTACACTGTCATCTTCATGGTTAGATCATTAAGTTTCTCAATCTTGGTCATTGGGATATGGTATAGATCATATGCTTTCACAAAGTATATATCTTACCTTCAAATTCATGTCATGCTTCCAAAGCACGACGACCATGCATGGAATTTGTTTAGTCCCAATACCTCATGAGTGAGCTCATGTCTCCCGGTTCACAAGTGAACCTGTATGATCCCTTTGAGAGATCGTATTACTCATATGTCCTTACATGTACACCAGCTCGCCGGTATATAGACCTTGATTAGGTCATCAACCTATTGGTCTGCCAAATGTACATACTCAGACATATAGCAATACATCTGTCTCTAGTCAGAGGATGCATGCCTATGTTGTGACAGTATTCAACGTAGGTCTTTGGTTATCTCGATCTCGTCAAGTTAACCCATTGACTTAACTAACCTGACACCTCTGAATCACTATTCCCATGCAGAGGACCTGCATCAAGAGGTCAGTCAGATATCAGTCATATGAGATAGGATTGCCATCTCCTACTCAGACTGGAGATCATCACTTAATGATCATTTGATGATGCTTGATGAGTCCTCTATCTAACTCCTTAGATATTTATCCAAGCATCAGCCTCTATGATCCATCCAATGAATCAACAGCTGTATGATCATCAAGTTGGCCATGGTACATAACCCTTATTGTAAAGAGGGACCCTATAGTGCATTCATTCATTAATCTCAGAAAGGGGAGTGAAAAATAATCAATAATTTTCATTGATAATTTATTCATTACAATAACATTTATTGTAGAAATGGTTCGCCCGGGGCTCACATTGCTAACAAGGGGAACCTAGGGTGTTCCTCTTGATCGATGGGGTTCAGACACCCCATTCAACACCTGCGCAAGAGATAGAAAACACATGGGCAAGTGATGGCCTTTATTTAATGGAGTTTGGTGACGAAACGGTGGAGAATCTCAGGTGGTCGGAGCTCGAGAGCTCCGGCGATGAGTTATATCCTAAGTCTCCACTACTGACATGATTAAAAGACAAAAATAAAAACTTAGAATAAACACCTATGACTGTAGCTTTCTAACGCAAAAAGAAAATGGAACCTCAATGGTCAAAGACCAAAGAAGACCTTACGACGTCGGGGGCTCGCCAGAGATGATGGAATCGCTCCTAAGACTTCGCCTCAGCCCGTGACGATCGGCTGGAGGTGTCCCAGTTACAAACCCCTATCCAGAGTACGAAGAAGGGGGACAAAGCTCGGTCAAAAGGAGGTTCAAAAAGTGAAGGGAAGAGAAGGGTAGACTTATGTACAATGATTGGGCGTCTCCAAAGATCAATGAAGAAAGGGATAATCCATGATCCATTCCCCGAGGAGAGTCTTGGGCGTGTAAGGTCAATCTACGGGGAGAAAACATCATGAAGAACTCCAAACCAATTAGTGAAATGAATGGCTGCGAAAAAATCATGAAATCAGGTGAAAACTAAGGTGTCAGACGACTACAGACCTCTGTTAGAGAGTTGACCGAGGTCAACAAAAGGGAGAAGCTGGTTGGTCCACGTGGACCAACCAGAAAAAAATCCCTGGAAAATGTATTTAGAAAATCGATTAAACAGAATAAACGATTTTATTAATTTTAGATTATAAAATAAAAAATACTTATTATTTTACTAAGTATTTTAGTTTGATATTTATTTATTTATTCGAGGTTTAAAATTACAAGTTGCCTTTTAAGGGCTATATATAGGTATATCTATCTACATATTTTAATTTATTAATTAGGTTTATTATTTTATATATTTATAACTTAATTTTATACACTTAAATATACTTTTATTTTGTTTTTCTCATGTATTATATACAATTAAATAAATAGATGTATAATCTATATAGGTCTGGATATAGCCAATTAATCTATATATTTTTTACAAGTAATTTATTTTTATGCTTTATTGATGTTTTTAGTCCAATTTTAATATGCACATGCATTATAAATAATATTTACAAAATTATAAAAATATAAAATTATAAAAATAAAGAATAATAAATAAAATAAATATTTTAATCGGTATAAGTATATAATAGAGGTCCAAAACCTAACTTTCAAACCTTAACGCCAAAAAATATGAAACCACCTTCATTAAATAGCTTATTAAAAGTTATATACAATTAAAAGTTTTTATATATTTTGAGTTTTTATTTGAGGGATATGGGTCCAGGAATTCGGATTTTGGAATATTATTCTGAGTATATCTTTTAGTTTGTATATTATTTTTATGTGAAATCAATTTTGTATCTTTCTATAATTAATTATCTACAATTTCATGTATAAAGTTTCTTTATTTGTAGTATAAAAAGTGGAACTAAAAATAGGTTCCAAAATGAATAAGAAGGAATTAAATAAAAGGGTATTTTATTGGATTTTTGATCCTTATCTCCCGCTACTTTATTCCTTGTCGACCTAGTCATCGAAAGGCCTAGGTCTCGGGGTTTCGGGTCATAAAATATTTTCAATATTTTATTCTTTTTCTTTCATTTTATTTATTCTATAGTTTTGGCTTTAAAAACCGCTTTTTATACACTATATACACAACAACGTAGCAATAATAAAATGCATGAATTAAGCCTATTTACACACATTTACTAGGACTTTTAAGGCCAAAATGATTATATAAAGATGATAAAACGAAGATTCATCAAAGGGAAAGACTACAACAAACATTTCCTTTCCTATCACAATATAATATGTCTTAGTTGGATCCAACACTTTACTTGTGTAGTGAATAGCATAAGGGACTCCATCTCTCATCTATCCTATCACAGTCTCTATTGCAAAATTTGAGGCATCAGTCATGATCTCGAATGGAAGAGACCAGTCGAAGGCTTGTAGGGTGGGAGTTTCCATGATCCTTGTGATCTAAAATGAACTCAGTGTCTTTCACTAAGAGATCAGCCAATGGTCGAGCAATTCTCGAAAAGTCCTTGATAAATCTCTAATAAAATATGACATGCCCTATAAAAGACTGTACTTTCTTTATGATGGTCGGCGGGTCGAGTTTCTTGATCACATCAACATTGATTGGGTCAACTTCCATTCTCTTCTTTGAGATGATGTACCCCAAAAGGATGCCCACCTTGACCATGAAATGACTTTTCTCCCAGGAGAGCACCAGATTTACTTCCCTAATATTCTCGAGGACTCCGTTCAGGTGCGTAAGACAATCATTTAATGAATCACCATGGATAGAGAAGTCATCCATAAATACTTCTAAGAAATCTCCAACTATTTCAGTAATAAAAGCAATCATGCACTGCTATAAAATAGTTGGGGGTGTTACATAGCCCAAAACGCATGCGCTTCAAAGTGCAAGCACCAAAGGGACAAGTGAATGTTGTCTTTTCTTGGTTCTCAAGGGTGATGGATATTTGATTGTAACTCAAGTACTCGTATAAAAAGCAAAAGTATTCTCTTCCCATCAATCTCTCCAAAATTTGATTAATAATGCAGTAGGAAGTGATCCTTTTATGTCATGGCATTCAAGTGCATGTAATCCACACAGACATGACATGACGTGGGTACTCATACCTCTCCCTCCTCATTGGTGATGATCTGGAGTCCTGACTTCTTTAGGACCATGTGTAAGGGTGCCACCCATTTGGAGTCTGATATGGGATAAATGAACCATGCTCTACACCATTTCTCTATCTCAGTCTAAACCACTTCCCGTAATTTTGGATTCAGTATACGTTAAAATTCACAAGAGGGTTTATCATTTTCCACAAGGTATATATATGGTGTGAACAAAGAGCTGGGTTAATCCCTTGGAGATCCGACAACCTCCAGCCTATTGCCTTGCGATTTTCTCTAATACTTCTAGCTGGCATATTTCCTGCTCTTCGGTCAGATGCGAGCTTGTGATGACCTAAAACTTTCCCTTAGGTCCCTTAAGGAAGGCATATTTAAGAGTATGGGATTATGGTTTGATCTCAAGAAGATCTATGTCATCTAAGGAGCATGGCTCTAACACGGTGGAATCTAGTTGTGTTGTGGGTAGTTCTTGTGTAGCTTTATCTACCACCAACAAGGATTTTGGGGTCAGATCGCCAAACATGTATCGTATTTCAACAAAAGTTGTGTCTGACCCATCTTCCCCACCCCGGGATTATCCTAAAAGAGATGTTACTATCATGTTTAAATAGTGTCTCCTTGACTGACTTGGTAGACCAAATGATCGACAATGTCCTCTCCAGATGAGAGTGATTCCTTAATCGTGGTTGGGTTATATCTCCATGGCCCAACTATCGTTATTGTGCTACAATCTTGGAAGTTCCTGACTCGGTGGTGGATTATGTATCATCTCTCTAGAATCTAGTCTGCTTCATTTCTAGTTCAACATCTCCAAATTGGATTTTCCGAGAGGTATAGTCAATTAGAGATCTTGTGGTCCTAAGGATTGGTCTCCCTAAGATAATATGGGAATCTTTCTAATTCCTAGGGACATCCATGTCAAGCACTATGAAATCTACTGGATAATCATGTCCCTCGATATTGATTACAATGTTCCCGATCTTGCCCCTACGTCTCTTAGATGATGTATTTGCAAATTGAAGTACGACTCGACTTCCTAAGAGGTCCTTGATTTATATGTTCATAAAGTGTGGTGGTCATGTGATTGATGGAGTAATCATTGTCTAATTGAGTCCAAGAAATTTGATCTCATTAATTTGGCTAGTCATGAAGTGTGCACCCATGTCTGTCTTCTTCCTTGGAAGCTCATTTGTGATTAAACAAGATGTAGCGATGGAGAGGATGTGCTTGTTTTTTTAGCTTGAGCTCTTTTTGTTGACCCTCATCAGTGCGCATCTCACCTTAAAGTATTTTGTAAAGGTTAGATCTCTAGCTATCATTTTGTATTGGGATAAAGTGATCTTGATGTTTTCTTTACAAGTGAGGGTCATCTCTTCATCATTTTTTTGTTTTTTAAGTTTTTCTTCTTTCCAGTCATTAAATCATGTGGGAAAGGGATAGAGAGATCATGATCAAGAACTAAAACATCACTTTTATTGGAAATAGAAGTTTGCACATGACTAGGACTGTGACTGACACTAGGATTCAGACTAGTACTGGGAAAAGAAAATGACAATTATTGATGTGGGGGATGATGATGTTCTTGTGAATCCTCTTCTTCTGATTCAGACTTGCTTGGCTCCTAGGGGTTATGCTGCTCTGGTGTGGGTTTGGTTGTCTCTCCTCTTCTTCTTCTATCCCAGATGTACACTTAGATGTGGACATTGGGGCTATGTCACTGCATTCCTCTGTTCGATCATGTATGGTTACTGTCTTTTCGCTTCTGAAAGAAATATGATTCGTGTAATCATGCAAAAAGATATCATATTCAGGTAAAGAATATTATGAGATTACTACCTAATCTTTATGTCCAAGGTTATTAGGTTTAGATTAGACTAGAGGGGGAATCGTTGTTTGTGGTGTGGTGCACTCATCTCTCCATTTAAGGAGTCGATTGATATCAATTCTCATGTCATGAAGTTCATCCAACACTCGCTAGCGTTCGGGATAGATTGAAGAAGATGACACTTGTCCTTACCTGGCCTGGGGTTGATGGTTCTTACAGTACTGGCCCTGTTAGCCCTAGCGTTGGTACTTCTACTGCTATTATAGGTTTTAGTAAATTGGACATGACTGCCAGTATTCGCCATGTTGTTGTTGTTAGGTCTGATATATGGACGAGATTGTGGTGGATGGGGGTTTGGAGTTGAGTTGGAATCTAGTCGGTTGACGGGTTCAAGGATGTACCAAACTCCATCAATTATGGAGGTTCCTTGTAAACTGTTTGAGCGAAGGTTTCTTCAGTTTGATGGGAAAAAGACTAGTCTCCAACCCAAATGGTTTGTTTCCCAACCCCTTGTCCTTGAATATAGGGAATCTCGTGTGTAGGGGAGGGGGGTGTAGTTAGGGCAGGTATCTGGATCTTAGACACCCTAACATCTAGTTCCTCCAATTGCTTGGACAACTTAGATAATATCTCCATATTCGTAGATTTATGGAGTTCGTTCACCTTATTATAAATATGTCCGAACATAGTTAGCTTATCAACGATGATCCCCATGTCGACACTTTGGTTGGCAGACATATCATTCACAGTCTTATTTCCCCCTTCTTTTGATAAGAGTGAAAAGGGGGTTGGTCGTGTAGGACCGGCTTGTGGCTTGTGCATGGCTTCAGTCTGCTAATTTTTTTGAACACTTTGTAGATTGTGTCCTCGTGATGCCCCATATAGCCTCGTCAACAAGAGGAACTGACTAACCCTTTCATTTTTGGGTTTAAAACACTTACAAGACTTTGTATAAGCATCATCTTGCTTATGCCGTGCATAGGCATTTTTGAATTAAGCTCATAAACCTCTTCCAAGTTCATGAAATGGTTCATTAGGATGTTAGGTGAAGCTCGTAAGCTTGATCCTCATTTGATTAATTCTACTCACTAGGTAGAATTTCTTTAAGAATAGAGTCTTGAATTTAACCCAAGTTGAGACCACCTCCCCTAAGTTCTTCAGCTAGTATGCCACCTTATCAGTCAAAGCGAAGGGAGAAGCTCTCAACCTAATATAGTCGTGATTAACCCTAGGGTGAGAGAGGTTGTCACAACTAATTCAAAGTCTTGGAGAAAAGAGTAGGGTTCTTCATGGTTGTTTCCTCCAAATTTGGGAGGAAGCATGAGGAAATATTATTTGTGCTCGAATGCATCCTCGGGTGACTGTTCTCAGCTAGATGTAGTCATCGTCAATCTCTAAAAGATATGTATCTTCCATAGCAACTTCTTCCAAACCTATGGCTCCTTCTAGTTCTACTAACCGAGCACACACTACTTCATTCTATTACTCATCTACAGTTATACGGGCTATAATTGCCATCATTGGATCATTATTACCCTCGTCTTCACCATGATTCTTCTTTGGAGGAATTTTGTTATATCTGAATTAGATACATGTGTCTAGGGGGTTCTACCAAAGATTAGCGTTTCCTTGAAAGGGGAGAATTAAAGAGAGAGTTAGTCTGGGATCGACTAAACCTGAAGGTGACTTGTTGGTCCTAGGAAGAGGTTCGTCCCTTGACCAAGTGGATTTAAGAAGAGAGTCATCTCAAACCTGGAGAGACATGATATCCAATGGGTCCTGTATAGAGTTCACATAATCCGAACTAAATTTCACAAAGAAATCCATCTCTGATATCAAAAGAATCTACAAGAGCATGATGGTCGAGTCAAGAGAGTGAGTACAATTGTACAACTTTTGGAAACACAAAGCAAACACAATTCAAACTTGTAGATTCACCCACTTCACACTTGTTAAGGCACGTTAGAGTTCGACTGCATATATTTTCAATTTTAATTTAGTGATAAAACAATCTTTGAGAAGATTAAGCGGAGCTTAGATTCTTGTGACTGTCACAAAGACTGGCTCGAATTTGTACGGCTAGTTGCATCCCTTTTAGCCAATATGGGTGTAAGTACGGACCGTAGAATAGCTACATGTATTTCTTCAGGATGGTGCCTTACACATTGTCATTTAACTACCCAATCTACTAAGGGAAATTGTAGTTCCCTCACTGATAAGTAACTAGTCTTTTTTTAATTCAGTAGTCAGAATGAGGATCATAAGTTTTGGCTCTACCTGAAGTGTGTGATTATTTTCCTACAAACAGTGAGTAGGTTTTTCTCCACTAGACACAAGGGTTAATTTTATGTCAATTTATTTACAGTCATATTAATTAGCAGTCTCGATTTTAGATTAGGGTTATCACTTAAGTCTTATGTTAGCACAAAAAAATCACACTTAACGACGGTCCTAGTTCCTTTAAATCATATGTTGTAAAACTGATGTAGGGAGGATCGAGAAAGACAATGCAAGTGTGAACTAAATGATGCATGCTAACAAGAAGACTTATAGTGACTCCTCACATTCTTCATGCAGGATGCAATACAAGGAATTAAAATTTACACTAAATTATATGCACAGAAAAATGTCCTAAGATAATAACGCTATTAACAGGAGGAAATGATTTAAAATTTTGCTAAGTTGAATGAGCTACTAGTGCATATTGTTAGTGAAAATGTGTGGCCTAAAAATTACAAGCACTATAAAAAATAAATATCTAAGATATCACATGTGCACCTAATTTCTACGCCACTCAAGTCGAGTCCCACCGCGTAGAAGGGGATGAAATAAACTCGACACACCATAGAGAGTTCAGTCTAAATTATTACAAAAATCAGGGTTCAGAGAGACTCTATAAATGATGCAAAAAATAAATGAATCTAAGCTCTCTCTCACAAAAATAAAATTAAAGTATTCCTCTTCATAGAACCTTAATTTTTGTCCCAAAATTTGCTTCAAGTTATTCGAAAAGATAAATTGCAGTTAGTATCTAGAGAGAGTTAAAATGCAAAAAGTGCAAGACAAAAAGGAAATAAATAAAGGAAAATACATAGAAATTAACCTTACAATAACTAATTATATAAATTTGTTTCAACAACAACAACAAAGCCTTTTCCCACAATTAAGTAGGGTCGGCTACATGGATTTTTTGCCTCCATTCAAATCTATCTTGGGCCAATCCCGAGCTTATATCCACAAAAATAAGTTCCCTTCGTATGGTCTCTTTCCAACACTTCTTGGGTTGTCATCATAGAAATTTGTTTAAAGTCCTAAAAATATGACATCCCCATCAATAGTGTCATTTTATGAATGCGATTTTCACCTCTTTAAAAGTCAGAAATTGTAGCATAGGAGATAAAAAGTGATCCGCCAAAGCCACAAATCTGGAATATTGTGGAGCAGTTTTTACTTGGTAAGTGTACCAAGGTCGAACACAAGGAATGAACTATTTTTAGTTGCATAAAATTAATCAAAGTAATTAATTAACTACAATATTTGTCTCTGAGTCAGAAACTTCAAATGAAAATGAAATGAACGGGATGCAATGTGAATAAAACAGAGAGGAGAACTAAGCACATGATATGTGATTATATAATCTCAATCCTCAATTAAAATAATAATTTAATTCTAAAAATTCATCACAGATCAATCATAAAAATCTTCTGATCAGTCCACAAATATGTAAGATGGTAGAGCACGAAAAGAGCTTTAAAATAACATATTGTACACTAAAAATGAAGTTCGTACGGGAAAGTTATGATAAAATGAAATTCAATGTACAAACCTATAATAAAAATAAATACTTTATTCTCAAATCAATCCCTGGAAGGAGTTATTTGTAATTTAAGAAAATCAGAGGGATCCTTGTGTAAATTGCCCATGCACCTGTGCGGGGCACATGTTCTAGACGGTGGGGGCTTCCTTAAAATTTATGGAACCGACAGAGGTGTGGATGCAGTTTTCCTCCACATGCAGCTCAGGGGCGGACGGTAGGCTTGGTCACCCAAAGCTCCACGTGTCAAGATGAGGTATGTTCAGTGACCAAGCCTTCAGGCGTGGAAGAGCCTCTGAGGGGGATGACATGGTAACCCACAAACCATTGGATCAAGGTTTAGCCCTTAATCCGATGGTGGATGGATGTAAGGGCGATGGTAATGAAGGGCTTCCGTGGTGGCGGAGGGTAGGAGCTCGACCGACACAAGGTCAAGCAGTTAGAGGGCTATGTGGAGGCAGAGTAGACGATGGTGTTGTTGAATGCAGAGGTGCGGAAGGGGATAAACCGGTCTAGGGTGGAGCCACAACTTCATGCTGGCGACGAAGGTCGGTACGCTGGATACCCAAGGCGGAGGCTCAATGGGGCATCAAAGGAGATGAAGTCGTAGAGACCGGTGGGACATTGCGGTGGCGGAGCAGACTGTTTCTTTGGTTCACGGTGCTGATGAGTGTGAATCAGAGGAAAAGGTGAACTGGGAAGATGGAGAAAAGTAATAAGGAAAAGGAAGGAGGATAAGGGGAAGCGAGGGGTGAAGAATGTCACCTAGGAAGAAGGAGCTCAGCCTCATGGTCATCGTTACGAGTGGATTGGCTAAGAGCACAAGCGGTGATTATGAGATTTAGCGACATGGTCGAGAAGATGGCCACAGATCTCACCAAGACCACCTACTCATCGTCACCTAATGAAAGTCTCCTCGACTGTTGTCACATGCAATCCTCATTGACAGACCTCGATGCCAACATTACCTTAGAATGGGAATGAAGAGACATTGAGTCTTCCCGCCCGGTTGCACACTTCAGAACTGAAGACATCATTTCATGTACCTAAATCCAGACCGAGTCCTTGATTATCCAGACTCCAAGATTGAGCCTCAGATACACCACCCTTACTTAGGCAGAGATGGTTATGCAGATGGTGGATGTAGAGGATGGTGGGGGCAGCGAGGAGTTTATAGGGGAGAGGTTGTAGCCATTACACAGAGGGGGTGGTAAAGGCATAATAGCCTGAGAATGGTGGAGGTAGATGTTGCAGGAGAGGGAGGAGATGGGCAGCTAGAGTGTGCATGCACAACACGTGCTGGGAGAGAGGGAGGAGGGTTGGGCGAGGTCACGTGTTGTGCACCGTGACCCATAGAGAGAGGTGAATGGGAGGAGAGATGATCACGTGCTTGGGAGGTTGGAGAGGGAGAGGAGTACAGAGAGAGAAGAGAAAAGGGAAAGAATAGAGGAAAAGGAAATAGAAAAGTAAAATTAATTAAATAAAAATAAAATAAAAAATACATAACAAAATTAATAAAATAAGTACTAAAATAAAATAAAAATTAAATAATAATATAATAAAAAATCAAAAAATCAAAAACAAAAAAATGAAGCTAAATCAAAAGTGGTCAACATGAAAGTTGTTCGTCTCAACAAGATCTACAATTTTTCGTAAAGGACACAAAATCAAAAGAGGTTACATGTATAAAACGTATTTTCTAAGATACTCAATAGATAATAAACTACTGCATTTTCATATTTTTATTTATTGTATTTAATTTGATTTTAATTAGTGAATTAATTTATATACAATATACATAATAATCTATTTTTTTATAAATTTTTAATAGGTTAAAAAAAGATGAAATAAAATCGACATTGATAAAATATGTATAAATTATACAATGTCATATTTTTGTATGTTCTCTTGATTTTCTGATTTTTATGGATTTAAATTCTCGATTAGAAGTGATTTAATTGATCAAATAAAATATTATAGACAGAATTAGTTCAAAAAAATTTGTTTTTATACATAAAACAATTTGCTAAATCAAGCCAAAACACATATTTTTTAGTTACTAAATTTTAACCTTAATTTTATCACAATTAGTTAATGTTAATAAATTTATTTTAAGGGAATTAATTAGTAAATTATTCATGGGATTTTGTTAAGATGTCCATATAAAGTAGTGAATCATATATTCGTCACTCATTATTATTTGCCCTGGCGTGCATCTTGATTTCTAGAGATTAGATCTCCCTAATTCATGTTATAGCCTAAGACTCCATTGATGTTCTTCAACTCGATCACAATCCTCTATCGAAGTTCCTCATTTCTCATCATATAAATAAGCTCCTCTAGCTCCGCCTCTAATTTTGATCCATCTATGGTGTATCTTAGGCCCTCAAAGCTACTCCATTCCGTTCCTCTTTGTGACAGCTTGAAGATCAGAGGTTTTGCAACAAGAGAAGGCAAGGAGTGATATAGGACCATCACCGAAGGAGTTCCATCGGTTGGTTCAGCTTCCTCGATTCCGATCGATTCGAGGCCATAGATCTTCGTCCTTAAGTAATTCCTTAGCCCTCTTTTCATTTATCACCTTTAATTTTAGCCTAAATTTCATATGTACCCATGAATAAGAAAACTCCCGATTGCCTGAAGCTTGATCTCCATGTCAATTCTCTATGATCCAACCGTTAATATGTCCCCATTTCCATCCCATTTCACTCCCCATAATGTTCTCCATCGTTTTATCCACATGTCCCCCCTAGATCCATCGTGGATCTGGGAGTCGATCTCTACTCCACCGTCATCCGTTGGAGCTCCATCTCCATGCCACCCTAAGTTGTTTTTTGTTTAACCCTTAGGTCGAGGAGATAGGCCTCGAGCCATGGATGCTTTCCATGCAGGTCTCTACCCTCGGTGACTCACCTGGAACCCCATCAAGTATCTGGAGTATCTCCAGGTCAACTGGAGCTGTCTAAGCTCCTCGATCACCCCCATCCTCACTGGAGACCATATGCACACACGGAGGAGTGTCGAGATGCTATGCCCTCTATCAGATTGAAGAATCATAGGGGGAGCACGGAGAATGAACGAAATGAAGATCACTAGAGGACGGTTCTTCAGTTGTTCTTGTGACCCCCTTCTTAGTCGTTGGATAAGAACACGACCCAGATCTAATACCATTTAACTCGAAGGGGTGCGCGAGAGTGGTTGTTAGATCATACATGTGGCAAGCCTAAAGCGGTTGGATGAAAGCATATAAGTGGTAAATTTTGTGTACAACCCCCTCTACCAATTTTTTATTTGTAAAAGGAGTTGTAAATATTTAATTTAGTTGAAAACATTGTGGACAATTTGCATGTACCTCCTAGGAACTCTGTGATTTTGTATTTTAGTTCAGTACCTGGTCACCCCATGCGGACCCCCACGTGAGGGGATATTTTGTAGGAGACCCCTTCTAAGTTTTGTAATTTATATTTAGTCCATAAAAATAAAGTTATATTTCAAACTTTTGGGTTATTTTGTATATGAGCCCCTGTACTGAATATTTTATAAATATGCCCCTAGCAGCTTGATTTATTTTGATTTTTGTCATTTCTTTTTATTAAAAATAGCTCATGTGCTCTAAAAAATTACAAAATTAGGTGCAAGTGCATGATTGGTTACATGTTCATATACATTTTTTTGTTATTTTGTTTGCATTTAATATTTATTAAAAATAAAAAAGAGTTACTTTATTCTATGTTTGACCTAGAAAATAAAAAAAATTATAAAACCTTTTCTAAAATTCAAATAAAAAAAACCCAGGTATTTATTAGCCTATTTTATAACTCCAGACCAAAAATCACAAAAAAATCTCAAAAGAAACTCTTAAAATGAGCAAGCCCTTGCTAAATCCAAAAAACTCTATAATATTCTCAAAAAATCCAAACACATTAGTTTATGTCCCAATATTTTTATCTACATATTAGTACGTATTGAAATTGGTTTTTAGATGAGCCTTCCTTCAATTTTTATTCTCAAATCAATTCCGCCTATTTAAAAATTACTATTACGCTCTATTTTCCTTTTAAAAATACAAAAAATGCAAAATTTACTAAAAAGTCATAAATATAGAAAAATATTTGAAATATATAAAAAAGTTTATTTAGATTTTTTTTGTAATTTTTACCTTTATTTAAAATTATAGTACTTATTTAGCCTATATTTACCTATATATTATTATATACAGCTATATTGTTATTAATTATTATAAATTCTATAAATATATTTTAAAAAATTTAAAAAATAAAAAAGATTATTCTTTTAGATATTTTCCGATTTTTTATATTGATAATATATTTTTACTTTATAATACTTAAATTATATATATTACCTTATATACCTTTATATATACTCTTATATACATATTTATATAATAGTATGTATTAATAAAATAAAAAGAAATTAAAAATTCAAAAAGTAAAAATAAAAAAGTAAAAAAGTATTAATGAAAAAATAATGTATTATTTAATTAAAAACAAACATAAAAATTGATATTATGCATACCTATATACATTCTTGTATTATTTATTCATCTGCTCTTTGGGCCAACCGTAAAATCTTTTGCACACCTTTAGGAATGAGCCCATACTTGCTTGTCTATGGAAAATCGTATTACTTACCTGTTGAGGTTCACCACAAGTTACTCTGAGCAGTTAAAAATGTCATTTGGATAATTTTCAAAGATAACATTCCATGAGAGTCAAAAAGTCTTATTGTTTGATACAAAGTTGACATCATTCCCAGGTAAACTGAGATCGAAATGGAAAGGATCATACATTGTAACTCAAGTTTTGACAATAGTTCTATAGAGATAATTGAACCAACCACTGAAGCCACATTCAGTGTTAATGATCAGAGGTTAAAAACTGTTGTTGATCCATCTAGACCCATGCCTGTCATTGAAACATTTTCTATTGGAACTATAAGTCTTACATCATCGGCTGAGGTGTTAAACCATGCTTCTTCATGAGTCTCTTCTTACAGGTAACTTTTCCTAATAGCAATTTTTATTTTTCTTGCATAGCATGAGATCAATATGGGGGTAGCCCTCTATAAATCAAAAAGAGAGAGAGAGAGTATATATAATAAATCAAAATATATATAAGAGAGAGAATGTTAATTCCTTCTTGCAACACTACACTCCTAATCTTTTGGTCGTTGCTCTGGTTTCTACACTATTTTTACAATAAGGACATGGTTTTTGGTAAACATGGGGGGGGGGGGGGTTGCAAATTTTTCATGCTTTCAGAATCTCCATATTTTATTCAAAAGTGCATGTTTATTTCGAAAACCTTAAAAATATGTTTTCAAAAACATTTGCATAGACAAAATCACATAAAAATTTACAAAATTTTCAAACTAGATCTTTAATTGATTGGTACTAGACTAGGGTTGAGTTAGCCCTAACACACTTAAATATATTAGAATTTCCCTAGGAATGAGTTTTAGTGTACTTCAGGTCCATCATCAACATTATTCTTTAAGTTCCACTAACTCTAGCAGTGAATGAACATTTGTATATAATTAGATCATCTAAGTAACTAGTAGAACTCTTATACTCTTTATTGGATATTAAGCAATTGCACATTCCACATAGCTTGATTGAGTTGATTTCATGACATACAATTACAATATAGTTGGGGTGAGAAGTTGTCCTCTTGGTTGTGCCAATGCCCAAACCTTGTCTATGGTTTATGAAGGAAATTGTTTCCAGATACAACATAGTCTCTCTGGTCTAGGTATGTCACCTAATAAGCCTAGTATTGTTTCTCAGAAGTTAATAGTAAACTGATACTAACTTGATGCCAAACCCAAAATGAAAACTCCACAAAAAAGAGGGCATATTACAATACAACATAATTCCATATACAGTAAAAATGTGCATAACCCTAATCCACCAACAAGCCATGGTAGAAGTCCAATGTGATGCTTAATTTTTTTTAAAAAAGAGTTCAAAAAAGCCCAAAGTTATGCTCTATAAAAAGAAAAGAATGAGTGCAACAGACCAAAGCAGACTACGGAAAACCCCAATAGTTAAGTCTCGCTCTTCACATGAATCCCTCCCTATTTTATGCTAAGATATTTTGGTGAGATGAGAATATTCATGAATTCATGTGAGGAACAAGACTATAAATTTAGGGAATCAATGGGTACCTCATTAGATTGTACAGATATGTCACTTTATCAACTCGTAAAAGCTAAAAATTCACTAATGGTAAAAATAACTAACATTGTTTATATCCACTCAAAGTGAAAGAGTATGCTTTTAGATTAGATGATCTAACTTAATCGACTTTCTGAAACCATTTGGATTTTATCGGAATTTAAGGGTTGTTGAACCTCAAAACTCAAGTCTTATCGATGATTCGAACAAATATTTAATCCATGCATTAACACTAACATGTCTTCGCATCTGTGTGATTTTAATCTAGAAACTCAAGACTTTGTTGGTATGTATGCTGCAAACCCTCATTTTTCCTCTCACTATTTCTTTTCTTTCATTGTTTTTTTAGCTTATCTTACTCGGGACCATCAACATTTAAGCATGGGGGTGCGATGAATCATCAATTCATCACATTATCTTTCCTTTAATTACACAAAAAGTTGTCATTTTCAACAAAAACCACATCATCAAAATTTATGCATAAATTGCTTTACATACACAAGGCATATAACATCAATGAAAATTAGATATTAACTCTACTAATATATAATTATAAAAAATACAAATATTATTAATTATATCTATATAAATATGGTACAAATTTTAGATAAACATATGGAATTCTTATATCATGTCACTAATGTTGAGTAGCCCAATATGAGCATTATGTATTTAAAGGTCCAACATGGATATTTTGCATTATCTCCTTCTGTCTATTTTAATTTCCAAACCATGTGGCCTCATGCATTACATGTAAAGAAAGCACAACATTTTAAGTCCCTTACATGTTCAAAACCAACATCCCCTTATCCCCAATGAAATGAGATGGATGTCTCATATGTCATGTATATTCAAATATAAATTATAGAATATTTCCTCTCTTTGATTCTTGTCACATATAAATATGTGTTGTAGAGTTCCAAAAAATACAAAGCTCCTTGGGACAAAGGTAACATTGAGCACAATTTCTTCCATGAAATGAAGAAAAACTTGGAAGATTAAAAAGAGGATAAACTACATAGGGAGAAGAGAGCTCTATCAACAATATACATCATCTTTTCATTTATTTCTCAATGCCTTGAGAAAGGCATACAAGGGATTACATAGATAAAAAAATTACATCATCTTCTTCACCAACACCATCTTCTTCTCCAAGGAGAAGAACCCATCCTTGTCCAGGATGCAGTGCCACCCCGCACCTCCTATCATGCTCCAACCACACTGCTGCATCGTGCAGCCTCTCCCCTTCTGCCCATACGCCACCCATGCGACCACCATCTCAAGTTCATGCGCCATTGTACATGGCCTCCTCCCTCCAACTATGTTGTCATGTGCAGCCCCTCCTCTTCAACCGCCCAACATGCCTCCCTTCTTCAATGACTATGTGCAGCCCCTCCTCTTCAGCCCCTCCTTCAATGACTATGTGCTTCCACCGCACGTGCATGCTCTAGGTTGCATGTTGCCCACGCAGTTGTCTCCACTAATAGCACATCGCCCACGTGACCACCTCCTCTAGTTGTATGCCACCCACATGGTCGTTGTTGAGCACTTAGATTCATGTTTTATTTAAATGAATTATTCACAAATGAAATTGTGTTTATTACAACTCAAAGAAGCATCAAACAAAATTTATTCAATTCTCAAGCAAAAATAAATAGAGAAAATGTAGCAAGATAACCTTGCTATTCAATTTACTTGTATAGATAACATGGCACTTGGTTTGTATTTTTGGAATTTTGGTTTTTTTGTGGAATTTTAATACTTTTATTTTTATTTAGTTTTCTTATTTTTATTTTTTTTAAAAATTACTTTTTGAAAAGAATTTTTACTTATAAAAAAGGAATATTTAAAGAAAAATAAGACACACACTCAGGTAAATTTTTTTTGTATTTTTCAAATATCTAAAAAATAGTCAACAAGATAAACTAAAATTATTCTTGGGTTTTTTAATATTTTTTATTTTTTTGTGATTTTTCTAGTTTTTTCCTAATAGTTTTAAATACTTTAATTAAATCAAAATAGAAAAGAAAATGAACAGAAAAAACTAAATGTTTTTGGATTTTTAAAAAATCAAATAAGGTCAAAATAGATAAAAAATAAAGATTGTAAAAGGGATTTTTTATATTTTCCAGAAGCTTTTTTATATTTTTTGGAATTATCTATGATTTTTTTGTATTTAATGTTTTTAAGAGTTTGAAAATTTTATGGTTTTTATTAGGAATATAAATGCCAAAATTGTGCAGAAATTAAAATAAATCAAAGTGAAATAAATAATTTTTTTTGATTTTTTGGAAAAAGATTTATATTTTTTTATTGATTTTTTGATGTATATGGGGAATTTTTATGAGGTTTTTTATTTTACAAAAATAAAAAACAATCAAAATGTGAAATTTTTCTTGCAACAGGAACCTATCAAAATTTTATGGAATTTCTAAAAGGGTTTTTAATATTTTTTATTTAATTTTAAATATGTAAAACAAATGTAGACTCAGAGGGGTATGGATGCAAATATTTAATGTTGGTGGACTAAAGAATAACATCGATAAATAATGCAAGGTGAATATTGCAGAATTCCCAAGAAAGTGCATGCAAAGCCACGTACGCCTTGTTGGACAGGACTACAATGTAAAAAAGTATTTACAAGGTCCAAATAATAACTCACTCACAATTGTAGACCAATTATTGCAATATCCTAGAAGGCACGTGCAATGCCCACTTGATGTTCAAACATGATACAAGTGCACAGAAAATAAAGTGCAGGATATAAAATGCAATTGTTCAATTTACAACAAGTAAAGATGTGTCCACACGAGGATTTATTTGAAATAGAAGCAGGGCAAGGCACAAATGTATCCTTCAAATATGTCGCGATGGGAACGACTAGATGATGATGACACTTAAATCTGACAGTAGAGATGAAGCGTACGTGGATGGATAGGATCTAATATGAGGACTCTAATCCACGGTTGATTTTTGGGGCTCAATCGATGGCCAAGATTAAGTCTTGGCGCCTTGTTCTTGATCAAAGGATTACAAGATGATTTGGAAGAATTGGGAGCACCTAGGATTTTCCAAGCTTGATCTGGATGGATCTCCTTTGTCTTAGCTCTACTCTACGTGAAATCGATCTTGGATCGAAGCTTCTCTGATTCTGAATCTGGTGTGCACCTTAAATCGTCATGAAATCACCAAATAATCAATCTGTAAGGTGATGAACTTTGCTGCTCTAGGAACTTACTCCCCATCCTTATTTTAGCTCTCTACACTATCATAGGAGCTCCTGGGACCTACAACTGAAAGCTTATGCTCAGAGGGTCTCTCTGGATACATTTATTAATGAAGAAAGACAAAAAATAATGAATGGGAAGAAGCTCCCGTGGAGGTGATCGGAGTTGGAGTTGATCTCCAGATGTGTGATGATCTGAAGGTGGGAAGAGAGTGGGAGAGATGTAAAACGTCGGTGCGAAGGTGTAGGTGTGGTCACGATTGAGTGGAAATGAACATAACTCCTTAGATCGTGCAAATAAGAGTTTGAGAATGATGATCTCATCTAGGTGATTTAAATGAAAGCCAAGTGAAAAAGAAATGCTAAATCAAAGATAAACTACATAGGTTACCTACAGAGAAGGAAAAGGGATGAAATTGCATCGATCTGCGATGGGTTACAGAGTGGAGGAACGTGTGGCAGAGGGCTACGACAAAGTTGCTGGATCACGAACCTAGGGAACCAAATTTAACTATAGATCAGGGATCAACTCCTCTGTCACAAGAGCACAAATCCTGCCACTCTATTGCATGTGGCTTTGGGCTAAAGTTGGATTAAACTCGACGTGGAGGAAGAGGATCTGTATTTATAGAACAAACTCTAATGAGTTTTGAAATTCAAAATGGGCGATGATCAAGGTGAGGATGACAGATCTGAAAGGTTGGCAGGGGAGATGAATGCCTGGGCTAAAAATTCGGAGAAGGAATTGGGGGGTGTTAGTGAATAAGCCGCATGAGAAATTTGGAGAAGAGTGGGATGAACATGAGGCCAACGAGAGTTAAGCAGGAACCATCTAGTGGACTCGGGTCAACAAACTTGGGTCGACCAATAACAAAGCATGCGTGAAACAGACAAAATAGAATAAATGACAAAAAAATCAATAAAAATAACAAATAAGTCAACTAAAAATCTAAAAATAAATAATGTAAAAAAATGTTAGGAACAAATTAAAGTTAATTTTAGTGATTTGTAATTAATTAAATAATGTATATACAAGGATTAAAATAAGTATAAAGGATTATTTATTGGCATGTATACCTATACATACAAGATTTTGATTTTTAATTAATTATTTATGTAAATACATAATTTTAATATTTTATTTATTTCTATTATTTTATAGGGGTTTTAATGAAAATTTTATTTTACTTTTGGGAATTTATTTATTAGGTTAATTAAATAGGTATCAATATATTATATACATGGTGATAAACAAACAATATATACATGATTTTATTTTGTTGATTTTTGATTTTGTGATTTTTATTTGTATTATATAAGTTAAATACAACATTCACAATTAATTAAAAATACATTATTCACAACGTTGCACAATAAAATAAATTATTAAATAATATCCATAACATATATAAGTATATTATACAATAGGGTCTCAATTGGCCATATTTCACACCTTAACGCCGATTTTTATGAAATCACCTCCATTTTAAAGATAATTTAATTTAGAGTACAATGAAGGTTAGATTGATGAATTTGGAGTCTTGTTGGAATAGATATTGATCTTGAAAGTTGAGCTTTGTGGATTTCTGAGAGTTTTGTTATCTACACAATACATACAAATTTGTGTTGCAATTATTTTTATTATTTACGAAAGATTTTTATTCAAAATTTTGAGAAGAAATAATTGTTATTTTAAAAAGATTTGGTAATGAATTAATTAATGAAAGAATGTGTAATATAGACAATATTGTATAAGTGATGAATATATAAAGTTGACAAATGAATTTTCCGGTAATTAGGCCTTATCTCCCCTTACTTTACTCCTTGTTGATTAGGTCAAGTATTGACCTTCTCTCGGGGTCTAATTCAGCCTGTATTTATTGCATATATACAATCTTTTTTTTTCCTTTATTTATTTATTTTAGGTTAAAATAATGATAAATATATAATATTTACACAAGAATTAGAGTTAGTAAAGGAATAAATTTAGTTATATTTGCAGGTGTTTTATAATGTATTTTAAGCTAAAATAAATGAATAAAGATGATGAAATACATATTCATCATCCCCCTATGATTTACCTTTGCTAGTCCCTTAGCAAACACTTATTTGAAAGAATAGGTGAATAAAAGAAAAATAAAAGAATAAAGGAAAAAACAAGAACTTAGAACAATATTGAGTATCAAACATATATTCATAAAATCAAAGTATGGAACTATGTCAGACCTTTGGATTATTAGTTTGGATGGAACCTTATTGAGAAATGGATTTAAAACCTAACAACCCTTAAGTTCCATGAGACAATCAGGTCAGAACAAATCTACATATGCAAATTCTTATGACTATGAATCTTTACTTGTACAGTGTAAGTGAAATATATACCCTCGCCTCAGAAGTAGCAAAGAAACAACCTTCTTAAATAAGGTAACTCTAGTCCCATGTGTAGCAACTCTTTCCTCGAGGAATGGGGTATTCCCTTCTAAGTTTAAGTACAACCGACTCAAGAAGAGATGGAAAGAAAAGAATGGATGGTATCTAGTATAGCTACCTATCCTTGGAGCTTGATCAGTGTAGCCAAGTCTTCAGGTGCACGCTCCCATGAGATGAGACAATGAATCACATAAGCTTTGTTTATTCAACTATATACACTCCGGTAGTCATTGTATTTTCAATCAGGCATGCCCCCTTTTTTGGAGTTTTTACATTTTTTGACTAATATACAAATGTGCAGCATGTACATAAGGAGTTTTTCTTCTTAAGCCAGTAGACTATCCATCTTTTGAAGCTTTATTGCAACCCACAGCATCCTGTCATTAGACGTCGATGCCACTATACTAGGTTGAGATGCATTACCCTCCCTAGAGGATAACAGATGTTTTTGCTAGTTGTTACACACATATGTGCTACCCCAATACAAAGGATTATACCCCATCACCACCTCATCTATGTAGAGCTACGTGTAGAGTGCTTGTTCAAGTTAAGCCACTGTTTAGAGGAACCATGTGTGTCTTGTGAAATATTCTACTTAGACTTTAATTAAGATGACATATGAATATAGTCTTGTTGACACAAAGAATTAAGTCGCTGGGACCTGAAAAGTCTCAATTCCAATTCCTATACGGTTCCTCTGAAATTTAGTGGATTAAGGTCCAACTAAGCTCCATTCTTCGACTTTATTCCATAGAAGTTCAAGTGTCAATACTACTCTGAAAAACGCACATGCAAATGCAAGAAATATATATAACACTTATCTTTTTTCTTTTTTTTTGATTTTTTTAAAGAAAGAGAAGGAAAAATTTTTTTTTAAAAAGTTTTTAATGGTTTTTCTAAATTTTTATGGATTTTAAGAATTTTTTAAAGAAAGAAAAAGGGTTAGTATACTGAATATATACAAGTATACACAAGGATTATACAAATTTTTGTACAAGAATTTACAAAAGGATTCTATGTACAAGTTTTAAAAATAAGTTCTACAAGAGAACTTTCTACAAAATAAAGAATTTTATTTACAGGAGGGGAAATGGTCAAAGTTTGTATATACACGTCGATTTTACGAATATATATACATCCCATAATTTGTATCCCACATGATAAAATAATTTTACAAATATTTTAAAAACCATTTCAAAAGTTTTTACAAAAGACTTTTCAACCATTTTTCAAAACTTCTTGCAAATGTTTTCTTTTCAAAAAGTTTTTACAAAAATTAAACTATTTTACATACATTTTTACAAACATTTTGCTTTCAAACATTTTATAAACATTTTTACAGTATACCTAATTTTTATACGGAAAACAATTTTACAAATATTTTATAAACAATACATTTTTACATCAATTTTGCAAACATTTTTACAAAATAGTTTTACACACATTTTTCAAAATATTTTTGCAACTCATTATCAAATAGTTTTACAAACATTTTTTTAATGGCTATAATAGCTATATTAAAAAGTACGAGTTATGGCTAAAGTATATATACAATATATACGAAAACCCCCTATATTTAGCTCAAACTATGTCCTCATAGTAACCAAAGAGCTAAAAAGGAAGACATAACTCGTGTTAAGTATATAACATTGAAAGGAAACCTATAAATAATGACTCAAAGAATAGATGGAAACAATAGAAATCGATGATTCCCCCTATACTAATGATCAAATAATCCTAAGTATATAAGTTTGTACCAATGGGGAAAACTGAGAAAGAGAATGAACAAACTCAATGACTCGACTCGTCCTCCCCTATACTTAGGGTAAAAGATCCCTAAGTGTAGAAAAAGAATATCAACAAGTTAAAGGACAAATGAGAGATCAGAAGAAATAAAAGAAAATAAAAACATGAAAAAGATGGAATGAACACCACTCCCCCGATACTTAGGGTAAAGGATCACCAAGTATAAGCAACAACAAGTGTGAAGAAATGGGACGAATATGAACAACTCGAATCATTCACCCCCCAATACTTAGGATAAAGATAATCTTAGTATAGCATATACACACAGAAAAGAGGTCAATGATAAAAACGTACAAAGAAGGAATAAAATGAAAAAATATATATAAGAGAAAATCAACTCATGCATTAAACGCAGAAGGTGTCAAGAATTCATCGTCTGATACCATAAATATTGAATCAACCATGTACGGTAAAGTATCATGACCAAGATTTGGCTTCAACAACTGTCCGTTCACAACAAATGGATGTATGTAAGATGAAAACCCAGATATGACAATATTACCATTACCATGCACATTTCTCACAATGAACGGTCCTAACCATTTGCTTTTCAATTTTCCTAGAAACATCTTTAATTTGGCATCAAACAACCAAACTTTCTGATCAGGGGAGAAAGTCTTCCTTCTAATGTGTCCATCAGCCAAGCCATTAGTCTATGGGTGGTAAAGAGACGTTACTCTATGTTTAATGGTGTACTCCTTCACAAGCTTCTTTACTTCTCTATTAATGAAATGGATTCCCCATCTAAAATTAGTATCTTGGGAATCTCTAATCGTGCAATAATATGGTCCTTGAGAAAGGCACACACCATACGACTATCAACGGCTTAGGTGGGGATAGCCTCCACCCAACGACTAACATAATCCATAGCAAGCAGGATGTATTGATATCCCTGACTAATAGGAAATGCGCCAATGAAGTACATGCCTCAAGAATAAAAAACATCTAAAATATGTATATATCTCAGGGGTATGGTATCTTTGGAACCAACGGTTCCTCCCATCTTTTGACAGTCAGTACAACCTTGAATATATTCTGTAGCATTCTTAAATAAAGTTGCCCACCATAGGCCGCTCTGTAAAATCTTCGATGCCATGTGCTTCCCCGAATGATGCCCACCAGACTCTAGTTTATGATAGTGCTCAAGTACACTGATCTATTCCACCTAAGGAATGCATCTTCTCCAGATAGAATACTACCTTCACAAAATAGGTATGGATCCTCCCATTCGTAAAAATGTATCTCTGACAGGAATTTGTCTACCTTATGCTTCAGCCAATCTTGTGGAACTTTCTTGGAGACAAGATAGATCACAATATCATCATACCATGGGAGTGAGTCCACAGAAAAAATGGTCTCATCTGGAAAGGTCTCTGAAATAGGGATTATACTCTACTCAAAAATCTATGCATATGTAATGCAGGAAAGGTGACATGCCAAAATATTTTTTGCTCCAAGTTTATCTCTCTCTAAATCAAGTTCCTGAAGAAGAAGGATCCAACTGATAAGGCATGGTTTGGAATCATTTGTTGCATGTAAGTACCGTATGGTAGTAAGATCTGTGTATACAATAAGATGTAAACGAAGGAGGTAGGATCTGAAGTTCTCTAATCTAACACAACTGCTAACATCTCCTTCTATGTGACTATGTAATTATGATGTGTCTCATCTAGAGTCTTGCTAACATAGTATATAGAAAATGGTAACCCATTCCTTATCTGCCATAAAATAGCTCCAATTGCAAAATTTCATGTGTTCATCATGATCTCAAAAGGAAGAGACCAATCAGGTGATTGTAGGACAAGAGCATTAGTAACCATGTTTTTCATCTGATTGAATGCAAGGAGGACTTTTTCATAAACACCAAACTCACTCTCCTTGCATAGAAGCTTAGTCAAAAGTCTAGCAATCTTTATAAAATCCTTAGTGAATCCCTTATAAAATCCAATGAGTCCCAGAAATGACCTGAGCTATTTCAAATTTTGTGGCGGCTCTAGCTCGGATATCACATCGATATTAGCCGGGTCAACCTCCATACCATGTTTGGATATGACGTAGCCCAATACAATCCCATTAGTCACCATAACAGACTCTTCTCCCTTGAGAGCATTAGGTTTACCACGCATCAACGTTGAAGGACTCGGTCTAAATGAGCAAGATATGTGTGAAAAGTATCCTCGTAGATCGAGCAATCATCCATGAAGACCTATAGAAAACTACCCACCATGTCAGAAAAAATGGCCAACATATACCTTTGAAATGTAGCAGGGGCGTTACACAATCCAAAGGGCATAAGTCTAATGGTGTAGGTGCCAAACGAACAAGCGAAAATAGTTTTATCCCGATCCTCAAGAGTAATAGAAACCTCTAAGTAGATATGGTGCAATCACAAAGTTGGACTAATCCCACAGAGATCCTAAATATTCCATCCAATGGCCTTGCGGTTTCTCCAAAGAACCTCTAACATGTGTGAGTCTTGTTCATGGGCCAACTACGAGCTGAGAAATGATCAAAAATATTTGGGGATACATGCAAGGAAGGTTAATAAACTACAAAATCACACTTTTTATTTAATCAAATTAACGATTGAAAATGTTCGTTGCAGTCGAGCAATTTCGGATTGATCAAAAACCACTATTTTAATTATTAGTCCAATTAAAATGAGCGGCTAATTAAATTTTTTTACTTGGGATGTCCAAGGTCGAACTTAGGGAGGAAACTATCTCCTTAGGTTGGTTTTTGGTCGATCTCGATGATAGGTTTTCAAAGAGGATTTTTTTATATTTTTAAATGCAATAAATTAGATAAATGCAATTTTAGCAAAGTTTAGGCGCTAAATTGCAAATTTAGATTAAATGAATTCCAAAAAATCCTCAAAATTAGCCAGAATGTTAAATATGATGAAATTAAACTAATGTATTTTTTTGGAGTTTTTGGATGCAACATGAATATTTAGTGATTAAATGAATGTTGACAATGAGATTGTCAATAATTAATTATAATAAATATAAATCTACTTATTTTCAAGAATTAAAATTATCTAAGATATATCACTAGGTAATATATCTCAGAAAAATCCTAGACCCTAAAAATGTTAGATTTAATACTTATTAAAAATTAATTAGTGAAATATACAAAATGATTTTTGTAGAGAAAAATATGCATGTAAATGTATTTAGTTTTGGGCACAATGTAACGAGCAATTAATTCTATGATTCTTGTTTTTTTGGCATTTTTTGAGAAATGTTTAATTAACTATGAATATTTATGCATAGGTTGGAAAAAATATGCAAATTCTCACAAGAATAATATTAATTAATTAATCATAGAGAATACAAATATGACAAGCATGCCACAATGTAGAGAATTAATTGTAGAACAAGGTGCAATTTTTTAAATATTAAAATGATGTCAAAATGAGGTTCAAAATAAAAGGAGAACACAAGGTTCAGAATGCAAATACATAAATAAAATTGATAAACAAATATGTTGACAGGAATTAATTGGAATTACCTATACCTTGGGGGTATTTATGTAATTTTCACAATGTCACGTGATGTATACGTGCCTCACGTGCCTCTTGAGTAGCGGGGGTATGTGTGTGAACCTTTGAATATGTGGGGGATCATGTGCAATTTTCCCCAAGGGGTGCATCAGGAATTATGGTGAACTCCAAGGGCCATTGCGCATGTTCCATCCACACATGTGCTACTCACATGGGGAGGGTCCCAGGTTTTGAACCCGGTGGTTCGTGGCGGAGAGGAGGTGTGGCAAGGCTCCTCGTGTGGTGGCGATGGACCAAACGAGGGAGGAGGTGATGGTGATCCTATTGATAAGGTCGACTCCTGGCTCTATTCAGAATGCATCGATGATGCTCGAGGTAGGATGAGATTACTGGAGGTGTGGGCGGGGTTGGGAGATCCTTGATGTGGGATGTGGTAGCGTAGAGGGAGTACAATGCTGAAGGATAAGCGGGAGATCGCAGAAAGGGAAATGGTTGAACGGTGATGGAGAACTGATAGAGAGAAATCGGAGAAGATGAAATGGAGATGAAGGTGGAGAAGGGCGGAATACCAGGAGGTACAAGGTTGATGATGGCAGTGGATCAACAAAAGCGAAGCAGACGGAGCATAGAGCAGTAGCGGTAGAGAAATTTGATGAAGGGGTGCTGGCAAAGCGGAGGCGAAGTGCACGAGGTGGAAGGCCTAGGTGGTGAAGCTAGAGGAACGCATGTGAAGAAGAAGAACGTGACGAAACAGAGGAAAAAGGGGGGAACATATGAATGGAAAAGGACAAATAAGAAGGAGTTCGCCTAGAATGGAATTGGATGATGGCCCTCTTCCTGGTCGTCACTTCAACAAGGTAGTGGACGCATGCTAGAGTGGATCTCGCCTTGGATGAGCATCTTCGTCGGTAAAGCTTGGTGCTGTCACCACCTAATGCCCTCAGCTCTCTCTCTCTCTCTATTAGAAGATGGAGTATGAATATGGTGTTTTGGATTGGGTTGCTTTTAAAGGAGGAGGTAGAGGAGATAAGGGTGGTTGGCAAAGGGGTCATGCGCGGTGGTTCCAGAGTAGTGGCTGCACCGAGATAAGGGGAGAGGCACAGAGGTTGCGAAACGATTGGGGAAGGAAGACCGATGGCACATGCTGGGCACATGCGTAGGGGGCATGTATGCAGCACGTGCATGTGTTTCATTTTTTAAAAAATGAAATGAAAAGAGGGTAAAAATGAGTGACACGTGGTGACTCCAAAAAATTAGAAAATAAAACAAGAAGATAAATAGGAAAAAAAATAGCGAACGACCTCATAGCGAAAAGTTTTCTTCGTGAAAATCGCCCGTCTCGATGAGATCTACAACTTTCGCGATCAAGAACAAAAGAGGTCGTCAGTGCAAAATGAATTTTTTGGGGTACTCTATGTACATAGAATACCTATGTTTTAGGGTTTTGTAATTTTTTTGTCATTCATAATTAAGAGAAAATTCGAGAAAAAGTATGATAAAATCAAAGATAAATATTTACACAATAGTCAATTTTTTTGGATTTTTAATAAATAAGAAATAATAGAATAAAAAGGTGGGAAAAGAATATAAATTTGTAAAGACCTACAAGGGACACTCAGACTCGGTTAGTTTCTTTGACTTCAGTCTTAATTAGGATTTCAATTTTTGTGGATTTTAATAAAACTTTCATCAAAGAATATAAATGAAAAAGAAATAAAAGAAAAAGAGTTGATTATATACATAAAATAATAGATCAAAATTAGGCAAAATGCAAAATGCGCAAAAGAGGCCCAAAACCCAACTTCCACATGAGCTCCGATTTTTATTAAATTAGTCTTGTTCGGAAGGTATTTGAATATATATTACTTTAAAAGTGAGCAGACTTAAATTGGACATATGAGGAAGATATGCAGGTTTTAGTCTCTATTATGGAATTTGGGTTTTGTCTCACGAGCCGATTATTTGAGTGAGTAATTTGTTGTATTTTTCCTTTAATCTAGTTAGTAATATGTATACAATGGATGTGGTTTGAGGTCAATTGGAGTTTGCATGAATTAGTTAAAATGCATGAAGTTAGGAGAAAATGTGAAGATTATTATAAGTGAAATTATGAATGCTAAAATGTAAATATTAATTTTAAATGCATGAATGGTAAAAATACCGAATAAATGATTGTAGCAAATTACTCAAGAACAAAGATTTATTTCCCTCTTTTAGTATGATGAATCACAGATTTATCAAAGGCATACTTCAACGTTGATGGTAAAGCCTTGAGCTCAAGTGGGGTCCGAATCAGCTCTGTGACAACCTCTTTAACCGCACTGGTAGAAGGCATATGATCTGTACTCTGTGAACTGTCCATCATAGCCATTGTCGGCTCAACAAATAGAATCTCAGAAAATCTTCAACAAATGATCTCTGCTCAGAAAGGAATGTCTCATCATGATTCAGAAATTTCTGTAATTTCATCAGCAAAGGGCTTAGATATCCTTGTAATAATTTTAAAAAGTTGTCTATCACTAGTGCATATCTCAGAAAATTCAGCATGTGGCTCATATATCTCAGCAGGAGGTATATCAGCAATAATCTCATAATGGTGTGTCAATGAAATATCAGAATGTACCTCCAATCTCTCAGATTGATCCTCAGAAATTATCTCAAACTACCCACCAGCAAACAACTCAGTAGGATCAGCAAGGGAACTCATGTCGGTTGTGCTTTCCATAAGGTCCTTCTGGGAAAGGAACTTCTAGGTATCAATGAAATCAGTAAATAAATATGTCTCTCTAAACTAGGAAAGAAAATAAAAGTTCTCAGAATATGGTGTAGCTCTCTCTCTCTCTCATTAGGTGTTGCAGGTAACGGTGATGGCATAGGATCGAGAATCGTCTCAATTTTCACCTTGCCACTACGAGAGTGAAAGATGATCTCTCTAATACCGTAATCAAATACTGCTTCGGTCGTTCGGAGGAACAATCGAATATGATTGTGGTATGGAGTAACTGTGCAAGTGTGTCCATATGCATGACAACAAAATCAACAGAGAAACTCATTCCTTACACCATTACAATAACATCCTCTAATATGCCTCTCGGTCCCTTGATCGATTTATCAGCAAACTAAAGAATCATCCTGGTTGATCTAAGAGGTCCTAACCCAAAATCAGTGAGTAGAGAGGATGGCATGCGATTAGTAGAGGAACTGCTATCGAGAAGAGTGCAATCAAACTCTTGATCAAATATGTTGCAACGGATGTGAGGTGCTTTCTTATCTTTCTTTTTGGGCGGAAGGTTATTGATGGCATGAACTGTGGCCATGATCAAGATATATTTTTCTATCTTCTTTCGCCAGTTCTGCTTTGTTGAGTAAATTCTTAGGATTGTTTTTAATTTTTAATTTTATTGTTTTTATTTAATGCAGAAAGAAATGGCACAAAATCAGAAGAAACATTCAAATGCTCATTTTGATTATTCAAAATAGAATTCTCATGTACAATTGGACAACCAGAATAACTCTGTACAGTATTATCCAAAATAGAGATGGAGGAAATAAAATAAAAAACGGGACAAGTTGTTACTGTTGCTGGTATAGAAGGAGATTCTACGACAAGTGTGTGCTCCTTCTCTGATGATTATGGACTGCATCTGATTATAGAAGGTGATGGTGAAGAAGAAGATGGTGAAACTCCATGCTCGAGTGCTACTACACTGGGTCTTTGCACTGATGGTGAAGAAGATGATGTGGAAGGTGAAGCTCTCTCACTGGCTTTATCTCCCAATCCCAATTGTTGTAATGGCGATTGCAATCTCCTACCATTCCTGAGTTGAATGGAGCCAAATAAACATGTAAAATTAAGGGCCATACCTTTCTCAGGTGTGGATGGATCATGGGATACCAGCTCCTTGCGCCTGAAGTTGTTGGAATAGGCTTCGACCTGTGCTGGGATCAATATCTTTGTGGTGATCAGGCCGTCAATCCTCTGAGTCAGATCATTCATGTTCTTCGTCAATAGTGTTAACTGATCGAGTACGGAATTCACCAAAGGTGCCACGAGGTGCCCAATGACAGGATGTCGATGAGACTGGTAGTGAGGAGGCTGTTGGTATCCATATTTTGGCTGGTAATGAGAAAGAGGAGGATGTCAATATTGTCCATACAATGCAAACTACTATTGGTTGTAAGATTGTGGAAAATATGCAGGTTGAATCTGTTGTTGGTCATGTCTCCAGTTCTGGAAGTGAGGTGGAGACTAAAAGTGATGATGGAACTACTACTGTTGGTATTGTTGTTGTCTACCTCCCTGAGATTGGTGGGAAGGTCTCTGACCCTACTATGAACACAAATGACCTTGCCCTGACGGACAGGGTTGGTTGCACTCTCGCTCGAACCAGGTATTGTTCGCCTCCTAAATGGGAGGTGAAGGTGGAGGTTGTTACTCTGGGATGTATGGAACTTCCTGCTGGTATGGTACAATCTGTTGTGAATGTTGTTGGACTTGGTCTGGGTTCTGCACATAGCGAACGTAATGAATAGTGGACGATCCTCCGGTACTCTGTTGAGTGGAAGTGGAAGAAGTCTGCTCCTTAATATCAATGGTTGGTCTCGCACTCTGGCATACGCTAATCATACTCACAAGAAGCTCCAGATGCTTTGTTATCTCATCTAGCTTATCCAGGTTCTTTGTCCTCTATTCGATCACTTGGAGCTTCTCAAGCTCTTTTGATCGCTTCTTGATTATGTCCACTTTGTATAGGTGATTTCTTATTATGGGCAGATTCGCTCCACCCCATCCACATCATGTGATGCTGTCATGTTGACAGTCGTGTGGGGTACTGAAAGAGAAGTGATGGGATGCTTTTGGAATGCATGTGAAGAAGAAAGAGATGCAGATCTCTCTGCTATTTCCTAAAAAATCTGATATAGGATATCCTCGTCGTTATTGAAATGACTCCCCCAACAAGCGTATCTATCAACTTTTGGTTCTCACAGCTCAAACCTCTAAAGAAATTTTGTGCAAGGCTTGTCTTTGGAATATCATGATGGGGCACTTCTCCATTAAATCTTTGAATCTTTCCCATGCCTTGTGAATTGGCTATGGGACATTTGGGAGAAGTTGGAAATTAGCTATCGCATTTGGTTGAGGCATCCAAGTGGGTAGTATTTGCTTAGAAAAGCGGACCTCAACTTTTCCTAAATGATTGACCCAATATAGGGCCTTGTCCATCAAGTTATAAGGAAACATTGTCATCTTCGCTACCTCTAATGAGATGGTAGGGTAATGGATCGTTTTGCATATGCAATCAGATTGTTGGAGTGTACTTAAGGTTCCTCATTGATATTTCCATGGAATATGGGGAGTAAAGGTAAGATAGTGGACTTAAGCTCGAAATGTCCACGAATCATAGGAATTTGAATCCATATATTTGTATGTCCTGCTCCTAGATTATACATCTCTAAGTGAGAGCTTAGCCACTGGCTCTATAGGCTCATCTCCCCCATTCCCACCTCCTCCATGGTTTCTATCCTCCTCTCTTCTATCTTGCCTCAGCTCGAGAATCATATATCTCAATCCAGCTTGAAAGTCAGCTTATTCTGTCAACTAAGCCTAAATGGTACGAATGGAGGCTAACATGGTATTTTTGATTTCGCTCTGCTCAGCCATGGAACCCTTGCCCTTAGGTGGCATCAAGTGCATTTTCTTGATTTTTGCAAGTGTAAACTGCACTAGATTAGTCTTCAAAAATGATGGAGTCCCAAATGACAGTTTAATATTAGAGTCAATCTTGAATAGGGATTTATTGATGAGGTAAAAGGTGAAGTGGAGAAAGAGGAATACTCGGGAAGTGAGTCTTCCCAAGTAAAAGACAACCGGTTTGGAGTATGAAATGAGTTCACAGAGTCCAAGCAAGAAATGCTCAAATCTGACATCTTCTATATGAAGAGGCAAGATGCGAGAGCATAAAGGTCAAACAAGAAGAGAATGAGAAGAAGGTGCGAAGAGAGCGGAAGGATCTCTAGCACTAGCAATCAAATACAATACAAACCCACAATTCACCAACTGAACACAAGTGGAAACCATAAGATTTTTGGTCTGTTATCTTTTCAATTTTAACTGGTGATAAATTCAATCTTAGAAAGAGATAACGGATCGTTAGGTGCCAGAAACTGCCCTGAAGACTAGCCCAAATTCTCACGGCTAGTTGCATCCACTTCATGCCAATATGGGTGCAAGTACGGACCATAAATCGGTTACCTATGTTACTTGAGGGCGGTGCCAATCGCGTTGTCTTTTAACCACCCACTCTGCTAAGGGAGACCATAGTTCCCTCACTGAGAAGTAGCTAGTCATTTTTATAGAATCAGTAGTTTGAATGAGATTTCGAAGCTTGACTCTATCCTAGTGTGTCTCTTACTCACTTTATTCTACAAACAATGAGGGATTTACTCTCCCTAAAATACTGATTTTGTCCTTACGTTTAGTTTTACGGTCGAGTTTTCTTTAGCAGTCCAGGTTTTATACAATTATCACTTTTTTTGATATTTTTCAATAATATCGACTACCGAATTTCCAATTTCCTTTTAGATTATATGAGTGAAAACAAGGAAGGAAGTCAGAAAAGTCAATGCATGGTCAAATTCAATGATGCACGTAGGAGATAAGAGATCTGTACCTTGTCGTCAACACTCTACATGTAGGGATATCCACACAAAATTTAAAATAAACTAGCCTATATGATGCATGAGAACCGTCCTAGCAGTAACTTCTATTAGCGAGCAAGAACCAATTAACTTGACTAGGTCCAAATTACATTCTACTCTATATGTGCAAAAATTATTGCTTAGGGCTTTGGACTTAATCGATTACTAGGATCAAGCAAGTTAATAAAACCTACTCCTAAGGGCTCAAGAATATAAAACTGCGTGAACCAAATATAAATAAGGCAGTGAAAAATAAATCCGGTGAGGTCCCCAAAGTGCATCAGCACTTGGTGAAACAAACCCCGCACAACGTATATAGTGTCCTTTTACAAGAATTTTGGATGTATAAATGCTAAAATAAATCAGCAAATGTCTATGAAAAATACTCCAAATGTTCGGTCTCCTCCAAATCTTCTTCTCCTCCTCCTACACTCTCCTACAACTTGATGAAGAAACTAGTCATCTATGCTTCACTCGGGTGCACCGACATTTCTAAGAAAGCTTCTCTCGCTTGTCGGTCCCTCAGAAGAAAGAGGAAACAAAGAGAATGTAAGAGACACGGTTATGAAAATACAAGCAAAATTAATAATGTGAAGATAAAAACATGAGATATAAACAAGCAACAAGGAGGTGGATATGAGCAAAATGAGAAGAGCAAGTGAATATGGATCTCAAATGAACTCCTAAGTCATGTCTTAAGAAGCTTTTAGTGTCCAATAAATAAGATCCTCTAAGCGTAGTATAAACTCCATCATGGCATGTGGTATTTAATTTGAGTGCTCACTACTCAAACAAGATGCAGACCCACAATATTTATACACAAAAAATATAGATAAATAAATCAAAAAAATATTGATAAAAATGTATGCAAAGAATGTGTGACAATGAGTATAACATGAAATAAATGTCGGAAAATATAAAATAAAAACAAGTATAAACAACCAAGAATATCAACTCAAAGAAACTTAACTACCCTCGTCTTACCTCCCCTACAACAATGACATTTTGTTAAGCACTTAGATTCAGGTTTTTATTTAAATGAATTATTCACAAATGAAATTGTGGTCGTCACAACACAAAGAAGCGTTAAACAAAAATTTATTCATTTCTCAAGAAAAAAATAAATAGAGAAAATGTAGCAAGAGAATTATGTTATTTAATTTATTTGTATAGCTAACATGATCAAACTTAGGGAGGCTACCAAAAATCTGGAGGGTTATTCGATTAACTAAAAACCAATGAAAAAAATCAAGGAATCTCTATGCACAATATGCTTGGTTTTATATTATTTTTAATTTTGTATTTTTATGGAATTTTAATTTTTATATTCTTTATTAGTTTTATTTTTTTATGTTTTGTTTTTTATTTTGCAAAGTATTTTCTTTAATAATAAAAATAATGTAATATCTAAAGAAAAATGTGAAATACACTCAACCAATCTTTTTGTATTTTTGAAATATATCAAAAATAGTTAGAAAAGTAAACCAAAATTATTTTTGGAGGATGTCAGCGCGGCCCCAGGTTGGTATATGGTGGCCGATGGAGGAGCGACAGGCACTGCATGTGGGTGGAACAGTGGCTCCTACAACCTTTTCTTCTTTTTTTAATTTTTTTCTTTTTCTATTTTATATAAACATAGAAACTGTAATTTTTTTCTAATTTTTTATTTATTTGTTTTTTAAATATTTTTTTGAAAGACAACAACTGTAATTTTTTTAATTAAGTTTTTAATTCTAGCAAATAAAATATAGAAAAAAATTATATCCGACTCGAGCATGACGGCTCGATCTAAAATCAAATACAAAAAATGTAAATGGTTTTGATCCAACGAAATGGGAGATTGGAACCATGTCTTCGGCCACCGTGTGTGACCGGAGTTGAAAGATTGTGTGAGGTAGAAAGTGAAGCGATGAGATAGAAAAAATGAGATGGAATCGAAATCGAGGGTGGATCAAATCATGAAGGTTGATTAAAAATGATTAACTAAGATCTAGAATAAAAAAATTACAACAAATATAAAAATGCAAAAATTAAACTACGATTAATCTAGATTAAAAACGAAAAAATTGGATCTCACTTTGGGAGCAAATAATGTCGTAATGGCCTCAACGAAGGCCAACTCGCTGTCACCGGATGGCTCAGAGTCTAATCACCTTTCTACAACAAGAAGCTCTTGGAGATTAAGCTCCTCTCACCAAAGATTGATCAAAGTGAAATGATGGAGGAGGAGCCAATTAAATAGAAAGGATAATTGAATTTCAATTTGCATTTAAAAAGTTGAAAAGAGAGGATAAGAAGGGAGGAGGTTAATGGAGGAGAAAATTACGTCATCTACATAAATAAATAATTAAGTAATTAATTTTGTCACTTTATTTAATTAAATATTACATGTTAATTATTTAACTTTTTTGGTGGTTATTTAAGAAAATCAACTATATAGATATACTATATACATATAGTACATTTATACATAGTTAAATAAGGGAATTAGTTTTTTATGCTTAGATTTTTTATTTTTTTAAATAAATATTAAAAATATTTATAATTATTTACAAATATGAATAAATATATTTTACGAAAATATCCCCAGAAAACCAACTTTCAAACCATAACTTAAAAAATTATGAAACCACTACCATTCTAAAGATAATTTGGTTTAGAATACGATGGAAGTGAAATTGATTTGAATTCATATGGAGCCGGAATTGGTCGTTCAATTATTTCTTTATGGCTTTTTGCGGATGTGGTTACTTTTATTCTACAATGATTTTATTTTGTTATTATTTTTAATTCCTAGAAAGCATTTTTTACATCATTTGTTTTGAAAATTATTTAATTTGAGGTCAATTTATGTACAAATAAAATAGTGTTAATTTTATATAAATATACACAAAATAAATTCAAAAGTATTTACAGATTTTTTTGAATTTTTTGATTAAAGTCCCTAACCCCCCGTACTTTATTCCCGGTTTATAAGGTCAAGTCTGGACCTTCTCTCGAGGTTCGGGTCAGCCTGTATCTATTACATATATATATAGTCTCCTTTTTATTTATTATAATTATTTTTACTTTATTTCTTTATTTATTTATTTTAGGTTAAAATAATAATATATGTACAATATTTAGACATAAATGTAAGTTAGTAAGAATATGGATTTATTAATATATGGAGGTGTTTTATAAGGGATTTGAAGAAAAAATAAATGAATAAAGATGATGAAATGCATATTGATCGGTGATTTTACCAAATTTTTAAAGACCTTTAAATAAATCAAAAATAGAAAATAAAATGAATAGAAAAAAACTTAATGTGTTTGGATTTTTAAAATATCAAATAAGGTCGAAAATGAATGAAAAATATAAAAAATGAAAGGGATTTTTTATATTTTGGAAAGCCTTTTTACATTTTTTTAATTTTCTATAAACTTTTATGAGTTTTTAATGTTTTAAGAGTTTTATGATTTTTATGGTTTATTTATGAATATAAATGCCAAAATTGTATAGAAATTAAAATAAATCTAATGAATCTAACATGAAGTTTTTATAATTTTAGAAAAGTTTTTTTTATTTTCGGATGCAAATAGGAATTTTATGAGGCTTTTGAATTCTAAAATTAATAAAAGCAATCAAAATGCAAAATTCAAACTATGCATGCAAGATGGATGTAACAGGAAACTATCTAAATTTTTGTGGAATTTTTTAAAGGGTTTGATATTATTGTTTAATTTTAAGTATGAAAAACAAATGTAGACTCACAAGGGTATGGATGTAAATATTTAATGTTAGCAGACTAAAAAATGATAGATATACATAGTGTCGGTAGACTATTGCAAAATTCCCAAGAAAGCAAGTGCAAAGGCATGTGCACCCTGCTGGATAGGACAAGAATGTAAATAAAATATTTGTAAGGTCAATAATATCTCACAAATGTAGACCATTTATTCTAAATGACCCAGAAGGCACGTGCGATGCATGCTTGCTGTTCAAATAAGACGTGCAAATAAAATAAAGTGTAGGACATAAAATGCAAATTTTCATTTTATTACAAGCGAACACATGTCCACATATGGATTTATTTGATAATGAAATAAAAACATGGGTAAAGGTGCAAATGTACCTTTTAAATACGTGGCATAAGGAACGACTATAAGATGATGGCGCTTGGCGCTAACGGTCAAGATGAAGCGTTTGTGGATGTCAAGGATCTGATCTGAGGACTTCAATCCACGGTTGATTTTTAGGGCTCAATCGATGGTCGAGATTAAGTGTGGGCACCTTGTTCTTGATCGAAGGGCTGCATTATGATCTGGAAGAACTAGGAAGCACTTGAGCTCCACCGAGCTTGATCTGGATGGATCTACTTCTACTTATCTCTGCTCCACATGAAATTAGTATCACATTGAAGCTCCTCTGATTCCACATTTGGGCACTTGAACAATGATGAAATCATCAGATAATCAATCTGGAAGGTGATGAACTTTACTGCTCTAAGAACCTACTCCCTATCTTGGTTTCTACTCTCTACACTATCTCAGAAGCTCCTTGGACCTGGAATTGAAAGCTTATGCTCGGAGGGTCGCCCCAGCCACATTTATTAGCGCAAAAGACATAAAATAATGAATGGATGGAAACTCTGACGGAGGTGATCTGAGGGGAAGCTGATCTCCAGATATGTGATGATCTGAAGGTGGGAAGAGGGTATAAGAGATGTAGAAAGCCAGTGTGAAGGTACAGACATGGTCGGGGTTGATTGGAAATGAAAAGATCTTCTCCGATCGTGTTTATGGGAGGTTGAGAATGATGATCTGATCTAGGTGATTTAAATGAAGTCGAAGTGAAAAAGAAATGTTAAATAAAAGATAAACTACCGAGGTTACCCACGGAGAAGGAAGAAGGATGAATTTGCCTCAATCTACGATGGGTTATAGAGTTGCGGAACGTCCAGCGGAGGGTTCCGACAACGCGGTTGGATCGCGAACATAGGGCACCAAATTCACATTCCACATAGGGGATCTACTACTCTGTCACAGGAGCACAAACCATCCCACTCGATCATGGGTAATTTTGGGCTAAAGTCGAATCAAAGTCAAAGTGGAGGAAGAGGATATTTATTTGTAGAATGAACTCCGGTGAGTTTGAACATCAAAATGGGTGATGATCGAGGTAAGGATGGTGAATATGAAGGATTAGTTGTGGAGAGGAATGACTGGGATGAAAATTTAGAGAAGGAATCAGGAGGCATTAGTAAAGAGGCCACGTGGGAAAATTAGGTGAGGAGTGGGTTGAACAAGAGTTTAGAGGCAGTTAGGCGGGTAGCAGCCAGTTGAACTGGGTCAACAAACCCGAGCTAGCCAATCAAAGGGCACGCGAGGAGCGGACAAATTAGACTAAACCATAAAAAATCAAAAAAGATTAAATAAATCAATTGAAAATCTAAAACTAATTTTAAAATAATTAAATAATGTAAACAACAAATGTTAAGAATAAATTAAAGATATTTTTAGTGATATTCAATTTATTAAATAATGTATATACAAGGGTTTAAATAAATATAAAGGGTTATTTATAGGTATGTATGCTTATATATAAGATTTTGATTTAATTAAATATTTATGCAAATATATACATAATTTTAATATTTTATTTATTTACAATATTTTAAGGGTTTAATGAAATTTTTATTTTATTTTTAGTAATTAATTTATTAGTTTAATTAAATAGTTATTATTACAATATATACATGGTGATACATATACAATATATACATGATTTTACTTTTGTTAATTTTTTATTTTGTGATTTTTATTTGTATTTTATATAAGTTAAATACAACATTCACAACTAATTAAAAACACATTTGTCACAACTTTGCACAAGAAAACAAATAATCAAATAATATACATAGTATATATAACTATATTATGCAATAATACCCCAATTAGCCACATTTCACACCTTAACTCCGATGTTTATGAAATTACCTCCATTTTATAGATAATTTAATTTGGAGTACAATGAACATCATATTGATGAATTCGGAGTCTTGTTGGAATAGATATTGATCTTGAAAGTTGAGCTTTATGGCTTTTTGAGAGTGTTGTTATTTACACAATATATACAGATTTGTGTTGTAATTATTTTTATTATTCACAAAAAAATTTTATTAAAAAATTTCAATAAGAAATATTAGCTATTTACAAAGGATTTGTTAATGGACAAATTAATGAAAGAATGTGTAATACGGACAATATTATACATGTGATGAATATACAAAGGTGACAGATGAATTTTCTAGATTTTCTTGTAATTAGGCCTTATCTCCCCTTACTTTATTCCTTGTCGATCAAGTCTCGTCTTTACCTTCTCTCGAGGTCTGATTCAGCATGTATCTATTGCATATATACAATCTTTTTTTCTTTATTATTTACAAAAGAATTTTATTCAAAAATTTTGAGAAGAAATAATTGTTATTTTAAAAATATTTGGTAATGAATAAATTAATGAGATAATGTGTAATATAGGCAATATTGTATAAGTGATGAATATATAAAGATGACAAATGAATTTTCTTGTAATTAGGCCTTATCTCCCCTTACTTTACTCCTTGTTGATTAGGTCAAGTCTTGACCTTCTCTCAGGGTTAGAATCAGCATGTCTCTATTGCATATATATAGTCTTTTATTTTCTTTATTTTTCCTTTATTCCTTTATTTATTTATTTTAGGTTGAAATAGTGATAAATATACAATATTTACGCAAGAAATAGAGTTAGTAAAAGGATAAATTTAGTGATATTTACATATGTTTTATAAGGTATTTTAAGCTAAAATAAATGAATAAAGACGATAAAATATAGATTCATCAATCGTCGCCTCAGGACACGCATTGTGCATGCAGCCATTGTCCACATGTGCCCGCACCTCCACTACCATCACGCGTGGCTCTTCCCCTGTGTGTCCGCGTCCACCATGCACCCGCATGCCCGTGGATCTCTGCTCAGTGCACCACCGCTACTTCCCACCAGCTTCCCTTCTTTGTTTTTATAGATCTTAAACGTGAAAGAAAATAGAAGAGCTTTCTCTATCAATTTTTTCTCTCTCTTGCCTCTTTTTTTTCATGCTTTTGTTGATTAGATCTGAACTACATTTTAAATGTAATTTCTTTATGAAGTAGAATCCTTTCATAACTTTAGTTTCAAGATAGATTTACTATAATTTCTTAGTTGATTTATTTTATTTTATATAATTTGCATATTAGTCCTCTTAGTTTCAAGTTAGTTTTATTTAATTACAAATCAACCCGTAATTTCTAAAGTAGTTGCGATTATGCCACCACAAACTTACTTTCATCATTAAAAATTATCATAAAAATTCGGAAAATTTATGGAAAATTCTTAAAATTATTAGGAAGCATTTCAATACTTTGAAAATAGGTTCCATCAGGATTTAAGGTTCTCTAGTGGAAAATCAAAATTACATTGCATTTCTTCAGATTAGGATTCAAATCAAGTTCAAAAATAAAATTGATAGTACAAATTTTTTTGGTCTTTGTGGATTCGAACCTCTACTTGTGATCTACATTTTGAATGTCTCTATCACACTAGTAGATGTATTTTTACGTGTTTGTTCTCCGCTTGCACTTTATGTAAAAACCCTATCAACACGTAATAACAAAGAAAGAGTTGATGGCAGTTGTGTTTGCTATGGAAAATTTCGTATCACATTTTCTTGGATACAAGGTTATTGTTCATATGGATCACTCTGCCATCAGGTTGCTTGTCGAATAAGAAGAATACTAAATCTCGTCTCATATGTTGGATCCTTTTACTCCAAGAGTTTGACTAGGAAATGTGAGATAAACCTAGTATCAAAAATGTGGTGGAAGTTCACCTTTCCAGAATTTCAGATGTAGATACTCCTAACTAGACCATTTTGCCTATAGTGGAGACTTTCCCAGATGAAGCGATCAGTTCCTTCATCTCACTACCATGGTACGCCAATGTTGTAAACTATCTTGTCTCCACGAGAGTTCCACATGATTGTCCAAAGATAAAGATTGATATGTTCTTATCAGATATACATTTCGACCAGTGGAAGATCCGTACCTATTTCATGAGGGTGCAGATTGCATCTGGAGGAGGTGCATTAATGAATATGTGATTCATCGCTATAATTAGCTGAAAATAGATCTTCGTCCCAAGAACTTAGGTTCATTCATCTGTTAATATCATAAAATTAATTTTTATGCAATTATAAATAATTTGCATAAATTAGCATTCATTTTTGCATTCATATTCATCTGGTTCACCTATTTTCACTCATTTTCAATTAATTAATGTTAACTCCAAATGGCATAAAACTAACTTCAATTGTACAAATCATGAACCTTAATCAAAGAAAAATCCTAAAAAAATATTAACTTGTATATATATATATATATATGAAATAAACCTAAACCCTAATTTCAAGATAAAAAGCCATAATTCGTATATCTCTCTCATAAATGTCTAGCTGTACTCTACTCACTTTTGAATTAATATATGTTTAATTATCTACAAATCAAGATCAAATTCAAAAGAATCAGAGTTCATCTGTGAAAAATTGGTTTTGGGACCTAATTGTGCATTATACAAATTATGTTGAATTTGTGTTGTCATTTTACGTGCATATTCCGCTCATTTTGATCCATTTTTCCATTTCTTTTCTTTATTTCATGCTTTAATAAATTACATAAGAACCAAATTTCAAAAAAAAATAAAACAATAAAGAAAAATACAAGTTCTGACTGAAGTTGTTTGACTTAATCCTCTTGTATATATTTCACTTCCCTGATTTATTTTAACACCAATTGAATCCATAAAAATAATGAAACATATCGTTTGAGTCCATTGCATCATTTTCACATTGTATTTGACTTTTGCTTGCATTATTCATTCACAAAAAATAGATAAACATTATTGTACTACAAAAATTAATATTTTATACAAATAAGATGTCACAAAAAATACATCCAACACAGTTCATTTCGTATGCAATTGAGTCCTTTAAGTGCATTGTACATGACATTAAGATAAACGTTTTTAATGCAAGGCATTTCCGCATTTGAGGTCATTTTATATTTTTAATCTATTTATTTCTACATTTGTTGAAATTATCAAACATCTGGTCAAACATATAGGCATGTGTCACGCATCCATTTGGCCTCCTCATCGCCACATCATCATGAACGTCAACCCACCTCACTCTTGGTCGAAGGCATTTATCTTTTAGCACCTACCACTTGGACCATTAGATCGACTACAATCCAATGTCCTACAACTCATCTACCTTCCCCTCAGCCCTCCCACATATCTAGCACGTGAACACCTCACCATTGTTGGATCACAATCGATCCAACAGTTGCTACTATGCATCCCCTACCTCCAGTCGACCCTTCCTCGATTGCCTAGGTCCTCTGCTTCTCTGTGGAGCTACTCCGGCCTCAAACCAAGATCTATCCTTCTCTTCTTATATCCATCTCTTCGCCTCCATTAACCACCTAACAAACCTAAACCCCACCTCCTATTACACTCTAATCACCATATCCCGTAACCCCTTCCAATAACCTAAGTCAGCAAACCCTAATTGCCCTCGATAACTCCTATCCTTAGATCCTTTGATCGTCGACCAAACCATCAAATGTTCAGTGACCAACTCCATCCGATCATTTCCATGCTCTTGCAACCCCCATATCCTTCTATCCCCATCAACACTTCTCTAAACCTTCCTCCTAACCTCCGAGAACCAACTAAATCTATCACCACTGCAACCTATCGACTCCCAATCCTCCTCTCCCTATAAAACACCATCGTCACCATTCTTACAAGACATCCGACATTGTTGATTCCACCCGAATCCAAAAGAGAGAGCTAGTGTTTGTTGTTGGTGACAGCAAAACTCCTTTATCGGTGAAGACCTCTACGAGGCATGATACACAAGACTTTGTGTCCTATGCAGCTGCTTCGAGGCATAAGCAGTAGAGTTTTGAAGGACTCGCCATCTTCAAGAAGTGACAACCAAAGTCGAGTTCTCCACCTCCATCTTCATGCGGCTACCAGTTATCCTCCTCTAACCTTTCAGCTTTACCTCCCCCCTCCGTTCATCTTTTTCATCTTCTTCCTTTTCTTCTTCTACGTAATCCACCTCCAGTCATTGACGATCACCTCCACCTTAGTCTCCATCCACTGATGATCTATCTCTCTACATCTCCTTCGACTCTGGTGAATCATGTCACCGAAGTCCCTACTTTGTTCCTCCATCTGCAACCAGTGCCTACTGCCCCTCTTATCCTTTCTCTTTTTTGGACTTAACATCAGAATAAGGATTCTTTCTTCGAGACCTTCACTCCCTTGCAAGTAAAGCATCAAAAGCATATGAAACATCGTTGTAATCCACTTCAACAACACTGTACCAAGTATCAACAATGGTGGGGGGAAGTCCTTCTAAGGAGGAGCCCCCATGACCTACAGTTCTCGTTCGATCAATAAGTAGAATAATCCAGGTCATTCATTCACGTACAAATAGAGGCCCTTAGATCAAGATTCATCGGATGACCCAAATCCTCCCAAGCTTGATTCCCGAGCCTTAAGAGATGGACGAATCTGAGATACCAAAAAAAGCCATGTGGAGGTCAAGGCCACCCAAGCCAAGGCACGGACTGAACCAACCACTGCATGTGCTCCCCCACATGCATGTAGGGTACATTTTAGTAGGGTCTATGTACTCTTCTAAAATCGTACATAGGCCTTGGAAACATGCGTCACGTACGTGACTATAGGAAAAGTACATCGACACCCTCCATATTCCATGGAAATGCAAACATAGAGATACATTTTGAGAGCTTCAAGTGCTCGCCTCTGACCATAAAGAGACATTTTTGGTGTGTGTGTGTGTGTGTGTGTGTGTGTGTGTGTGTGTGTCTACTATTTCCTTTAGGCGAGTGATATAACCCGACAGCCTAGGAAGATCACTCCTTTGATTGAGGGACAGTAGAACCACATCTGGGCATTAGTGAGACTCACTTGTGTGTAATGGTTTCCAAGCTTGTATTGTCACCAAAATTAAATTGAAAAGATAAACGGTCGGACCTTTGTGGCCCTTACTGTGTTAAGTTGATGAAATTAAGGTTGACGTTTGTGTGCAAAGACTACATATTACATGCCTTCATGTATTCTCTCAAATCTTGACTTGAATTTCATGCTCCAACTCGCATCTTTTGAAATCAGAAGATGGAAATTTGGAGTGATTTTAGTTTACACTTCATTAAACGCTCCAAATCTCATGTCTTTCCTGGTCTATGATGATTCTCTTCGTAGACCTCATCGGTTCCTAGATGACCTTCTTCTACGAACCCAAAACAATCCTCTAATGTTAGGGTATGATTAGACCCAAACCAATGCCCTAGTCTCCTCTAGCACCGAGGGTGACCCTCTCCTTAGTGCTCTAGATCTTTTTCTTTGGCAAGAACTTACATGAATACACTTTTTATTTCTAGTAGCGAAGAAGACTTAGAGATGTCACCCCAGAAACCACCATTCGAGGAAGATGACCAAAATGATCCCATCAAGCATATATTAGTAGGTTGTCACACATAGAATAGAATATTCAGATTCTTAGAGATGTGGTGACTCGATTGAGAGCCTTAGGAGGACACACATAGAACAAAATATGGATTGATGCGAGATGAATACAATACTATATAGAATCATATTCAGAGCTGGCTTAGGTCGATACCACCTTAAGAAGCATACGATCCAATGCCATATTTCTTGGATTATTCCCCATATTCAGTAGGAATGATATAGAGGAGCCCTTTGCATTTTGACATGAATTTGAAATGATTTGTGATAACTAGAGTAACCCTCGAGTCGATTACGATTATATCCGGCTATGTGTGGTTCCCTTTGTCTTGACAGATAAGGCATATTACTGGATGAACATTTTGGGAACCATGGTGACTACATGGAATCAGTTCAAGGACCTATTTTTGAAGAAGTTTTATCCTATGAACTGGACCAACTAGATGAGAGCACAGATCATGAGTTTCACACATTTCTCTAATGGGCCCTTTCATGAAGCATGGGAGAGATTTAAGGATCTGCTACAGAAATGTCCTTGCCATGATATTACCAAGCCTGTCTCATAAAAAACTTATTTGGAGGACTCACACTTGAGATGCATGGATTAGTGAGCACTAACTGTAGAGGTAGCTACCTTAACAAGAATGTGGATACCATCTCGAAGATCTTGGAATAGATGGCAGATATGAGTCGCTTTCAAACCGCTAATAGAGCTTACCACCAAGCTCCTCGTGCCCAAGAAACCACTGACGGGGCAAGAGGACCAGGGTGGAGGAAGAAGAGGATCTGATTCCTAATATGGGGATTTTCTTTGATAAACTGACTTAGATGTAACAGATAACTAAAAAAGTGGGTAACATGCATAAACTTATCGAATTGCTTAAGTAGGTGGGAAGTTTAACCGAGAAGGTAGCCCAAGTGAGCATATTTACCTCAACCGTGCATCCCTATCCCATGCACCGAGTTCATCTTTCAGGAGCATCTTATGCAGGGGGAGTACATCAGTCAGAAGTAGTACCACATTCAAGCATATCAACAGACTAAGCCACTAGTTGAGATAGCCTATGAGGAGCCTCCATAGGTGTGAGAAATCAATGGATTATGGTATACCACTCATCCTACCATCTCCGCTCATGTACTACGTCAGTACAATCCAGCCCCCACCTATCAGCAGCCATAATAGAACCGCAGTACAAGTCAGGCCAGTAAGGCAAACCCATGGGATGGCAACCATACTATCAGCTGCAATAGCTTTTAACAGAGACCATCACGTGGTTATAACTACCAGCAACATCCCTAGATGCAAGAGGCATGACTGTCCAACGCGTGTACCTCAAACTTCCAGTAGATTCTAGATCAACTCTAGATGATCACTAAAGAGATGCATGTGAGGGTTGACATAAATCAGGTGTCGCATTGGCATGATGAGTGCTCTGCTCCAAGGACCTCACTCCCCTCCCAATTTTAGTTTAACCGTAATAGCCTAAACTAGCCATCGCAATAAAGACCAAGAGATCATGTATATAATAAAGAATATTCATTATCTGACCATGAGATCTTTTCACATGATGATAATAAGCATATATCTCTCACGAGTTGAAGGACCGTGTAAATGCCTGGTCAAGATAAGGAGCGAGAGGAGGAGATACTCGATCATCAACCTGAGAAGGGATTGGAAGAGGAAGATAACCATCAACCTCAAAGTTGGAGGATTATGCAATCATCAAGATGTGACTCAGACAGAGATGATGTACCCACACCTCAAAGAGCAGTTGAAGCACCAAAAGAGTCCCGCATAGTATTTATGAGCATCATGATAGTCATGTATAGAGTCCAGTTCAGAGTCATATATATTAACATATTTATGATTTAAATAAAAGTAGAAAGTTACATGATTCCTATTATGACATGTCTCTTCAAACACCTCCACTAATTCAATTCCCCATGCTCTTAAAGGGGGAAGAAAGAAAAATCCAAAAGTACAAAAAGATGATTATAAGATGGAATGGATTTGCAAGGACTATGTCAAGATTGAAATGACATTTGATGAGTTTATGGATGCACACCTACAAGGTCAAGAAGGAAGAAAAACTCAAGAATCGCATAGAATGTGTTAACCATAGCCACAACTTGTGACATTCACAATGAGATCCCAAGGAAGAAATGGGATATGGGCACTCATTACGTTGCGAGTTAGATCATTGACCATTGTGTTTACATGTACTCTACTTGACAACGGTTCCTCAATTAATATTTTACCCATTGTACTAATCAAGAGTCATAATCTACGTCCTCTTAAAAGATCACATGCATATCTTTAGTTAGTTGACCGATCTATAAATATACCAAGGGTATGTTGAGGAACGTTGTCATATCGATTAAAGGATAGGAAACAAAGTTGATTTTATCATCCTAGATTTGTAGGTCCCTCGACACTGGATGGATTCCCATATTGTTCTGGGTCGCCCCTTTCTGAGAACAGTTGGCAGTGTTCAATTACAATGATGGGAGGATTCAACTCCGTGCTCACGGGGATGTAGAGTTAGAGATGAAGAAGATAAAGTGGCAGAGAGCAGATTCTGAGAGTAGAATTAAGTCTCTATATCTGAAGCATAATGTGATCAAATAGACATTACAGGGACCTAGAAGCAGAACCCAAGGATAGTGTGTTTGATACAGAATGTGAGATTATCTAATATCTTCTTCCATGCACAAGTACATATACAGATTCTTGCACCCTCGATGACTTAGAGGACAATATAGGCATGTCCATCCCAATTTCTACAGGACAGTCTGAGGGTGATGATGATCAGTTGGATGTAGTGGTCACCGACTTTCTTGAGATCTTTTACGATCCGACTCTTTATAAGCAGATGTAGTTTGTGGTAATAACAACACAGACTGGTCCAACCTCCACTAGTATAGAGCTCAAGCTAGTTGAGACAGACATCCCAGATGATCATACTTTACCCATGATCAATACCTTACCTCCAACCTTGAAATATGCCTTCCTTGTGGGGACGAAATAGAAATATTTGGTCATCATGAGCTTGCGATTGACTGAGGAGTAGGAGTCTCTCTTACTAGAGATCCTAGAAAAGAATTCCAAGGTGATAGGCTGGAGCATTATGATCTCCATGGGATAAATCTCATTTTGTGTTCACATCGTATCTATTTAGAGGATGATGCCAAACGATCTTGTGAATTCCACTATCAGATGAATCCAAAATTATGAGAGGCGGTGAAAAAGGAGATAGAGAAATGGTGTCACACATATTTTATTTATCTCGTCTCTGAATCTAAGTGGGAGGCACCACTTTATGTTATCCCAAAGAAATCAGGTATTCATGTTGTCACCAAGGAGGACATAGAGGATATTGTGAAGTGAGTACCCATGTCATGGCATGTTTGTTTGGATTACAAGCATCTGAATATCGCAATAAAGAAGTATCACTTTACCCTTCCATTCGTTGATCAGATCTTGGAGCGGCTAACTAGAAAAGAGTTCTTCTGCTTCTTAGACATGTATTCGGGCTACAATCAAGTGGCCATGGCTTCTAAGGAACAGGATAAAAACATTTTCTCATGCCCTTTCGTAATGTATGCATTCAGGCGCATGCCTTTTGGGTTATGTAATGCTCCAGGAACATTTCGAAGGTGCATGATCGTGGTCTTTACCAAGATGGTAGACGAATACATGGAAGCCTTCAAGGATGACTTCTCGGTGTATGGAGTTTTTTTCGTCATATGTCTAAAGCATCTAGATCGAGTCCTAAAGAGGTGTTATGAGGTGAATCTGGTACTCTCTTGGGAAAAGAGTTGATTATGGTACGAGAGGGTATTGTGTTTGGGCAAGTGACGAATCTGCATTTCATCATCTTTATTCATTTATTTTATCTTAAAATCCCTTATAAAACACACGTAAATATCAATAAATTTGTTCTTTTACTAATCTTGATTCTTCTATAAACATTGCATATTTATAACTATTTTAACCTAAAATAAAGAAACAAAGGAAAAGAAAAGAAAATAAAAGATTATATATATGCAATAGATACATGTTGAATCAGACCCCGAGAGAAGGTCAAGTCGACCTGATCGACAAGCAATAAAGTGTAGGGAGATAAGGCCTAAAACATCAAATATCTAGAAAATTTATTTTATCACTTGTATTTATTCATCTTCTGCACAATATTGTCTATATTACATATTCATTCATTATTTTATTCATTACCAAATTATTTGTAAATAGGAAATATTTCTTATTGAAATTTGTGAATAAAATCCTTTTGTATATAATAAAAATAATTTCAAAAAAATATGTAGATTGCGTAAATTACATTACTTTCCAAAAGCCACAAAGTGCAAAAGTTCAAGATCAATATCTACTCCATGAAGACTCCAAATTCATCAAACTCACTTTCATTGTACTCCAAATTAAATTATCTTTAAAATGAAGGTGATCTCATAAAATTTGGAGTTAAGTGTGAAATGTGTCCTATTGTGGTATTATTGTATATTGTACATATGTGTACTATGTATATTATTTAATTATTTATTTTCTTGTGCATATTTTAAAATATTTTATTTTTAGTAAATTCTAAATATTATATTTAACTCATATAAAATACAAATAAAAATCAAAAAAATGAAAAATTAACAAAAATAAAATCATCTACATATTGTATATGTATCACCGTGTATATACTGTATCAACAAAAATAAGACCCTTGTAGAATATTGTAAATAAATAAAATATTAAATTATGTATATATTTTTATGAATAATTACTTAAAAATAAAAATAATGTATATATAAGATATATACCTACAATTAACATCTTGTATTTATTTTAAACCGTGAATATAAATTATTTAATTAATACAAATAACTAAAACTAATCTAAATTTATTATTAACATTTTTTATTTACAATAATTAATTAATTAAAATTTCTATTTTAATTGAATTATTTATCATTTATTGTTTTTTATCGTCTAGTGTATCTTGTTTTTTTCTCTTTGCAATCTGATTAGTCGACCCAGTCTTGTTGACCTAGGTCAACTGCTTAGCATGTGCCCCTTCTTCCGCTGCCTCGCGTGTCGCCCACTCCTCACCCCCTTTTCCCGTGTGACCTATTCACTAACGTCCCCCGCTCCCTTCTCTATTATTGGCGCTCATTCATTCCCCTCTCTCTGTTGGAAATGCGAGCCTACGACGAGCCATTATGCAATAAATGTTATTGCAATTCACTCCTTAATCTGAAATGAAGAATACATTATTCGCATAATAGGTCCCTTAGTACAATTAGGGTTATGTACCATGGCCATCTTGATAATCATATAGCTGTTGATTCAAGTATTGAATCATAGAGGCTGGTGCTTGGATGAATATCTAATGAGTTAGATTGAGGACTCATCAAGCACCGTCAAATGATTGTTAAGAGATGATCTCTAGCCTGAGTAGGAGATGGCAATCCTATCTCAGTTAGGCTGATATCTGACCGACCTCTTGATGCAGGTCCTCTGCATAGGAATAGAGATTCGAAGGTGTCAGATGAGTTAGGTCAAAGAGTTGGCTCAACGAGATCGAGATAACCAAAGTCCTATATCGTATGCTGTCATGATATAGGCACACATCCTCTGACCAGAGACAGATGTGTTACTATATGTCTGAGTATGTACATTTGGCAGACCAATAGGTTGATGACCTAATCAAGGTCTATACACCGGTGCGCTGGTGTGCATGTAAGGGCATATGAGTAATACGATCTCTCAAAGGGATCATACAGGTTCAGTTACTGAACCGGAAGACATTAGCTCACTCATGAGATATTGGGAAGAATCAAATTCCGTGCGCACGGTCGTCTCGCTTTGGAAGCTTGACTGAATTTGTTGGTTTGATATATACTTTTGGAAAGTATATGATCAAGACCTAGGTATGATATATGCTTTTGGAAAGTATATGATCAATACCGATTCCAAATGATCGAATGAGAAACTTACTGATAAAACCATGAAGTAGACAGTGTAAAGATGATCTAATAATTCGGGTTTATTCTGAGTCTTCCAGTATGCAGGATGTACAGGTATTGGGAATACCTGAGGGTGATGTGATCATAAACGATTGTATAACCATGACGCTTCCATTCATAGGGAGTGATGAAACGGGTTTGGATTTTAGTGACTCCTCTCAGTAGAGAAGTAACCTAATCTTAGTCCAAATATTGGACATTGATCTGAATGTGATTCAGATCCAATGAGAAGATTAGATTTACGGTCTTGATTTAATCAAGCATCTATGGGAGGCCCGAGATCTGGATTTGAGATGTGATCTCAATATCCAAGTCACTATACATGGAACAATACAATCGCCCTGTCCTTATCTCCAAGTATCTACGGAAAAGCGCATTATCCTTGAAGGAGTTCATGGATAATTCTATTGTTGATGTATATATCCGAGCATTGAGAAAATGGATAATTAAATGTGATTTAATTATCATGAGTAATATGAATTTGATTCATATTATAAAGAGAGTTATCTAAGATAATTGAATATGATTTAATTATCAAAGATGTGAATAATGTGAATATGATTCATATTATTTGAACACATGAGATAAAGATATCCAAGATGATTAAATATGATTTAATCATCATGGATAAGAATAACGTGGATAGCAATATCCAATTATTCATAATATATTATAAATGTGATTTATAATGTATTAGAGAGAGCTAATTACGATTTATATGTGTTGATTATTATTATGTGTATTGGATACACATTGTGTAATTAATTGACAATGTAAATTATATATTGTTTTGGGTTGTGAATTTGATTCACAATTTTTCCATGGCAAGATTGAAATATTCTCAAATATAATTGTGAATTATTTTTTGAAGAATAAAAAGCCAACAAAAGTTGTTGGAAATAAATAAAGGAGATTTTCAAGGAGATATGCAATCTCATGGATTTCCATGAGATTGCTCTCCCCAAGGAAAGAGTGGGCGGCACATCATTCCTAATAGGAATGTGTGGCCGTCCACATGCAAGGTGCATGGAGATGAAATTTCCATGCACATTCTCTCCTTATTTATTGGTTTGATTTAGGACTAATTTATATTTGATTTTGTCAAATATATTTTAACCTAAATTTGTTGGTTTTACCAACAACAATCTTGACCATTGGATTGACATAAATCAATCTCATCCATTGATTTTATATGTCCCATGGATTGAGATCCATGGATCCTAAAACCCTATAAATAGAGAGGCATACCCATGCTCTCTCTTTACATAGAATGCTTGAGAAGCATCTCTCTCTCTCTCTAGGCGTCAGTCCTCTCTCTCCCTCTCATGGCCGTCCACCATGGATGCTATGGAGAGGTTCTCCATCGTCGCAGCATCGTCGTTATGCTGCCCGATCGTCTGTTCGTGGATCTTCATCTCCTTCGGTGCGCCTCGCTCGTGAAGACGACGACGGATCTCATGTATCGAGATCAGGAGATCCGCCGCTTGGATCATCAACATGGATTGCGAGAAGCACGCGGTTCATCCCCGCGCTCGCAAGCGTCTACTCCGTCGGATCGAACTTGAGACAGGAGGTCTCTTCGTTTAGAGACTCGATCGCAACCACGCTTCAAGAGGTAACCCTAATACTTGTTTGTGGTTTAGACGAAACAATCCGAGAAGTGTTCTTGGATCATGTGGTTTCGTCACATGAAAAATTTTAAATTCCGCTGCATCGAGCAACTAGTCCGACTAGTCGCTCCTTGTCGTATTCGATACGACGCATACGCTTCCCGTGATGCGCTTGAGGATCTAACCATATCCTTCAAGTGGTATCAGAGCCAGGTTGACGGTTTCGAATATGATTA